>VXBH01002962.1:2181886-2231733 GCA_013400035.1 Rynchops niger | reverse complement strand
CGGGGGGGGGACATTCGTAAAGCGGCGCTTGGAGGGAGAGCGCTCGGCCGGGCGCGGAGGGGTGCGGAGCTGCGCGGGGCGGCGCGGAGCCAGAGGAAACCCCAGGGAGGAGCCGGCAGCAACGAGACCCCCGCGAATTCCTGCAGCACGGCTCCAATTAAGAGTTTCCTAGACAGAGCAATCAGTTCCGATAGCCTCCGACTACGCTTGTAAATTAGTTGGGGTGGTAATAATTTTTAGACGCTGTCCAAAAAAAACCAAAAAACTTGCTGGGCTTGTTAGTTCTTCTTAAAGAGATTTATTTAAGCATTGTATAATTACAGAGAAAGACACTGTCCTAAGCAGACAAAAGCAGGCTTGGGCATGTCCTCGCAAAGAGAACAAGAGAGGGGGTTTTAATTAAAAGTTTTCGGTCGAGCACAGACTTTGTATTTTACTGAATCTCTGAGATGAATACTCACTTTTAGGCATGTCTTTCCAGAGTTAAGCGTTTTCAAGCCTTCCTTCCCCCCCGCCCCCCCCTTTTTTTAAGGCTTTTTTGTCTGTATTAAATGGCTACCTTTAGAAGTGCTAACATTAGCGAGAGTGAGAAATCACAAGCCAGCTGGGACTGGAAGGAGTAAGTATCCAGTGGCAGTAAGGCATGCCTAAGGAAGTGGCATGGCTGAATAGCAGTTACCCTGTCAGCTTTCGCTAGCCCTTGGAAGTGGGAAATACCTATAAAAGGTGAGGGAAAAATCTGATAAAGTAAATGTTTGAAATGTATATGTAAGAGTAACAAGGAGCTTCCCCCAGCTTCCCACTCCCATCTTCCCTGCAATGAGCACTGATCTTGAAAAAGCGGAAAATTACTAACCAACTCACCAAACCCTGGGAAAGAGTTGTTTCCACTGAATTTGTGGAAAAGTTTACTTCTCTGTTTTAGAACACGTCTTCTCGAAACCGGCACGATGGGATACTGAATCCTGAAGAGAAACTGCCTGAAAGTTTTGTTAGGTCTGGATCTGGCAGCTATAGATTTTTCTTAATTAAAATAAACAAAGGGAACGCCATGCTAGTCAAACTCACATGAATTACAAACCAAAATTTCTCTTATACGAGGAAAATACCAACATGCCTCTAGATCTCTTAGGACAGACTTTCTTACACAACTTGCTGTATTTCATATAGTGTATTAATGTGGTTTTTACTTTTTAAATCACAGAAGTTGTATTTAGGGGTTGTCAAAAATAATTGTAGTGGCTAAAATGCATGCCTTATGTTGCTGGAAGCTGTTGGGATTTCTTTACATAATGCATAGTTACCGCTGGAAAGGAAAATCTCTAAAATTCAATTCTAGAGCCTTCCAGAAAGGCTCAAATTATACTTGGACTGTGACCTGTGGAACCAATTTGTCAGATTTTCTTCCTGTGGTGTTCATCTGCCATTGTTCATCCTTCCAATCCTTGAGGACATATTCCTTGAGGAATATGTTTGCAACTTGGGATACAGTCAAGATTCTTTTCTACAAAATGTACATATTTGTACATATAAATTATGCATTCTCCATCCCTTCAAGTTTGTATTGCAATAGCAAGGCAAATTAATGTGACAGCTACCTGCATTGTTAACAAAGTTTCAAAAGCTTTCTCCATAGTGATTGCTGCTTTTCAATATATTGAAGTCTTTGAAAGAACGGTTAATTCCATGTGAATACCAGTCTTTTGCAAGGTAGTTGAGAAACCGACTCTTATGCAATGAGGACAGCATGTAGGTAGGATTTGATTTATACACTAGCCCGTGTGAAGCATTTCTAGGTATCTAACCAGACATTGAAATTCAATGTTTTCTTCTTTTTTCAATATTTTTTACTAATTTTCTAAATTAAATGAGAATTTCTGGTAGTGACTTGCCCTTAAATTGGTCCGCTCCTTCCTTTCTTTTCCTCTCACAGCTAGCCCAAAGAATATAGAGCCCTCAATAGACTAGTGCTGACAATAAGAACGCTCCAGCCCTGAAAGCATCTCTCTCCTAAATGATGAGGAACTGAAAGATAATCTTAATTTTTCTGATTGTATTTTCATGACGTTTTTTAATCCCTTAGTTAGACATTTTAATAGAAAAGCTGAGACTGGCCAGCATAATCTTTTTGAAGGTTTGTTTTTAATTATTAGACATCTATTCAAGGGTCTCTACATATATAAAAGACAAGATTTAGTGGATGCAGAGAATTCATTAGGCAGGATTTCCACGAAAGGCTTGATTAAATGGCCCGTTTATGAAGCTTGCCATCCGTATGCCACGCTGGTGAGTCAGATCACCAACAGAATCTGGCAGCCCGGTTTTGCTGGGTTTTTTGAGGAGAGAGTGGAGTGTCTCTAAAGGTTTGAACTGGAGTCTGTTTTCTGTTCGGAAAGGCCGAAGCGTGACCCCGGGAGGCCCTTGAGCTGTAATGGGGCCAGGAACAAAACTGAACTTGGAGGCTGCCTACCAAGGCTTGCTGTACCTTGGACCTCCACTAGGGAGAACTGTGGTTGTATGAATACTGGGAAGAGAAACTAATTAACCTTCTACTGGGGTTTGGTTTTTTGTGGGTTTTTCTTTTTGGGGATTTTTTTTTTTTTTTATATTTTTGAATGAATGAATGAATGGGGAGTCGCTATGGCGGTTGTCAGCAGTTCTGGGAAAAGGTATGGAAAGTGCAGGTATTGTTCTGAGAAATGACAACAAATTGCTAACGAAAGACCCTTACAGCACAGCAGGCCCCACCAGTCAGCTACTCTGCTGCGTGTCTTGTCTAGCTCTTGGAGTGACACCCTGAGCTTCACCATGGTAATGTTTTCCCCAACTTTTCCTTGATGCTTCCAGGCTGTAGGGGCAATACAACCCCCAACACACACATAATCGAGGGAATTTTGCTGTTTCCCCATCTGGGTCCAACAGATTCATACTGCTTTAATGAAGTGCTCTTTCCCACTGCCCAAGAAAGTTAGTGAGCGTTCACCTTGCCAACAAAATAAATATACATCCCTTTAACCCTTCACTACAGGGTAGTGCCGTATTTGGTGCATCTTTTGGAGCATTTGATTGTGATCCTTCACCCTTTCTATCCCTTGGGGAGCAGCTTTCCCAGCTGTGGAGGAGGAAGTGGTCTTCTCTGCCTCCCCAGGGAGTCAAAACCAGTCAGAGTTCAGGGGGAAAGAAAGTAGTAACAGCTAAATTTAGAAAACTGGTGTGAAAAGTAAGGCAAGTTAAATACATTTTTGTCCTTGAAAACTGAAGAGGAGGAAGGAAGATGCCTGAATACAGCCTTTTTACTGAGCCTCAGAGGCATAATAACAAGTCTGCTTGCAGGGCAGGGCTTATTCCAGAAAAGCTGAATGACAGAGAAGTTCTGTCTCCCGTCAGTTATGAGAAGGAACATCTCATTGTTAGACATGTTCAAGTAGGAAGGAATGTAAATAATTTGGCACAGAATCTTATATATGCCAGTATGAAATGGAGCAAAAAATTGTAATTCAGACCATTTGCTTCCTCTCTGGGTTTTTCATGTTCTTTTTTCTCTTCATCTTTTATGTCTGCTGTTGATATGCAGTGGTACATTTATTCTGCAAACTGAAATATAGCCTGTGAATTCCTGGTCGCTTTATAGCTGAGTGCATATATTCTTTGACATGAAATAGCAAATAGTGGCTCGGTATATTTAAAGTACAAATTAGATCTTTCCCTTTTTAGAAAGTTTATTTAAGCATTACAGAACTCCACTCTACAGAACTCACCTTATAAGAGCTGAAATGTATATTTTGTCAAAACTAAACATTTAGAACGTTTTGCCAGATGTGTTGCAGGCAATTTCCTTTCCTGGGAAACAGTAAATTCCCTTATTCAGCCAATCCTGTTTTTATTCCATACAGCATATGACTAAGCTGCTTTGAGAGAGATGCCTGAATACCACTAACATTATCTTTCCAATTATTATTTTACTTACAGCTGCACAGCTTCTGTTTGACAGCCAAATACAGAGATCTTGTGAGATCTCTGATGGAAAAGGAAGCATAAAAGTTTTCGAAGTAATGTACGAAAATGTTGACTTGGCTTTAGTCTGCTATCAGCAGACGTTGCCACCTAAAACTTTCAAGATGTTGATTTAGTAGATAAGCAAGTTCTTATTTCAGCAGTTTTCTTGTTTCATACAAGGGAAAAATCCGTAATGAAATATGTTCAAAATAAAGGCAGAACAATGTAAACAAGTAGGTTTTGGCGCTGCATTCTTATGGGGATATTTGATCCACATATAAAAATGAAAATGCTGTAGTGTGAGAATATGTAACTTCAAAATCAAATCCAAGATGAAAAATTATCTGAAACTTGGAATAAATAATGAAGCATTTCATATATTTCTGGTATTTACATTCCTTGCATTTTGACACTCCATGTCCAGTCCCCACCTTTGGTTCCTGGTACTTTAATATTAGTTTATGGTAGTTCCATTTGCTGGCTTCAAAATATTTTCTTTCACTGGGAGTATTTTAGCATGTTTCTCAGGAACAAACGTCAACAAGGACAAGACTCATGAACTCGTAACTTAAAAAACAGGGAACAGGATCTCAGACCCTACTAGATTTTTAGTCTGCTGAAAATTTTAATCTGTTTTGAGATTTTACACTCTCTTTGAAAGAGAGGAGTGCCAGATTATTATGTTTTCTGATAAGACAAAATAAATTGTTTTCATCAAGAGCCATAGTTCAGTTCTTTAGCACCTCTAAAATTAGTGGTAATATCTGACCAGTCATTCCTCCCTCCCGTACCATTTGCCTGTTTTCCTTTTTATTTGGTCTGAACGTCTCCATTGGACTCTCATGACTTCTTTAGCAAAATCGCAGAATTCCCCTCACTTTTTCCACTGCTGCTTATTTCTAATCACTCGTAACATCTGGTGTAACATCTTGTGAATTCATAGTCATCTTTGTGTTCCGTCTCAGACGTTCCCTCCCCTCTCCTTTGAGTGCCCGTGTGTTCAAGGGAGAGCATTTACCCAGTAATTCTCATATTGTACTTTTACTGAAGGGACAAGAGGTCAATAATCTGATCCGCACAAAGTTTCAGTTACCACTCTGTCTTGGTGACTCAGTCTGTTTGTTCCCATCTTGCTTTGTAACATTCAATCCAGCATTTCAGTACACGGTATTTTTCCTGGATGTCACGCCATTAGTGGAAGCGTAATGCCACCAAACCCAGACTTTTTACCTTCCCCTGAAAATTCTTGCACGCCAGCCCCTTTTTCTCTTTCACAGTTGATACTGCCACTGTCCTTCAATGCATTTAAATCTATAATCTGCAAGTTATGTTTACATCTCTTTGTTTCTTTGCCATTTTATTTTCTCCTTTTTTTGATGCTATGCCGATCCTTATCATCAACATATTGAATTTATAACATATTCTGTCTGGCTCCTCTGTAACATTTGCAACGTGACTTGCTTATGAGGCTTATTATATTAGTTCTACCTCTCTTAGTAAATTACTTTCAACTTTATTTTCCTAAGAACTGTGAGACAACTGTCAGAGCTTCACACAAGGGGACTATCTGCTTAATTGCTTCTAATTGGTTTTCATTTTTGGAAGCTCTAAATTCAGTACCTCTCCTACCAAGTATGTCAGCTTCATTTCTTACTTTGCAGGCACTGACTGTATTGGCTTTCTTGAACTGTCTTGGTTATACTTGGGATGTCTTTTCTCAGTTAATCTATCATTTTACTTATATTTTCCACTTACAGACTTATTTTGATATCCCACTTTTGTTATATAACATCTGCTCAAGGCTTTTTGACTGAGATTATATTAACATCAAAATGAATTATATACGTACATATATACATGCTTATATAGAATCATAGAATCACAAAATAATTTGGGTTGGAAGGGACCTTTAAAGCTCATCTAGTCCAACCCGCCTGCAATGGGCAGGGACATCTTCAACTAGATCAGGTTCCTCAGAGCCTTGTCCAACCTGACCTGGAATGTTTCCAGGGATGGGGCATCTACCGCCTCTCTGGGCAACCTGTGCCAGTGTTTCCATATGTGTATATGTTTAGTATGTTGTAGATGCCACCATACCTACAATGTAATTGGTTGTGTTAATTTAGATTGGGACTTTGTGGTAGCACATCTTGAGCAAAAACGGTAACATGAATTAATGTGGGTTTTTTAATTCCTGTCATTATCACTTCTCCCTTCCAAACCTTCTTAAATGCAAAATGCTTCTTAGTTTTTACTGTTTCATTACTTTTATAGTGATGCACTTCATCAATCGAAATTTTAAGGGACAACTAAAGCAGAATACACACATATCTATAAAACTGTCATCTACATAAATAATATGTGCAATTATCTAAGAAGATTCTTACAATGTATTAATGAAGCTCCTGTTGTAGGACAGATGGCAGTTTCTTTCGCTGTGAGCATTTTTTAATAATGAATGTTATTTTAAATCTTTGAAAGATGAATCATCCGCACACAGAGGTAGGAAGTGAGCCCAGGATTATGAAGAATAGTTGCTGTACGTCCTTCCTCCTTAACATTTTTATATTGTTTGGCTGCAGTGCCCAAAGTCTGTGCTCATTCTCTTCACAGATACGTGATGACAGCAAACTTTAGCTGGTATCAAGTGTAATTACATCTTAAACTCAAATAGTATGAGTTCAAAATTAACATGGAAATTACAGCTAATGTTAAGGATCTCGCACTTGGACTGCTGAATATCTTTGACAGTCTTAAGTGCTGTGCCCTGTCTATCTCCTATACTGGGCAAAACATAATAACAGCACTTGTTTAAACAGGTTGCCATCAGTTTGAAACTGAATGAAATAGCTTGCATGCTTATGTGTAGCAACTAGCTTTAGTAAGGCCTTTAAAACCTGTTTTTAAAAATTGTTTCCGTAGCACATGCGTATTTCCTTTTCATTATTGAATTACATGTGAAAAAATTAACGGAGGTTCTTACTCAGTGCTCATACACTCTGTATATGCTCTTTGAAAAATGTCTTTTTAATTACAATTTTGTGCATTTGGATAATTTAAAGCTAAAATCTTTATGGAAGGCTTTGACTTCTCTTGTGTAGACACACTCTCATGTGACCGTTATATTATGTTGATGTGAAAAGGCAGCAGACTGTGAAAGAATCCAGAAGGCTTTTGGAAAATGAGAAATCTGCCTTGCTGACATCTTAAAGAAAAATGCATATGCCATTTGTTTAAAGGAATGTATTTTTAAAATGTCTAAGCAGTTGACAGTAATCTAGCCTTACAAATGACCTCAGTCCCTGTGATTTAAACCCTTCCTCTTGTAAGCAGTCATCCAGGTTAGCGGAAGGTTCTCTCATCTGGTAATAGCACACTTACTTGATAATAACAGCATGTCATACTTCCGAAGAGCACGTTCAAGTTAAGAATCTGAATTCAAAGATAAACTGATGTCAAAGAGAGAATGAAAAGGAAGTGAGAAACTGTGTAAGAGGAATAAACAAAGCTTTCAGAGAGAGAGAGGACATTTATGGCAACAGTAAGGTACCTAGTTCCTGACATCTGTTTCCCTCAAGAAAAAAATACAGTACATATGCTAACCTTTTTATGGGGAGTGCAAGAAAAATATTTGCAGCACATTTTCATATATTCATATTTGTTGAACTCT
The DNA here is from genome assembly GCA_013400035.1 of Rynchops niger. Classification (NCBI taxonomy): domain Eukaryota; kingdom Metazoa; phylum Chordata; class Aves; order Charadriiformes; family Laridae; genus Rynchops; species Rynchops niger. Next base: position 2,224,067 of record VXBH01002962.1, on the reverse strand, counting down.
ATTAAACGGGTGTGTGATTTGAAGAGGACAGAGCAACGGCAAACTATTTTTGCTCTGCATAAAGGTAACTCTCTGCTTTTTTCAATACTAATAAACATAGTGCAGTAACAGTTCTCAAAACAGAGTGCCCACCCTCTTTGCTGATTCTGCCACAAAAAGCTGGCATTCTTTTTATCGTTGGTCTTACTGCTGTACAGGCAAAGGAAGGAACTACAGTATTTTTTTTCCCTGGTTAGTGAGGCATCAGAACCCGTGGTGGGAGAGGAGGAAGATTACCTGCATACTGACACTAGGGCTAGGGATCCTTTGAGCTTGGGACTCCATGCTTCCGTACAACAATCTGGCGAAACTCCTATTGCTGTGTAAATATTAACATTAAGTACCTCACTGGCTGCGTAACAGTCTGTTCTCTATCTCTCCAAATAAATCATTTGCTGGAGAGATAATCCTTCATCTCCAGTGGAATGTGTACAGAAGATCAAATCTCTTCTGAGTACTCTATCATTAAAATGGTGTATTTTCTTCCCAACACAAACCAATTAGAAAGTCCTCTTACTGGTCTTGCACTTTATCTAAATCCAAATGGTTACTTGAGTCATTTCACTACACAAAGAAAGTTCAAATATTTGAAAATCTTTAATTTGTCCCACTAGAAATACATGTATAGGAAATTTGGAGACTGTCATGGGTGATGTCCATGTTGTTTGAACCTGAACGCCCATTCAGGCTAGCCACAGCCAAACTGACTTGTATTTACAAGTCCTATCAAATAGATCAATCTTAGCTTTCTATCTTCTGTTGAAACTTCAGTATAGAAGGTCTTGCTTGTAGTTGTGTGTTCTCACTTGATTAAGTCAAATCTGTGATCAAATTCTATTTTAAATAACTGATAAGGCTTCACCTTTAGTACTAAATGATTTATTAACAGTTGTTACTGCTTCGACTGTTGCCTATGGGATGTTAGTAATAGCAGTGTCAAGCGAACAGTATTTTTTCTTGAACATAAATAGCTTTGTATCTAATTTGTCAAATTAATGATCAGCTGATGTTATTTTACTAATTTCTGCCTTCCTTTGCCTGTTTGCCCACTCAAGTATCATTTTTAAGAACAAAAATGCATGCATTAAAGTTAAAATGTTTACTAGATGATGCCATGACAATTAGATGAATATCTCCTAACTCAGCCAGCTTCGACTATTTTCCTCTTCTATTAATGAGGATTGTATCCTTGCACAGGGTGTCAAGGTGGCTTTCTTTGATAAAGTACGAAGATCAGGTCCCCCAAGGCTTCCTTGTAGAGTTAGAGATTTCTCTCTGTTGATCAGAAGTGGATTCTTGAGTAACAAGCCTAGATGAAAGGGCCTGAAGTTAGGTGAAATGATGGCCACGAAGTTCACTAAACAATACAAATGCTGGCTTCATTCTTACTATAACAACCTCGTTGCTGTAAACTGCACGGGAAGGCCAGGATTCTTGTCCAAACCACTTTTCTGCAGAAGGTGATGAGGACTGAGGATAAAACCACCTAATTTCTTGTCTTTTGCGGAAAGTTCCCGTTTGACTTACTGAAAGAAGTGAAGGTTATTTCAGATTTCAGATGTGTTTCATTGTCTTTAAGTGCTTAAAGTGCTGTTGTTAGTATATTCAGTATTTTTTCATTTTATTGCAATTTTTTGACTATCAGATACAAACTTTTTTGTTTTGACTCTCATCTCTTTCAGTAATGGATTCGCTTGGACTATGGCTTAATTAAAAAACAGTCCACCAAAAAATTGCTTCTAGATAGATTATTCACCCTGGAAAGATAATTCTTTTTATGCTGTAGACACATTTTTCAAGGTTAAGAGCACTATACCTTTGGTAAATGTCACTGCGTGTTCTGGAACCCCCTTGCAGCCCATGGCGAGGATGGGTGGGCTAGCAATGGACTGAGTTTTCAGCCAGCTGTGAAGTATTCCAAGCGGGAGTGCAGCAGGCAGGGAAACGGTTAGGAGTCCTGGCCTAAAGTTTGTTTTAATTTCATACCAAATATAAAGAAATATTTTCTGAGGCTAAGATCTATGAGGCTGTAGAAAAGCCTCTCATGAGAAGCGGTGGAATCCCTGTTGCATGAGTAATTTAATATAGATGGGCAAAACACTGAAATATGTAAAGGAAAATCCTGTACTGGCACCAGTAAGAATTAAGTGACCTAATAAGCTTTTTCATCTCTTAATTTCTTTCATTAAACCTCATCACTTTGCTGAAAGAAAGAAAAATGTTTATGTTGGACCTCCATGCGAAAAGTGCTTATAGAAAAAATGTCCCTCTTCAGCTGATAAAAAACATAATTAATATATTTTAAATAATTCTTGCATTTTCTCACAGCCATGAAATTAAAACTGTCAGCCACATAATATTAATGCCGGCAAACTGCTAAACACAATTATTTCAATAAAACGCATCAGTGGTTTTGATCCTGGAAATTATGTTTTTAGATTTCACTGCAGTAGTGGAACAACTTCATATTATATTATTAATTCTACAAGCGACATGCAAAAGGATATAGTTAGTCCTATTACTAAAAGCATCAGGGTGAGACTGTGGTTCATAGACTATTATTGCCCACGTGTGAATCAGCTTGGCTAACTGAGACGTTTACAACCGGACAAATTATTCTCAACTATCAATAGCTTAATAGCTACTTTTGTTTTCAGATTATTTTTTTTTAAATAATACTTATTTACAGATGTTTACAATGAATAATGTAAAAAATGCACTTCACAGACATCATCAACATAACAAGCCACAAAGTTACATCAAAATCAGACTGCTCTTGGTTTTTTAATAACTTGAGACAGATTCTTTTCTGACTTTTAAAAACTGTATTTTGGAACATTTGTTCTTTGTGAAGCAGGCTCCTTTGTATTCGTCTATATTACCTTGCCGGCTCTGCAAAAGGGTGGAGGAAAATCTGCACTCACCTACCTCTTCCCTAACTCTGCTGGCCCACAGCTGTAGACAGCAGTACACCCAATAAAGAAAAATAACACATACTTTTAAGATAGTGGTTTCAATAAACTGATAGCCTGGAGGGCTAAGAAAAAAGCAATACTTTAAGGGCAAACTGTGGGCCTCTCATTTAGGAGCCTTTTCTAGTATCAGAACCTTTTTCTGACGTGTCTAGCGTGCACAGTGCTCAGAAGCTGCTGAAGTAAACAAAATGTGGGTCTGGTCTCCATTATTATAATTTGCAGATACCCTCTGTCTGCTCACAGAGGATGGCCCAAGGCTTTTAAAGCTGTTAATGACATGAACAGTGGCCAAGAACTGTCTTTATTTGAATTACAAGTGTATTTTAAAAGTAAACCAGAACGTGTGAATCCTCAACCACTTGCCATTTGCATTAACTTTACACAGCGAGGATTTTTTTTAAAGGTACAGGTTTCTCACCAAACGTTCACTGGACTAGTTAAACAATTGGAAGTGTGTTCAAGATGTGTCTCCAATAGTTAAAATATTGGCTGTCACGGCTAGTCCAAATGAGAATCAGGCTTTACAGTAAGTGAAACTTGGTTCCCTCACATTGATTTCTCAATGCTCGTAAATTCATTAAATGCTCGTTCATCAAATTCCATCTCTTTGCTGGCTCTTCCATGCCAGAACGAGGCATCTGTTTCCAAAAAAATGAAGTGGCAGATAGTTTGACAGGTATTGCCCCGTATTACAGCTGGGGGAATGAAGTAATTTAAATGCATAGAAGACAAACAGAAATTAAGGTACTCAGGCTTAGAAATAAGACAGAGACGCTTTCTTATCTTGTCTTTTTTTTTTTTTTTTTCCCTAGTTAATTTTCTTTTACTATAAGTAGGGTTGAAAGTCCTAAATACTAAATGTTGAAATCCAAGATAGTTCGGGACTGTGTTACAGTTCTGCACATGGCCATCAAATACACTGTAGCTGGTGCTGCATCTGCTATACATGTAGGTTTTATCCACGTATGCACTGTGTCATTTTTCCAGATTACTAGGCATCTGAAAAACAGCCTGGTTTCTATGAAAATATGTGGAAAACCATGTCCCATATGCTTTTCATATGAGACACAAGACTTGACTGTGTAATACAGGACATCCCCTATTATGTGGGACATCTGCCAAGCCCAGCAAAAAGAAAAGATACAGGCGAGAGAACAAAACCAGAGGAATAGATGATTACTAAATCCTTATTCTGTTTTTAGTGTTTATATTCTGCTCTGGGCTCAGCTGTTATAGTCCACTTTTAACAACATCTCTAAGCTGGAATAGTCACGTATTCTGTACTGTCTAATCTATTTAATGTTTTATGGTTAAAACTTTAAAATGTTTAATCATAGAATCATAGAATCATTTAGGTTGGAAAAGACCCTTGGGATCATCGAGTCCAACCATCAACTCCACTCTACGAAGTTCTCCCTTACACCATATCCCTTAGCACCACATCTAAATGAGTCTTAAACACATTCAGGGATGGTGACTCCACCACCTCCCTGGGCAGCTTATTCCAGTGTCTGACCACTCTTTCTGTGAAGAATTTTTTCCTAATGTCCAGCCTAAACCTACCCCGCTGCAGCTTGAAGCCATTCCCTCTTGTTCTATCACTAATGTTCATTGGTGAATGACAGATTTTCAAAGGTAATACTCGATATAGGCTTCGAGCCTTCCAAAAATCCTAGTCTATCCCCGCTTTGCATCTTTAGGTAACAGGGTATCTCTGATCCGTAAGCATGGAAAAGCACAAGAGCCTTTTAGCATGTTATGTGCATGAGTACTTTAGGTTATCTTTAAAAGCTGAACTGCCGTTGTTATAAATTTTCTCAACAGTTTTGGGGTAAAACCCAAATGTTACCTTGTTTGGGGGCATACCAGTGTTGCCAGTGCTTATGTTCCTCAACCGTTTTGGTCTGTTACACCCTGCATTGTGAACTAATTAGATTAAATAGAAATTATAGTTTAAATTTAGGGGAAACAACTCTTTTCCTCATGGCTACAGAAGCATGACAATGTTACTCTGCAAAATGGCAATAGACGGCAGCAAGTAAAGCAAATCCAGAATTTTGTTTTTAGCATGATTTTGGAAGCCAGAATCCTGATTTCTGGGTAGTTCACTTAGCAGTCCTGGATGTGTAAATTCCACTGAAAGTCTCATTGTAAGACCTTTCTTTCACATTTCTAAAATGTGAAAGCTAAAACTGATAGATAGTATCCTACATATTTGACTTTGCTTTTGCGACTTTTTTTCTCGTATCTATTTATACATCTAATACTGTTCGGCCTCTCTTTGTCAGCATAATGAGAAGCAAATCCTCTCAGTACCTTTGGTACTGGTGAAAACTTCAAATTAAATTGGAATTGGGTGTCCTGCCCACAGGAGCACAATACAATCCACGGTTGCGTACAGGTTTCACTTACTAAAACTTACTGTGGTGGCTGTAGGTAGAAATTTTATAATGTGCAGCCTAATGCATATGGAGTTTTTTCTAAGCACTTCAACTCCCAGTCGAACAGGAGGAATATGGAGAATATTTACCTTCATTTATCATGTTTTCAGTATTAATTATGTTACTAGAGATGGCAGAAACCACCTACCTGGCCTCATCTCGCTCTGAATAGGAAGTCAAAGAAGGTCATTGCTTTCTGTGAGTCATATGCTGCTTCTCTGTCTAATATTCTATTCCTGTTAGTTTGTGTTACATCTGTGAAACTCAGAATAATCCCTATATTCGTTTGATACATTGCTACAGACAAGAAAGAAAGGAACTTTTATATATTCAGGATGAGAATGCAAATGACTATTTTTATTTAATAAAGACAGATTGTTGAGCCTGGCACTAATTTTATCCTTTATTACCAGTGAAGACATGAGAACTTGAAGTACATCCTGCTTCCATACCAGGGAAATTGGCTCAAACTGGAAGGAGGAAGACATAGCGTAGTTTTTTGTGGACTGTGTCCTTTAAAAGTTAGTTTACAAAGGCATTCTGAGTCAAAAGGCCGATTTTATCCAAAAGATTTTTTTTAAGACTTGCGTATCGTATTCAGACATACGTATCATATTCAGACAAAACAGTTTCAGAAACCTGTTGGATTTTATGGATGCCTCTGATTACTGCTCAGGAGCCCATGATGGGACGGATGCCCACCTACCTGTATGGCTTCTCTGGCTGATGTACTTGATTTATGCACTTGAGCACACGATCGTGGCTCACAAACAGCTTGTGACACCCCAACTAGCTGCTAAGAAGAGCTCTGTTTTAGCTACATAGCTTATTCTCCAGGATAAAAATCAGTGTCTGTAGTTCCTTTTTACCACTTTGTAGTCCTTGCTTACAGCATGATGGGCTCGTAGATCTCACTAATAGACAGTAGCCTTGCTTTGGTCACAAAAACTTTTAATCACTTACTTTGCGTGTAATTTTAATGTATGCCACCAGTTTGCTCTCTGCATTCGACGGGTTTGGACTAACATGGAAATGAAAAATGAGTGAATGTAAATTTTTTGCTAAACGAAGGAGCTAAGTGTTGACAGGATGGCTGATTCCAGCCCAGAATTTTCTCTGCATATAAACATAGAATACATTTCATAAACCAAAACTGCAGTTTTTGTTTGTTTGCTTTTGGGTTTTGTTCCAAGTTTCTTGAGAGGAGATGATGCCTAAAGGAGAAGAAACCCTAGGATGTGTTTCCATAAACTTATATGGGAAATGCTCTGATAACAAGGCACCAGAAGAACAAGCAAAATCTGGAGTAAGGAAGCTGGAATTAATGTAGAGATATTAAGAAGAACAGAGCCAGGCCCAGTCATCTTTGCAGCCAATATTCATTGCTAGGAAGAAACAGTGGTTTATAGTGTACTGTTGACATAGTTTTGGTAGATTTCTGGCTCTCTGCACTCGTAACACATTCTACTTTTACATTATTGTCTGAACTGTAACCTCTCACTTCTAGAAAATCAGCATTTGGGGAAGCTGTGTTATCATATAAAAACACAGTCGAAGTTTTATTTTGGTCTTTTTTCCACAGTAGCAAAAGCCTGGTTAAGTTTATGTGCCTTTGCCTTTTTTTCTTTTCTGGTGATGCTACGCTGTGATTGCATTTGCCTGTATGATTCATTACAAGCTTGCTGGCAGATGGTCACGTACACTTTGCAACAGTGCTTGATGCTAATAATAATCAGCTTTTAGCTTTTACATATTTTTTTCCCTCGGGTAAGTAATGTGTCTTATCCTAATGCCTAGAGAATCATGGTTGTTTTCAGTCACTGCCGTCTAAATACTTTTACTTCAGTAAAAGAGGTTTCTCTGTACACGTTCAACATTCAACATGAGTGAAAGTTAAATTGCATGTATGGGTGGTACCGACAGAGAAGAATTAGTGTTCTGGTGTTCTGTCTTCCTTATATGAACAAGGTGGAAGAATAAGTGCTTCACAAGACCAGTATGTGCCAGAAAACCTCCTGGCTCCTGCCTGTGAATGATTTTTTGTTGGTTAAGCCATTGGAGCCCCACAGGGGCTATACAGCTAAAGCTTCAGAAATCCTGCTTTGTCTCACTTGATCCCCCCACTTGTTATGGTAGAAGGAAATTGTTGATGTATATTTTATTGCATAACAGTAAATCAAGCTTATATGCAGTGTTTATCTGTAATGGTTAAAATGCTGTCAGTCCAAAATACGTTCCATTTATTTAAATGGTGAAATTGTAAAGAACTACTTCTGTGTCGCTCAGTAAAACGTGTATCAAGTAACGGTGTTTTATAAGAGGGAAAATGTGTTGAATTATAGGCTCTTATCATAATGATATGACACAGACATATTTCATGGTTATTTTAATATCAAGACTAACATGTATTTAACAGTAGTTCTAGATGGAATAGCTGAAGAAGCTGCAGTATGGTGGGACTTGGTGGGGACTGTTTATAGCTATCTTTATGTTGGAAAAGGAAAATTTCTAGTCTGGCAATTTTAGCGGAGACAGCTGTTGAGATGCTCTTGTTGACTTTTGTTTATCATAATTATAGTACACTATATCCAGGCAATAAAATTAGTTATAAATCCAACTCCCTCAAAACCCAATGTCATGCAATGGTTCCAGCAAAAGTGAATCTTAGTCATTTGATTAAAGTTCCCTTATTTTTAACAATTTCCTTGCTCTTTTTTTTCATTTAGTCATAAGCAAAAGGATGCATTGCAACTCTACTTAAGTTCTTGCAAGACGACATGACACTAAAGTCTATGACAAGGTCTCTACAGTGTAGGATCATTGCCTACAGACCTGATAAGATATTTTTTTCTGAATGTAATTCTCAGAGCCTTATTAATTTCCTGGGAGCATTAAAAAGTACATTTTAGCTGAGACATCTCCTCTTCTCAGACTCTTTCATAAGTGTGTCTAAGGTACAGTCTTAACTGCTGCATTTTGTCCTCCAAAATCAAGGCTGAAGTAATTCACAGCTAATATGAAGAAAATACGCCTTGAACTTGTGCCAGATTCTGTCCTGCTAGTCTATCCAAAAGAGATATAAAAATTGTAATAGGCTCCTTTGATTCTTAACTCATATACCTTTGCTCCAACCACAGAAAAAAAAATAATTCATTTTAAAATTTATTCATAAGGTAGTTGCAGAACCAAATTCCGACTTCAGCTGATTTACTTTGCATTGTTTTTGATTTATTGTGTTTGTGAGTGTATATATATATATATAGACATAGTTCTGTTCTTGTTCTTACTATTTTGTGATTTATTATGTGTTGATGAGATTCTGTTGTAGACCGTGGAGGCTTTTTCAAAGACAAGAAGTTCCATTGTCGTGTTTTTCTTACAATGATTTATGTCTTGTGTATTGAAGTTATTTATCAGAACGATTTAAAAGATCATCTGAATTCATCATTTTTAAAAATACTGTTATTTAACATTTGCCTGAAGTTGGTCCCAGAGGCTGCGATCAAAAAAGGGCCTCACTTTGCTAGTCAGTGTATTACTGTTACAAAGGTAGTATCTTCATTATTTTCCACTGAACATGAAACCTAGCTTTGCATCTTAACACATTGTACAAATCCAAATCAAAAGATAGTGTCTGCCCCAGGGACCTTTTGATCTACAGGAGAATATTTCCATTCTTTTTTTTCCCTATCTGGCTGAAAGGTCACACTTTGCCCATATTCTGTTTTCCCAGATTTATTTGTGGCCCGGAGGCTTTATTAACATCATTTCAAGTGGAAGACTCTGGCAATAGTTGACATGAGGGACTTTCACCTGTGGAGCTGATTCCAGGCAGTCTGATTCTTGCTGACCTTCAATAGTCTTTGCTGCGTGGCAGGACTATTTTTAAAGCTATTGTAGAGAGAGAAGTTTAACGGGAGTAAGTTTGCCCGAGGGAGGGGAGTTTTATGGGTAGTCTGAATGGGCTGGAATTTTGTTGGCTGTTTTAACAGTAACTGTTAATTAGTATCTTTTAAACTAATACCTTTTGGACAATCCAGGGGAAAAGTGTAAAAATTCTGTTTAATACTAACTTCCTAGAATCAAAGGAAATAAACATTTAAGAATCAGCTTAAAAGGCTCCTTGTTAGCATGTTAAAACCGAAAAACTAATTCCTAAAACTTTAGTGGTCTACCAAAAAGTTTTGCCTAGTCTCAGAGATTCCTGCCTGAATCGAGGTAAGTTTTAAATGCCCAAAAGAGCTGCAGTTTCAACACAAAGTGAGGTCAAGCTCTACAGGTTTTATTGAGTAGTATTATTGAAATTCTGGGTTTAGTCTAACACGAAGGAGGTAAACAACGATGATGTTAAGAAGTTTTGCACAAAATTTCGTCATGTGGAATTATACAGTTGAGTTGATTGTGGGTTAGAAGAAAAACTATAAAATAGGAACGGCCTAAATAATTGAAAGCTCTATTTGTCCCATCCCAGTTTTTGCTGTGGCACAGCACGTGCTTCTAAAACAAAATATGCGCCTTCTTGAAGCAGTAGCATAGCGTGATCCCGTCATATTCCCTGGGCTGCGCAGACTGGGCTGGTTGCTGCTTACTTACGTAGGAGATGCATGAAGGAGATACACTGCTTCATCTGCCATGCAAGTAGGCAATGTGTTTTCTTGGGTTTTCCTTTTTTTTCTGGAGGTTGGTGAGATGATTTCTCAAATTTAGGATTTTTTTTTAGGATTAACTGGACTATTTCTATTTTCCTGCTGTCTTTGGAGGATGTTGCAGACATGGTAGTGGCTATTTCTGTTATCAGAAGTCTTCAGCATCCTCTACTGGCTGCAACCATTTACAGTGCATGTTTCTTCTGCTGCATTCCAGATTTGTCTAGAACACAACCCTGAGCAGCCAAAGGGGGTTTTAACTGCATTTACCTGAGAAACTACCTTTGGTTTATCAGCAAAAGAAGCAATGCTCTCCACAAAGATATAATGTGCACATGGACACCTTTTAGCAATAGTTACTTTACTTATCCAAAATGGCATTTGTCTGATTTATTATAAGTCCTGCTATAATGACATTTTAAGTTTGAACTTCTGCCGTGGTGAATCAGCACTTCCAATTCCACAGTTAAATAAATTTAGGACAGAAACCACATATGTTGTAATATATAGGCTGTATTGTACTTAACCGGACAATTACGTTATGTTGTGTTTGCAGGTCTGGTGCCTAACTTTCCGTGGGAAGTTGTCTTTCTCATAGTAATTGCAAATGAACTAGACAGAGGTCCTTCATCTGGAATCTCAACGTTAACAAAAACTGTGAAAATTAAGGAAAGAGGGCATTGTAAAGGATTCTTATTACTCTGATCTCATAGATCATGCTGAGGAAAGCACAGGATCGTTTATGTTTAAAAAAAGGAGTCTTTTCAAATGATATGTTAAAGGACCTAGCAAGTTATAATAAAAGGTGAATTTTGCTGTATGAAATAGTGTATTTAAAGTATTCTGGTGTTCTAAAAATGTTTTTGAATCACTTTACACAGATGGTATAATGTTTGTATGGCATTAGGGGAATTGATTATTACCTTTAATAGCTTTCATGAGACACTATTAGTGGAAACCCTGTTACCTGCGTTTCATCTCAGAGAACTGCATACCATAATTAAGTGCACTTCAAAAGCCAAATTAAACTGAATGAACGAAGCAACCAGTAAGGATGTTCTCTTGAGCATTCATTCTTACCATGATGAATGATGCTTGTTTTTCTCTTCTCTTTAATTAGAATGTTTCTACATTTGCCAAAGAAAATGTTGGAATGCAGACAAAAACTGAAATTATAGGAACAGGGCTTGATGTAATAGCTTATTTGTAAAGGAAACACAACTTGTTTGGTATTTTATTGAAACAGGAAGTTCAGAACCTCAGTACACACAAGCACAACAAATTCTCAGGTGCTAGTTGAGTCATCTGTTGTTGGAAGTAGTCTCATAGAAGGCTTCCCCTTGATTTAGTTTTAATCTTCAATTAACAAAGGGAAGGAAATTACATACAGATTTAGTTTTAGATAATGTGCAAAGCTCTCTGTTGCTTTTTCACTGTCACCCTGATGTGCATGTTTTGTGAGTAGATCATGCTGGCACACCAGCCTGTGTCCCAGTGAACATATTCAGCGTTTAACAAGCAAAAGAAACCCGATGTATTACATTTATGGAATAATGTAAGCTTTGCTTAATCAAAATACTCTGATTTTTTTCCTTCTTCTAGACATCTCATACCTAATTTCAGCTTTACTGAAAGCTGTAGAAGTAATCATCTGTGGTAAGATGATAACCGATAAAAATCCTGGTTTATGTTTAGTATGGGTTTATTAATTTTTTTAATTGTTGTGTTTGTTTGTAATAATAGGTCTGTTATACAGCAGAGCAGAGCATGACGATACCATGCAGTTTTGTTTAGCTGTGAAATCTTTAAAAGGCACTTGGGAGTTTGTGTGTGTATCATCTTCCCTGTAGAAGGCTTAACTTTTCCTCTCCTTCAAAGATCTGTATGACACTGGCCTTCTTTGAATGAGAAGGATTTTATTGAATTCCCTCCAAATCCCATCATTACTCTTCCTCTGCTTAGCCCCAAGCGTATTCCAGTGTTGTGCAGTGAGTTCTCCTTTCCTCCACCAATGGACAGAGCAACGATGGCTTTTGGCTCTCCCAGTACTGGTCCATAGCATAAGTGCATCGGCCCTTTAATCAGTCATTTAAAGAAAAAATTCCATGGGTTGTATCAGAACTATCATGTCAGCTCCTAAATTTTAAAGTCAATATAATTTTAAAAATAAAAACAGACATCTGACTAGTGAGCGTGCAGGACATTTTTAAACCTCTGCCCTTTATGCAGGGCTAGCTAGATTAGATTCTTTTTCCCCATCCTCTGGGTAGCGTATATACTTCAGTATAGTACGTACACATACAAACAGTACCTTCTGTTACATCATGGTAGTTTGTATTGTTATAGTGCTAAAGCTCTATTCCTGATATGCCCACCTTATTCCCACGGATTTTAGTGGAAATTCTGGATTGGGACAGAGCCAAAGATGTTAGTTATTTACAGACTTCTACTAGAAAACTAGCATGTAGGAGAGGATTTATTGAGCATTTGTATTTCATCTAAGCTATCCAGTTGTTTGACTGGAAAATAACTAGCAATTTTGCTTGAAGACCACAACCGTTTCTGTGCTTCAGCGTATTTACCCTGCATCTAAGCCCAAATACCCAGTTGCTTGTATTTTATATACAAAACCTGCTGAGTATCCTTTGGTTTTCAAATTGCAACTGCTTGCTTATGCAGTGACAACCTCTTGAAAAGGCTTTCTGCTCTCACTAAAGCACTTCAGATACAATCCAGATAGGCTGAAAAGTAGTAGCCTCTCTGTCCTGCTTCATTCTTCAACGAAGGGCGGTAGGAATATCGGAAAGGAACTCAGAAAGGAGGACAGGGTCAGCAGTTTGACCCTACAAACTTTGCCCAGCTAGCTTGAGAAGTCGCTGAAAGTCCACTACCATAATAAGTCTGCCTAGTTCTCTGTATTTAACCATGTCATAGCTAGCGAGCTCAAATTTCAAACAAAATCAAATTCCATATGGAACTTAGAACAATGTTTCTTTTTAAAAGAAGTTTTTGAAAAAGATCACCAATATATTTGCAGTAAACAGAAGCGGACTTTCCTGTGAATCAGTGGTTGACTTTTCAGTGAGTCTTCCTGCCACTGTAGATTTGCACTTTATTAGCTTTACCCGTAGAGTCACACTTTTATTTTATCTTAATTAAGATAGTTCCTGCAAATATCAGATAAGTCAAATAAATATTGCTCTGTTATCTTTCTGACTAAAAAAACTAAACTAGAGAGTGAGAGAAAAGAAAAAAAGTCAAAAAGTCATCACATGTTGAAATCCCAAATGCATTTGAAATCCTAATCAGGAGTAAGATTATATTCTAAATGAGATTCTAAAATGACTTCATCTTACTCACAGCAACAACTGAAATCCAATGCTAGACTTTTCCTCCAGCATTTGATATGGTTACTGACACAGTGTCTACTTTGCCTCCTATAGACTCTTGAGGAGAAAGTAGTGAGGTAAGATTCTGCCAATGTGTTTGGTCTATCAGTTTACAAGCTGATAAGAGTCAACTCCTCAAAACAGATATTGGAATCGGTTATTTTTAGAAGGGCGTCATTTGGTACCATGTACCAGTTATCATTGCGGTTTGTGAATTATTTTTTCCCTTTGTTAAAACAAACCCTTTTCAAAGGCTTTCCATTACCTTGGAAAATTTCCTGTATTTTTAAAGAAAAAAAAAAAAAAAGAGAAAAGAAAGAAGAAGAACAGAGAGAATAAATTTGGTGTCAGGTACTGTGCTTTTACCCTACCACCTTTCATAGCTTTAAAATTACTCTGTACTCACAACATAAATTGTTCTCCCTCAGCTATATGGAAGACCATCCCAGCTCGCTGTTACAGGATAGTTCTTCCTTTTGTAATCTTATATTACTGTTATGCTAAAAACTACAAGAGTTCATGAAAAGAATCTTCAAATAGAAAATGTTGTGTCCTTTGTTTTATACCTATGAAGAAAGCGATGCTCTCAAAGAAACTTTTCTTGAGTAAATGACAACATTTAAAAATGTGATTACAAAAAGCACCTGGTCAAATATTTAAACAATTTTTTTTTTTTCTGTGTGTGCTGGCAGCTGCACTTGCCACTCTTAATGCTGGAGGATTAAATATCTTTGCTTTCCATAGTTCCTATGGGATCTTTTCTTCCAATTTGTGACATAGATTAAGTGAAGAAGAGATGTTATTACACCTAAAGAAGTACTGCTGCCAAGGAGTACTAATCAGGGTAGCTGCCGACCAGAAGTGATGGTGATAGTAGTTCTATCGCCATCAGTTTCAGGAGTTTCTGAAAGCAGCCTGACCCTGGTCTAGTTTTGCCGTTGTCGGCGTTCCAAAGCAGTGGCGTCCCGTTGCATGATGCCAGGTAATCTCTTTGCCTGGGTTTATTTCAGTAGTCCTCAGACAGTTTTTAAAGACGTCTCTCTGTTGAACATTGATGTACTTTCAACTGGCCCTTTAGTTCATATTTTAAAAACCAAGCATTCCCTGCTAATTATCGTTGCAGTGCCTGTGTTTCACTGTAGCTTCTGAAGGCAGCTCTCTGGGTTTCTCCTGTGCTCAGTCATTACCATGCACCTTTTTTAAACAATTTAAGAAAAAAACAGCTTTTAACTATACATCACTTTTTCATTAATACGTGGTCTGTTGTGTTCTAATACATTGGGTGCTGAACAAAAGCAATATATACTTTTTTTGATGAGGAAATGCTTTAGGCTGCCCTAGTTAGAGGGTATGTTTTCCTCTGTTGATACTAAAGGAAAAAAATTAAAAGAATGAAACAGCTTTTTAAAAAAGTAATTTGCTGATGCCTGCTTTTTAAAGCCAGGTCCATTTTATTTGTCTGGCTGCAGCATATCAAAAAAAGATTGAGAAAAGTCAATCCTAAGAAACTTGGAGGAGAATGAACTCACTGTGTTCAAGCTTTGACATATTTTATAAAGCTGTTGAAAACCAAACCATGAAAGCCAGATTTATGAGCTTTTTTAAAGTTATTTGTAGATTCCCAAGACGATTGTGTTCCCATCACTTAACTGTAGCCTTTAAAACTCAAATGACGCTTAAAAATATTCATGTTTGGCACACACTGAGTTACTGCTGGGCGTTGCAATGGCTTTTGGCTAAAACCGAAGAGTAGAGAGAAGGATGTACTCTGCCTTCACTTAAATCATTTCAGTCTGTTGAGGTAAAGCAAAAGGATTCACATATTCATATTTTAACGATAAAACTAGGAATTATTTTTAATGTTAAGATTACTTTTATTGTGTTTTAATACAACTGTTGGGGGAACGAGCCTTATGGGAGCATCTGTGTAACCCTTCACATTTGCCAGGCTTTTCCTTTCAACAAGATCACTCACTTTGTTATTACTGGATTAGAAAACTTTTATTTATCAAAGCATTATTCATCTGCACTTTGCCAGGTATAGCAAATCTGTTGACAGCACTGGATTTATCATTTACTGTTAAAGGTGAATGGAAGGATTCCCCACATCCCTAAGCCAGCAAAACAAATGTCATTCTTGAAGCTTGCTGCACAATATCCTGTGTTGGCTAAAAAAGAAAGTTGGACTGTCCAAAACATTTCAATATCTCAAAAGTCTAAGGTAGTTGAAATGAGCTTATAATTTTTAATGTACTTTATGCAAATACTAGGCTTCCATGCCTTGTTTTGTCATTAAATCTAGTATTTAACCACGGGGAATATCAAGTTGTTTTCCATGAATTGCAGCACATTATTAGCTCATGGAATTTCTGTTTCAGTGTGGCCTTTCATCGGTGACATAAACTTAGCTGGGAATGTATTCTTTCAGTCTGTGTAAATGCATATGTGTTTACTCCCATATGATATTAAACATTGCTGTTTACTTCATTAATGCTTCACTCCTTAAGCTACTCTGCTGAAATTAATGACCTATTCATAGATTACATATGGTCTCACGCAATAGGTGCTAGTCTGTTTAAAGAAAAACAACAACCAATTGGCCTTGTGTGTGTTGGGAGAGTTCAGTAAGCCTAGAGGACACTATGTATAAAATAGGGGTAAATGGTTGCAATATGAGGGGATAAATGCCAAGATGCAACTAATGTTCCTCCTTCCTGTTGCCATGTGAGAATGAACTATGAGATAACAATAAGGGCAGGTTGCAACAGTTATTAAAAAAATAGGCTAAATTTAGTTGAGGTGTTATTTTTGTGCAGGTAATAATTCAGTTTGAAAGAAGCATCCCATACCCATATCACTACCCTGCATATCCATATACCCATACCCCTGTATCACTACCCTATATCACTACATCTGCCAGCGGTGACTCCATGCTCACTTGTGCCTGCCTCTATAGCCAGTAACGCAGGTGAAGGGAAAGGGATCTGCAGAGCGCACCTTGTGTACCACACGTGCTTCAGGTCTCCGGGCTCGTTCCAGTCGGCTCCCCTGAACTGAGCACTTCTTCTGACTGCATTCATCCAAAAGGAGAACAGTCTGTGCCCTTGATGGCTGCTCCACAGTGGGAACCAAAAGTACACTCAATAGGAGTGACCAAGGGATTAGTTTCAAAAGTGCACTCCCAGCTTGAACTAAACCACGAGGAATGCAAGTATCTTTTTTGCCGAAGGTCTTGTGAGGATATATCCAGCTAGAACAGATCTTTGTCAGCTGTGAGGAAAAACATGTCCATGTATATATTACATACCTTTTAAAGTCATGGCTGGTTGTCTAAAGCAAACTATTTGGAGGCTGAGATTTTCTTGGTTTGGATGTTGACTCAACTGCGTTTGTTCAACTGTCAGCTGAGTTAAGAGCAAAGACTTTCTGATTTTACTTTACTCATTTGCATTTTTGAGACACGTGAACTTGCGTGCATTTAAAAACTGGGTTAGATGGAGAGTCACCCCAGTACTGCCAGACACAAAATGGTGGATTCAGTATGGCTCACTTAGATCTGCTGCACAGAAGATCCGTACAGAGGATCCGTACAGAGGATCCGTACATGCTCAAATCAGCTCTTTGTCATACAGGTAATGAGGCCACCACACCAGCAAGCGTTGGAACCATTGGCAGAAAATGTACAACTATCCCATCCATATGCTGCCTTTGTTGTCTAGGATTTTGATAAGCTACCAGGCTAGAAAATCTGATTAATCATGACCTAAAGTAGTAGAACTGTAAATTGACTCTATCCGGTTTTTAATTACTAAATTGTCTTCATCTCACTTTAACCCTTCTGATTATCCCCCCTCCATCCCACTGAAGTGGAGGAGGAGCAAGCAGCCGTGTGGTGCTGAGCTGCCTACCAGGGTTAAACCACAATGGAATGGAATTAAAATAACCTTGAGAGATACAAGGAATGATCAGAAATAGGTATGATGAAGTTCAGTAAGGACAAGTGCAAAGTAGGGAGAAATAATCACCTGCAGAAGCACAACATGGTTGACAATGCGATATTTCTGCCAAAAGACCAGCTGAGTATTTTAGAGGAGCCAAAACGCTATATGTCACCAATGTCATACTCCGATAAAAGAAGCAGGCGTACAGGGATGTGTTAACAGGAATGCCATACGTAAGAGGCATGAATTATTTGGAGCGTGCCGAGCAGTGGTGGGGCCTGAGTGAGTACTGTGTCCAGCTTTGGGCACTGCACTTCAGGAAAGATGCGGACCCATTGGAGAGAATCCAGGGGAGAACAACAAAATGATCAGAGGTCCGCAAAATATGACCCATGAGCAAAGACTAAAAGAACAGTGTTTGTTTAGTCTAGAGAAGACTGAGGGGAGACATGATAACAGTCTTCAAATATTTAAAAGGTTGTTGCGAATAGGAAGAGAATAAATTGTTCTCCGTGTCCCTTGGCACTAGGACAAGAAGTAACAGGCTCAAAATGCAGCAGAGGCCATTTAGGTTATATTATTAAGAAAAGCTTTCTAACTGCAAGAGAAGATAAGGATTGGGCTAGATTACGTAGGGAGGTGGAGAATGTCTGTCCTTGAATTTTACTGGGATCTGCGGGGGCTTGTCACTTGTAGTAAATGTAACCCTCATGGTAGGCAGTGATGCACGAAGTCGTACGTGCCACACTCGGGTACCGCTTTGGAGAGGTGCATGGCACAGTGCTGCTTTGTTGATATTCGGGTGAGGAAAACACCTCCCACTTATAATTGGCAATTATTTGCAGAATTTTGACGTAAATTTGCAATTGCAATTTGCAGTCTTATCACTGCTTGGTAGTCACTTGAATTTCATTCTCTTGAAATAAGACAAAACCAAGGATAGACAAATTCTTGAGGTATTTCTGAAGCAAGGTTTACATTTCTAATCCTGAAAAATCCTTCCTTCATTAGCTAGTCTGTAATGAAAGGATTTTTTGAATTTCAAAAAGAATTATTTTGTGTTGAAACCAAATGCAAATATATTTAATTGAGAATCTTTTTGAAGTTATAAACAAGTAGTTGTAACGAAGTGACCACATCTTACAATCTTAGCAGAGTGTTTTTGAGTGATGTATTCTGGAAATACAGCTCCTTGATTTAGCAGTCACACTTATCCTGAAAAGGAAAAAGACTTATTGTTTTACCCTAATTTGTTTTTTATTAATCTATAGTTGATAATGCTGATGTTACATAGTATTTAAAAATAGTTCTACCTCTGGAAAACAAGGAAATTAAACTAAAAATAAGTGTTTCTGTTATCTTTTTTCCTGCAAAAATTTGCTATGTCGGAAAAAATGGTTCAAACATCTTCCAGTATAATTCTGAATATCTGCCAAACAGTAGATTTATTTGCCAAACATTTTCATACAGTATTCCCACCGGGACTCAGTCTTTCAGAGAATAAATTGGTGAAATTAACTTTTCTTATCAGTCTATGGGATTTGAGAAGCAAGGTTGTCTGCCAACATGCAGAGGAAAGAAACAATATCAGCTAAATTGTCTGGATTCTCGCGTTCTTCCCTTCGCCCTCGTCTTGGCCAGGAAACGCTTACATGAAGGACTATGCAGAGGAGGGGAAAAAACTGTGTTTTGAAGAATTTTCCAGATAGTCTTGACTGAATGCCATTTCTCCTTCTTTTACTTTCCTTTTTATTTTTTCAAGACCAGACATTGAAGGTTTCTTTTTCCTGGACCAAATTTTCCACTCTGTCTCCCTCCGCTTCTGGCTCCCGGCTCACTGCACCAGTCTTCTTCCGTCGCACAAACATATAGCAAGTTTGCCCATAGGTATTCTCAGTTTTTATGTATGTGCTGGAGTCCTAATGTAGCCTTATCAAGCATTCAAAAAGTACGTTCTCACTTCTGTCTGTCTGGAGGCTTACGCGTCTCTGATTTGACAGAAAGGAAGCTTCTATTTTAGCCAAATGATATTGATAACCAATGGAAATGTGTTGTTTCAATAAAAGTTCAGGAATGAGGATGTAATATTTGTAAATAATTTGCATGAATGTCGCAAGTTGAGTTTTGCTCTGAGAATGAAAAAGATCACTAGCAATAAAAATTGCATTTCATGCCAAAGAGTGGACTGAGGTTCTTGGTGCTGTTGAGCTAATGGTATGGTAGGACGGCTTGGGCCAGGTGGGCTCCTGCATCTGTGTCGTGTTCCATTAATTTGGATCAGATTCTTCCAAGCTGAAGAGCTAGTTCTTTGTGAAACAGCTAGCTGAAGGAAGCTGTTTCCAACTCTTAACACGCTCTTTTATACTGCAGGGCTCCAATTTATTTATCTAGTACAGCTTTTCAATGTAAGCTTTAATGAAAGATTTTAGTGAATATTACTACAATATTTTTGCTCTCAATGTTTTTAAAAAATAACAGCAAACTACTAAAATAAATTACAAATAAATCAAACTAAAATGCTGAGCTTTTAATTTAAGTACAAAACGTATGCCACACATTGTTCCTACAAAAACAGAGTTGCAGTTTGGTTAGTCGCTTCCATTCTTCCCTTAAACCTGATATTTAGAAAGATGAAAAAGAAAGCATTTCTTCTTTGTCCTGCAGGAGTACTGCATTGTTAACACAAACTTCCTTGATCCCTGTAGGGTCCTGCAGATTCTGCAAATTCCTCACTGCAGGATAACTGTACTTTCAGAAGTCTGCACGCTGCAACACGCTCCTCTTTATCAGAAGCAGGCTGGCGCTCCCCTTGTGTGGATGTGTGTGAGCCCTTGATCGTTACATGTACATGGGGTTCCACATATGTGTTTTTCTTTTAAATTTTTACGAAATGACAGACTGTCTGAAAACGCATATAACCGTGCGAGTGTAATGCTTCCTAACAGCGCTGTAGCTTTGAGTGCGTTCTTCACGAGGTTTTTGTACAGAATGACACTAACTGAAAATGTAAACATTGCTTGGCCAGTATATTTATCCATACTGAAATCATATGAATATTAAAATCTTAGAGCTTAATATTTCCCCAACACCACCACCCAACTACATTAGATGTATTTTATGTGTATTTTAGCTATTTTATGTGTCTCTTTTTGTTAAATTTGTAGATTATCAAACCATAAATTCTGGGGGTTTGACTTATCAGTTTTATGGTTTTCTATCATTTAATAGTTTCAGAGTGGTGAACTAATCCATAAGCCTTCAACAGTTCAATCCTTTTCTCTTTAGTGAAAATGAGCAATTTCTTATCAACTTCAAATGAAATAATACTTGTTCTTTATATAGATATAAACCAGAAAATATTCAGTCTTCTCTCTTCAAACTTATGACTGCAATTTTGTCTTCTGCTGTTTGCATTTAATAAAACGTATTTATTATTTTTGCAAGTAACAGTAACCAAGATGTAATTATAGCTTTCCATAGGTTCAGTAAATACTTCATTAAAAAATAACCTTTTCACACAGGTGTTGTGAAGGTTTCCAATCCTATATTAAATGCTCAAATAGTAGTGATAAAATAAATCTTAAGTTTGGTTTTGTAGATTTATTTATGTCTGGTGAATAAGAGAAATTAATAATAAAAATTTACTGTTATGCATACATTGATTGTACATGCACAAATTTTAGACATATATAATTATTACAGATGGCTATGCTGTATATATTTTTAAGCTAGTACTTCACATTTTCAATTCTAGCCTACAATTACAATTTCTATTAATTGTAATAAATCATAACCATATTCTCCATTTAGTTTTTGTGAATATTATTATTCTAATAGCATTTTAAACTAGAAATTTCTTCATGTGCTTTTTTCTGAAATTACACTGAAAACTGTGAGCTCCACAAAGGACATTAGCAGTTTCTATGCCGAAAAATTTCCAAGTACCTCAAGAAGAATTAGGGTTTTTCTTCATTTTCTGTTGCATGAATTCAGGTATCCATTCAGAGATCACACCTTTGTGGGAATTGATGTCTATCTCCTCAGCCTCATAAAAAGATCACACCCGTGGGCTTTTATGGGGATTTTGTGTTTCTTCCCGCACCCCACCCAGCAGAAGCTATTTTCATAAAGTTCGAGGCAAAGTTGCAAAGGTTTAGGGTTTGTTTTTTTTTTAATATATGCTGTTTTCGGTTTGTGGGGACTGAAAATCAGTCACAGGAGGGACAACAGTTGGTGAAATGTATGATGGGGTTTTTTTTTTCATAAAGAAGAAAGGCTCTATTTCTTTACCATGCATTCCCCATAGGTTTTACTTCTGTCAAAACTTAGGTTCAAACAAAAACGTACATTAATGGTACATTTATGAGAAATGCATATATATAAGAGGCGTCTTCCTGCCGTTCATACAGCTACAGAAAGAATGAGGTTAACACCTAGGATCTGACCAAAAAGAGTAAATACATGCTTTCATAACATTTTGTTTTTCTGTCCATCTGCTAACAACTATAATTAGAAAGTAAAATTTGCGCTGTCTGTTATAATAGGGACTGACACAGTTGTAACCGTAACTACCAACTGATACATAGACAATTTGTGGAAATAATCACTTTTGGGGTCTGATATTTTCCCAGGCTAGGTCTCTGCCGAGGAATTATTTATTTATTTGTAAAAGCTTAGTCGAGATGTGTATGGTTTCAAAGGGCTGGGAGCGCCCCTGGAGCGCCGCGAAGGCTTTGATGTTGCAAAGGCAGCTGAGTCAATTCAGGGGTAAGAGCGAGACTGTGCCCTCTCATCCCACCGCCAAACCCTGTGTGGTCGGCTAGCTGGCTTCTTAGGAACTGGCTACTGGCGTTCCTTTCAGGTTAGTGGGCCAGAAAGCGAAGTTAACCTTTCAGCCTACCCTCTGAGCTCCGCACGTAAATGCTGGGATTTTTCCCAATCTCTAAAACCTGTGCACGGACACCCATGTGCTTGGGCAAATCCAAGCGCAGCCTGTGGGGAAAGCTGTGCTGGTGCTGATCCGGGTGAAGGAAACGTAAAGATGATGTTCCACGCTGAAGATTTCCTTTGACAATGCCACCGAGATGTACTGTGTTCTTCCCCTGTCCTCCTCTCAAATGCACCTGATAATAATAGACACAGCTGCAATTTTAAAAGCAGTTTAAGAAAATCCTCTCTACAGCATGTCAGCATTTCACTTTCCCGAGTTCCTTTAATATGTATTAAACATACAGAATAAAACATGCTATTTGTGGACATCAGGCAAGGAGGGTGCTCAAAATTTTGATTTCCTGACTTGATGGTTATCTGTGTACTTGTTTGCTTTTAATATGAATTTAATCGAACAGTTCTTTCTATAGGAAGATGTATCATATGGATGAGTTTTCATTACAGCAACAGCGAATAAATCCTTTCAGGGGAAATGTCTGAGGAAGTGGGAATACTTAAAAGGGAATTATCCCTTTTAAATCGTATTCCCTAAAATACGTGAAATAGCAGGATAGCAACAAGTTATATTTGGTGTTTTCTATTTAACAAAGGTCCTATTGCATTTTTAAAATAACAGCGTCTCAATCCTAATACTTTCATCTTTAAAATCATAAGAGTTCCAGGTTGACAAGAACTGTAACTTCCGTCGTTTCAAGTTAAATCTGACCTATTTTCGGTACATCATCATTAAAGCCTCTTGGTAATTATCTTTGTTCCGTCGGGCATCTGGTTTGTCCCAATAAACAATTCCAGAGAGCTGTGTCAGATCAACTAAGATGGCATTGCGTCTGTCGTGAGGCTGCTCTGAGGTCGATGTGAAGGGATTGTTATTTTTCTCTATAGTGCATTCTTTAATTTGTTGACCTTGCTTACCACAAGCACTTTCACAGTTTCATGATGGCACAGATTTTTAATTCATTAAATTAAATGACTGCAGTCCTAGTAATACCAAAATCACAACACTGCTCTGTACATCCGAGATTGCGAAGTGTTTCATGTTCTTGAGCTAGTTCCATTCTAAGACACTGACTGTGGCCTCTAAGCCTCACAAGACCCATCAGCAAGTGGTACTTTTAGCGAATTCCAAATCTGATGCATATATTAAAACCGTACAATGATTATTTTTCTGTATTTCATCACACCGAGACGCCCGGCAGACAGATAGTCCTAGAAGAGCATTCTTCTCAGATGGAGGTAGGCAGTATTCTGCCGAGTCCAAAACCAGATCTTCTGCATGTGTGTGTTGGGTGCCAACTTGGGAAGGGCAATCGAACATATTCAATGAGGCTGGATCCTCCAAAATCTGCAGTGTAACTCTGCTTTGATACTGTGATCAAAAAAAATTATTTAGCAACTGCTTGACTTCCATGAGACAGGATTACTCATAAACCAAAGTCCACAGAAGACTAGAAAATAAACGGTATTTCTTGGATTGTGCTCGAGTCTTTTTGTCCCACTTCATCCATAGCAGTCACTGTCTTTATAACTTGCTGAGATCACAATGCAGAGAATCAACTTAATTTCATTTTCAGAAGAGCAGCCAAGGAATTAACAAAGTTGAACTATTTATTGATGGAGGAGATCTCAAAATTAAATTGGGATTGACTTGTCCAAGAATACCAGAGGACAGTGGCACAGAACCCCTGAGCCATGAAGACTCATGTTAGCATGGGCTCCGTGCTTTGCAGGTGCTTCATCTAGATAATTGATCCCAAGTGCTAAGGCAATTCACTTTGACTTTTATCTAGGGATCCATGAACATGCCATGGAACTGTTTGGCGTTATAAACCCCTGTAAACCAGCTGAAGGCTCCTACTTTGGCTGCACATCTGCCAAGCACATACGTTATTGCTTTACATTCTTAAGTGCCTACAGTTTCACCGCAGGTTTGTGCCAGGACTGGAGGAAGGAATCTACTCAACAAGTAATTTCTTCCACTGTTCTGTCACTCCTCCTCACTGACTACAGCTTCGCGTTCAGCTGTCTTGTATAAACCAGATACATCCAGAGTGACCTTTCCTCTATGTTATGTGCTCGGGTTGATCATCTGGATGTAAAATTCCAAGCACCACATAATATGAAATGTTTGGTTTTGTTCTCATCTTACTATTACCTCCCGTCTCATTATAAATTTGACATTACAACTTTGACAAGAGATACAGAATCAAGACGTGTTACGTACATTAATTTGGCAGATCGATGGCAATCTCACTCTAAGAAATACAAACTTGCTTTTTTTTCACATTATTTTAGTATGAAAAGCTTATATTGCATACCATGGCGTGTACACAGCATGCGCTGCTTTTATGCACACTATAGCTAAAGGGGATGGCTTTAATTGCTGAACCACTGTCCTGCCCAGTATATACAGAGAAGAAAATTTGCCTCATGTAGATCAAGCAGTTTTTTATTATAATGATCAAGTGTCAGGCTGCACAGCATCCACAGAGGACTTCTATTTTTTTTGCTTTGTGGAGATAAAAGAATTTACATTAAACAGTTTGCTCTAAGTTCTGGTACATTTGTGTCACATCATACATCTGAGACAAAATGCAGTTTCTATCTGTGGAGCACAGGAGGGGAAAAGAGGTCCTAAAGTAGTTTAAACTCTGAATTAGGTATGTTTGTAAAGCTCCCTGATACAAACTGATGAGCACTATATACTGTAAAGGCTTTCATGGTTTGTATTTGTGCTGCAAGAGTGTAATTATTTATAATATCCTTTAATATTTCTGTGTGATGGACAGTGTTATAGATGTAAGAATGTAAGATTATGGTGAAAAATAATGCTGTCAAGTGCTTTAACAAGGTTTATAGGTCAACCATCTGACCTATAATGAAAGAGTCTCACTCTGGTTTGGGAATTGTATTGATCAAGTACAGCGAATTCTTTACATAGAATCACAGAATCACAGAATGGTTCAGGTTGGAAGGGACCTTAAAGATCATCTAGTTCCAACCCCCCTGCCATGGGCAGGGACACCTCCCACCAGACCAGGCTGCTCAAAGCCCCATCCAGCCTGGCCTTGAACACTTCCAGGGATGGGGCATCCACAGCTTCTCTGGGCAACCTGTTCCAGTGCCTCACCATCCTCCTGGTGAAGAACTTCCTCCTAACATCCAGTCTGAATCATCCCATCTCTAGTTTTAATCCATTCCCTCTAGTCCTGCCATTAATTAATTTCCTTGTTTCCTCAAATACAGATCTGCAGACTTCAGCATCAACTATCAACAGGAAAATACCAGCAGAATCTCTTTTCCAACCAGCCTGTCATGTTTGTATCCCCTACCAGTCAGCCACCCTGCAAAAAGCTGACTGAACTTATACAGCTGTCAGGAGGGAAAATATGTAAAGCTTTACGTCAAGCAAAAATCTGCATAGGAAAAAACCCAGGAAAGAAATACCAGGAAATAAAATGTTTATCAGAAAAATGGGTATTAGGTAAGACAGTAAATTTCAACTCTCATAATATATTGTGGAATATGTATTGAAAAATTGATTGTAAATAGTTCACTAAACTGAGGTTATGGAGGGAATAAAATGGAAGAAGCTGCTACAGTTATGTTTTCAAGAAGGTTGTTTCCGTGGTGAGGACCTTCTCTTACAACTGAGACTGCTTGGTGATGGTCCTGGTACTCGCCATTGTAATTTTACCAAGAACAAATTTCATCCAAAGATCTTCAAATTTATCTTTTGTGTGATTGCTTCATTTAGAGCAAACTAAATTATCAGGAAACCCCCGTAGGCTAACCGCTTTTTAAAATGGCATGTATTTCAATTTTAGATGTAGTAAGAAAGATTCTTAACTGGCATAAACTGGCATAGCACCACTGAAATACAGTGTTTGGCACCCTCTGATAATCTGTCATGAATTATATATCGTACGTCTGAAAGACAATATTCTGCAGTCTCTATTTCACTTGCAGAAAGCTTATTTTTAAAATCTGCTGTTAAGTTTCTAAGAGTTGTTAGTCCATTGCTTTTCCATTATGGACACCACAGTTCTCAAGGTTACTGTTTGCAGGGAATCAGATGTAAAACTGCAATATTCTCACCCTCAAAGAAAAGCTTTTGATAATCTATGTAGGATTAACAGCTTCCAGCCTGACACCCTCTCTTCTTCAGACAAGATAAGGATATTTTCCAAAAAGGAACCTTTTGTGTACTAGAAAAATTAAGATTAAATTTTCATCATACGCTATGTCAGACTCCTCTAGATAGTGCCTCACTCAGACTCTAGCAATAAATGTACTACATGACTTGGTGTTATATGAGACGAGACAAGCAAGTCCTAATCTCTTGACCGTTAATGCTATCAGATCATAATGACTTAAAACCTGAAAGAATATACCACTGAAGAAGAAGGGAAAAGTGAACTGTAAGGGAAAAATACGCATCTAAATGCAAATGTTATTTGATACTTTCTTAAAGTATAAGATAATTGTGAAGACTTGAGAGAGAGGCATAAGAAGGAGGTATTGTTGATTGTGCTGTTGTCTATCCTCAAAGATGACTTTGGCCAGAAAAAAAGTGACCAGATAAGGAAACCAGAAGTTTGTGCCAGGCTGAAAATAGGATGCAGTACATTAAACACAAAAGTTTCACATAGTAGTACGCCAGTCATAAATTCCAGATGAACAAAGGTAATGATCTAAAGTGGCATGCAACTCAAGTGGCATACCCCACTCTTTTACTGGTCTCGTGGAGTTGTGCCTCACCCCAGGCCCAGCATCTCATGAGCCACCTGCAGCTGGACAGGCCACGCTCAGCCCGTCACGGGGCTGAAGGAATTCCGTATCTGGCTGCTAAGGAAAAAGGACTCTGAATTCTTTGTGCCCTTTACAAATGTCTCGGTTCTGTTTTGCAGTCTGATGATCCCTTTTCTAATTGTTATGTCCTGCTCACAAGGCACGGTTATGCAAACTCCAGCTAATGGATTTAAAATGATGAATCATCAAAACTTAAGAAAAAAGAAGTATTTCTCTATGGTTCTTTAAAGGAAGGATAGAGGCGTTTGAAGCTCAGTCCCTTTCCCAGCAACTGTTTACATAATAGTATGAACACTGTCACCTAAAAATTGCCGTCTTAATCAAATAAATCAAATCAGATCTGAAATTTTGTCTAATCTTTGACACGCCACTGTTGCAATCCCATTGGATTTGTGGCCAGCTGCTTAATTCACACAAGGCTGACCACAATAAAAAGCATATACATAGATAATGCAGCACCTTTTTTAAACTTAAGTAAATGATACGTTCTTGTGGTATTATCATTTTACTGCTGGTTTTTTCAGGGTCCTTCTCTTTCTGGGTTCTCAGCTCCACCAAACTTTTATACCAGAAATGGCTCTGAAGTACATTGTTGCTTTATAATCTGTTTCTTGTGCATCTTATCTTAAATCATCCTGCCTTTTTATTTCTTTTAGATTCAATCACTCAGCATACAATATGTCCCATGGAAAACTACATTTTTCAACTGTGAGCTAACTCAAGAGCTTCCATATGGTTGTAAGGAAACAAGCTGACTTTGGATTCAACAAAAAACTAATCTGTGAATAAAATTTCTAAGAAAGCTCAAGTTGTTTATTTATAAACACAGGGAAATGTTTTCTGCATTTTTATTACTTGTGTAAGTGTTCATCTTGTGAAATCTTCAGGTTTTTATAATAAAGTACTTCCCTAATAAAAGTCATCTTGCTTTTATTTATTCGCTGAAGACCTCTGGACCTGAAAGTTGAATGCATCATTATTCACTGGGAGGAACTGGAAAGATCTTTCCTAATCTCTATGCGAGGTTGATCATGTTACAGTGCAATTAAAAGATGTGCATGCTGCGTGGGTTAGCGTGCCTGAGCTAGCTCTGGTGGAGGCAGCAGGAGCTGTGCTACCACTGCAGACGCATGGATTCTGTAGGCTCCTCTCTTCTGAGTGCCTCTGCGGACAGCTGAAGGCCCGTGTTGCCATATCTTCACGGCCACTGCTAATTAAGTTTCTTTGGTAAATGGATAGGATGTCCCATCATGTTCAGCTCACACCTGCTGGTGTAAAATTGCACTTCTAAATTGAGTTTTCAGAAGCAGTTGAAGCTCAGTAATTATGCTCGGATGCATAGTTAAGATATTACTTTATTTCAGTACCTTTAATTGAATTTCAAACTCTGTCTACCTTACATGTAGGCTGAAACCATAAACAGTTACTGACCCTGAGTCAAATGAATTCAGACAACACGTCATTCAAGTGCTAAAATCTGTTGAAAATAGAACATAGCATTAAATTCTTTAGGTGTGCTTAAAAATGTATGTAAATGTCTCAGATGTTAAATTCCTCTTCAGTCTGTGGTTTTGTTTTTCACAGGTACAAAGTAAGATTTGTATGTAAAGCAAGTTGTGTAACAGTTGTTTATCTATAAATGTACAACCTCCTTTAAATATTTGCAAGGTCCATCAAAATGATATATTATCGTCCTAGAGAGTAATATATTATCAAGTAACTTAATGGCAGCTCATAACTCAAACCTTCCAAACTGAGTGCTCCCTTCAGAGTGCTGTCACTGCAAGGCCATGGACACCCCACGCTAAAAATAATGATTTCAAGTTAATATTACGGAACAATCAAGGTACGATACTTTATAAATATTGCCATTCCATTGCATTGTTCTAACTTACTGAGCTTTTAAAGGGATTTTGATGTACAATTTCTGTAAACTTGAGGATTATACAAATTTTTTCTTCAAAAGAAGTTCAGCAGTATCTGGCCGGCAGGCTGGTTATGGCACAAATTGCATTTGTGTAGGTGCTCTGTAGATTGTGAAACATACTTCTTAATGGAAAACCTCCAAGTTGTGATTATTGTATGGAAAATTAAATTGACTATTTTCAGCAATACTGAGCACCTGTCACTCAAAAGGTTAAGATCTCGTTTTCAAGTATCTAAGTGCTGTATAGCTGGGTTTAGTATGCAAACTAGAAAATATAATTTATTGAGGTTTTTTCCTTGCTTAGCTTTCTGACATGTACATATTTATCAGCATCTTAGCTAGGAAAAGTCTGTTTCATGCAAAAATTGGTATGTTTGATACAAAAACTGGTAATCAGGTCTGTCGACATATTGTACTGTTTATAATCAAAACTATTTACATATTTACTGCAGAGCCCTGGTAACATGGCATCACTCTTCACCCTTGACCTTATGAGCCCCTTTATTAAGAAACTAGTTGCCAAGTACTATAGACCAAAATATAAATACTGAAATAGGTTGTGACATGTGAACATATGGTTCCCAGTAAATAACACAATAATTTGTTTGAATTATATTGCTTAACTTTGAATATTACGACCTCCTAGTTTATTTTGTAGTCATTTCCTAAGTGTACTACCCATAAAAATCTGTCACTATGAATTTATATAATATAACATTCCAAATCAGTTTTCTCATAAATCTTCTTAAGATTAATCTCAGCTATTTAAATTGCAAATTCTTGGATCAACTTGTTGGTCTTTATTAGACACATGTGCAACAGACTTGACGATGAAAAGTCTAGCGTACTTTTTTCTAGATAAAAATGTTTCCGATAAAACAATCTGTCAATATAGGTCATTTCATCTTAAATTATATGCTTTGATAGAAATCCCTATCTATGGGCTGTTCTTGCAAAATTCGTAGTACACAGGTGAATATAGCCAGCAGGAAAAGAAATGCCTAAATTTGGTCTCACATTATGGGGCAGGAATGCTGTCCATCCGTATTGACTATTGCTTTGCTATACTACATAGCGAATACAGGAGAGGTTAGAATTAAATCCAAAGACTTGCACGTTGTACAGGCAGCAAAAAAGAAATACTGTTTCACATTTATAGCCTGAAGTCTTTCACACAAACAGCTTCTGACCTACGTACCCTAGTGTGGGTTCTTCACCACCTCAGAGTTGGAAGGAAGGCACGTTTCTACCCGAGATCTCAATGGGAAAAGACACTGACCCTGGTCATCCCCTCAGTAAACCAACACAGGAGGGGGAATGATGAAAACTTCTCAAATTATTCATTTGTCAGAAGAAATCAACCAGCTGAAAAAAACCTGCGCTTGACACCAAGGTCCTAAGGATGGTGACATGCAGAAGAAAAGGCACAAAACCCAGCAACGTGAAGCATCATTGATTCGCGGGTAGTTTTGACTGGATCAGTGCTAAGGCCTTTCAACGTGCAGTGTTTAATTGACATTCTGCTGTAGCACAGCACAGCCGCACACCATCTCTTCTACAAAATGGTACCACTCTCATCTTATCAGGAATCTACCTTTTTATTTTTTAATTTCCTGGGTTTTCTCAGGGTTTTTTTGGTGGAGGAAAGGTTGTCTTAACCTTACCTTTTTCACCCTGCATGAACATTTTTGCCATTCATTTGTGAAAATGACCTAGCTCAGCTGCTGTCTCTCCTTCTCAGCAAGTTCCTGCATCCCCTCTAAAGGCTGTCTCTAGCAAATTCACATTAGCATGATTAAAGGTCTTTCTAAGTTAGCTTAATTTGGTTGGGAATCAGTTTAAACTAAAATAAATTGAAATAAATTGAAAAGCCAAAAAAAGTATTATTCCTTCCTGAGATTCGCATTGGCTGAGTTAATTTTTAAAAGTAGCTTAAGTCCCAGCACAAGTCCTATTTTAACTCGTTTCACTTGCATTGGTGGTACAGGTGATACCCCTCGGATGCACGGACCACCGATATCCCTCCCCTCCTTCCCCTTCCAGAGATAAGAAGAGGTTTTGCCACACTTTGCGTATTT
Organism: Rynchops niger; assembly: GCA_013400035.1. Taxonomy (NCBI): domain Eukaryota; kingdom Metazoa; phylum Chordata; class Aves; order Charadriiformes; family Laridae; genus Rynchops; species Rynchops niger. Next base: position 2,192,872 of record VXBH01002962.1, on the reverse strand, counting down.
TACTGGGGACTCACATTGGCGAATGCAGATATACTGAGGACAGACACAGGCGTGATCTTGAAGAATGCGGCCCTTAAGTTGTGTCAGAACGGCAGCAGAATTGGTGTCCTCTTCAAACAGAAAATAAATGAGGATCTAAAAAAATTTCTTTATAGCTAGAGTGACTAATAATGTGAGATTGGCTAAGGACATGTTTGAAAGCAAAACCGCCCGCAACTCATAATGTGGGTAGATTATACATCTTTTTTTTTTTCCCCTTTCTCTGTTCTTGTAATCCGTTTTAGATTGCAACTGCATTTGGGGTGTGTATATCTAGTGAGTAAAAAATCTCTACATATTCGCAGTCATCCTAGTATATGAGCCATCTGGTATTGACTTACTAAACTACAGATTCGTTGAGCTCGTTTTATGTTTCTGGATTTTTTTCCTGACTCAACTATAGGCAACTTTTTGGAGACTGCCGCTTTTTAAATAAGAAGAACTAGTAAAAACTCTTGCACCGCTTGATTTTCTGTTTGTAGTTCCACTATAATAAACTTGTGTTATCTTAATTGATCTGTATAGAATGTAATTTAGGCATGACTGCATTATGTGGTAAAGGGTTATCAGCACGTTCGGCGCTAGGAAGCTACTAGCACACACAGGCAGTTTTTGGTGAAACCTGTAATCAGCTTAGGGACCGTAAGGCAAAGGTGCTTTTAATTAGCATTTCTGAGCAGGAGCTGTGGCTGCGTGGAGCTGTGTTTTTAACACTTCTAGAGCATAAAATGGAGGTATCCCAAGAACAACGCCTAGAAAGCCGATTAAACTAATTCTTTCCTCAAGAGTCACACAGTCCTGGAAAAAAAAAATGGAGTATTTGCTCAGACTGAAAACTGGAAAGCTGGAAAAACTGGAAACTGTCTGTGCCAGCAGTCTGACTTCTTTAACGACAGATCTAATAACAGAAAACCAAGTGGCTGTGGTCCTATTGCATTAAGCAGAGTTTTATTTCTGATCTCCTTTTATTGCGGTATTTCAGAATGAGCTCTTTGCGTGATATGACCAACTAACGGGCTCTGGAAGAGCGTCACCTTTGCTACAGCATCGTGCAGCACCTGACAACAAGGTGGTTTAAAACTGTCAGTAGTAAATAACTGACAGCTGGCATTGAGGTTATCAGCACCAGTGTCTGCTACGGGCTTTTGCTGGCAGCTGGCAGAGTTTTTCTTCTGTTGATACAGATGTGAAAAAACCCTCCAAGCACCCAGGAGCGGCTCAAACTCCTGCGCAGGGCTGAGGTGTTGACAGGTAGCAGCCAGGTGTAACGTAGGACTGCAAGCTTCTTTGAACGGCCGGAGGCAGCATCCTCAGAGGGTGATGTGCGGCACAGGGCTGGAGGCGCAGCCCTCCCAGCCTGCCCACAGGTCCGCACCTTCCTCGCCCTGGGAATCCCGAGGTCACGCTGGCTGAACCTTCCTTTGACTTCTTCCACGGAGCTTGTGTTGTTTGCCCAGTAGCTGCTGTTGTCCGGTAAGCACCTGCACTATCACTCGGGACAGAACCGCCCTGGGGTGTTTATTTCCCAAGGGGATTTATCAATGCCCACAGTGTCTTTCATGCTGTTCTTAGATATTAAAAAAAATCCCAACTGCAGCTACATGCGAGGTGGTGAAAGGATGGGTACGACCAGTCCAGACAGGTTTGTGGGTTGGTTGGGCATGGCTTTTTCCTTCGTCATGACAGATTTAATGGAACTGTACAGTTAGGGCTTTTAAGAGAGAGAAAACAAGGTCTTCAGGGAGGAGTGTGCAGAGGGAGGTGGTTTTGCAATATTATTGCTGTGACATGATCTTTTAATAACCGGCAAAGCAGCTGAAGCTGAAACTTGGAAACTCTTCTATAAGTGGTTATTTTCTGCAGTATACAGGTGTCTCTTAAGACCCTACTTTTCCAAAACTTTTGATAAATAAAGAACTACACTTTGAAAAATTGCAGGAGGAGATACCTTTACAATTGAGAACTGTTACAGAGATGATCTCGTGTCGAAATTAAAATGCAGGATATTTATACACAAAAATCAAAATCATGCAGCCTGGACCATGGTGTAAGGGAGGATGCGATAGCTTTGTCAAAGATGGAAAAACTTCCTTGATAAGGATATCACAGACCTTGCTACTAAGCAGTGAAGTACTGTCTGCAGAGGAACAGAAACAAGCAAATCCTTTCACTCAAATCAGGAAGCAGCATAACTTTTATATTATACAGTGACTGAGCACCATTTTTTCCTCCTTCATATTCTTCAAAAAATAACTATTTCTTGCATAGTGCCTACAGATTCCTTAGTCTTGTGTCAACGAAGTTCATAAAACATTGGCTGTCTGTTTTAACAGAAACTTCAAGATGTATCCTTCGCTCTCTGCCAGAACTGCCGTCCAAGCCCAGAGTTATACTTTTCATCTTGACTGCTGTTATCTTTCCCTCAGTCAACATCTTGCAATATCAGTCCTTCTCACTCACCAAACTCCTTGTCCTAAGATTATTTGTACAGTTCTTTGGCTATTTTAGTCACTACTTCTTTCATTATTCCAGTTCATCAAACCAAATTTTCCTTTCTCTTCTGAGCTCTCATCACTGCAGTCCCACCCTCCCATATACCTACTCTTTGATTCTCACTTTTCATAGAATCATAGAATCTTTATGGTTGGAAAGGACCTTTGAGATCATCGAGTCCAATCATCCCACACACAAAAAATCCCCTACAATCTCTGCCACTAGAGCATGCCCAGAAGTGCCAAATCTGGACGTTTCTTAAACACCTCCAGGGATGGTGACTCAACCACCTCCCTGGGCAGGCTGTTCCAGGGCCTGACCACTCTTTCAGGAAAGTAATTCCTCCTAATATCTAACCTAAACCTCCCCTGCCGCAGCTTCAGACCATTTCCTCTGGTCCTGTCCTTATTCACCTGGGAGAAGAGGCCAACACCCACCTCTCTCCAGCCTCCTTTCAGGTAGTTGTAGAGGGCAATGAGGTCTCCCCTCAGCCTCCTCCTCTCCAAACTAAACATGCCCAGCTCCCTCATTTTGTTTCATTAAAGGATACCAGCCTTAAGCATCAAATCTTGAGAGGGGAGAATGGGATGGGACAGTTAATAACCATTTTCTCAATTCTCTTTTCAGACTTCTCTTTTACAAGTTACTGTAGAAATCCATTGTGCAGTACACCATCCTCTCCATGTCCTACTTCAAAGCTCTCCACTTCTTTCCCACTTGTAGTAGTACACTGCAACTACCCGGTTCGGGCTAGGCAGGTAGAAAGCTCTACTCTTGAGCTTCTGATGGGCCAAGAACTGTGTATTTGCTGTTGTATTTAGATGATGTTACTCTGATATTACTCTGGTCCGTCTGTTCCAGCCCTCTGGTTCATCTGCCTCCTTCACACGTTCCCATGAAGCTCTCCAGCACACTGATGTGTTTGTGAGTGGAAAAGTGCCTGGGACCATATGTTATGACTCTACAGAGTCATAACAGAGAGATACCCATCGTATCAAGGTAAGACACGGGATATGTACTTTGCACAACCCTGTGCCTATTTTTAACAAACAGTAAATACTCTTAACGTGTTATCCCAGAAAGGCTGTGTAGGCTCAGATTGTATGCAACACACGTGATATGCTTGAGCCTTAAATTACTTTCCAGGCTTGATTTCAACTCGGGTAAGGCTGTTTTTTCTGTAGATCATTTTCAGTTGTTGACTTGGTTACAAGTGTGGGGAGAAGTAAAGGAAAAGCACTTTCCAGATTTTCTGCTCTGGAGTGAAACATTCCAGCTCATTCACTCATGAACCAGAAGTTCAGTCAAGGGAAGTTTCGCTTAGTCCCTGGGAACCAGAGATAAGGCTAAAGCCAAGACGAATTGTATGTATGCAACACGGAAGATGACATGACTTTAAATGTTCTGTGCGACATAGATGGGTAAAAGTCTTTGATCAATGTGGCTAGTTAAACCAACATCTGAAATTCTGCTTTATACTCTTTAAATGTTAAGATGAGCAAACCTAGGGAGGTTGATTTTAACAGCTCTGGGGAGGGGTAACGGTTTTAGTTCAAGAAATGAACAAATATATGGACCTGCTGTGATTATAGCCTAATGTGTCAATTCAGATGAAAATCAAGACACTTGGAAACAGGAATACAAGCTTGCAGATACTTGACCTCTGTGAAGAGCCTGGCTGGTCACTCTGCTGCTTTTAATGTGCGCTTAAAGAAATCTGGTGCTCTTCCTCCCGCCACTGATGACCAAATATTTCTGAATAACTTGAAATTCACACCCACTTGAAATGCTGACTTGGGAATACACTTTTTTGGACACATGCTTCATCATATTTCAGCTGTACACAAAGATAAGCATTTTAGAAGTTTGGAGGCACAGCATTTCCTCCTACAGAAGAGAATTTATATTTTCCCTGACATTGCCCAGGCAACACAGGCTTGAATAAAAAATTGACGCTAAAAGCAGAGTTCTCTAGTCTGGGAATCAACACTGTTATTTTATTCCCAGCTACATTCAGTATCCTACTGGACGAAGAGAGGAATGTCCTTCCTAAGTGCAGGGATGTTGAATATATTTTGATGACCGGTATAAAAGCTATTACAGGACATGAAGATGCAAATAAAAGAATCTGGACTTACAGAAGGATCCAACCTCAGATTCACTTTTCCCTGACTTTATCTAGGCCTTTCTCCCTCTGTGCTTTCTTGTCTTCTTTCCCGGTCTGCCCCCCCCCTCTGTTATTAGTAGTGGTATTTCACTTCTATTATATTTTTTAAAAAATGTTGTATGAGAGACTGAAACCCATATTCTCTAAACAGTACTCTCCTGAACAGTATCATAACCACTGAGCTACAGAAACAAATCTCCCCTTCTGCCTTCCCATTTGTCATCTTTTGTATACTCCGGACAGCAGTGGTGAACCACACACAAACTAGGAAGCTACAGAAATCTCTTGGGAGATGTGAGCTTGAATCTGCCCCGCCTAACAGGGGTGTTGTACCCAAGTCTTCAGTTCTCTAGATGCCTTTATGAAGGTTACTCATAGCATCTACTTTGGTATCTGACATGCAATTTAGAGCATCTATGTTAGAAGGCTAGGTGAGCATGAAGACAGCAGAAGCAGGAAGACTCCTAGTAGAAGTTCCCTGAATATCCACCTGAAGTTTTCCAGGTTATATCATTAATGAAGAGAGCTCTGAAAGCTTCCTCTCATGCCTAAATTAGACAGCTGAAGGTACAAGTAACTCAAAAGGTGTCTGCATATTGAATTCAAGAAAGGTTCCTTCCTTCCTGACAGACTAGCAGCATCTTCCTTTGCTTTCCACACATGCAGGTACGCAGTTCTGATCTCCCTGCACATAAACAGATACAGTACCTGTTGAAAAGGCTCAGAAAGGGGCAGCAAATGCAAATCTACAAAGCGATCTCCATATGAGAAGTGATTACATAGACTGGGATTCTCCTGCCTGGAAAAAAGATGGCTGAGAGGGCGATGTTGCTCTTTATACAAAATACAATCAACCTATGGAACTTAGTGGATGTTAAAGTTTATATGGATTTAAAAACAGACAGACACATTCAAATCGGAATAATCTGGCTCAGGAAGTTCCTGAGCTAGGAATTGTTGGAGGCTGGACAACTCTGCTGAATGGCACGGTGACTCCCTTGATCTTGATGGGACCAATTCCAGGTGCTTTCTGGCCCTTTTGCTGCCAGGCAGCAGTTATACAAGATATTATGCACCTTGCAAAACTAGTTGGAAGTGATGAGTATGACAATCTAAAATGGTTTGCAACACTGCAGCAAGACAACATCCTTCCTGACGATGAACCGTCACATCTGGTCAGGTCAGAAGTGATGTGTGTTGCATCAGTGGCTGTGGCACAGCTCGAGGAAGCTAATGACAGCCAAGTCTGCTATGGCTTCATTTGTGACTGTCACCCTGAAAAAGTGTGGGATGAATCTTATGAATACCGTACTGCCTAACCATTATCTTTCTAACCCTGGAGGTGGAAGTCAGCATCCAAATAATCTTCGCAATTTTATGTTTGTGGTCCCATCATTACTGCACCAGATAAGAGGTATCTTCCCTTTCTTGTAGTTCTTCCTCCACTGCTGAAAGACCGTGCCTTCCCATAGCGGCGGCACAAACCTGTCACTCTTCATGGACCAGAGACTATGAAATGGGTATATAACCACAGGAAACGACCGGCAAAATAGTCAGCTCTGCCTACTCTAACTCCCCTGGCACAGATGCCATGAGCTGTTCTTTGTGGCATGCAGTGAGTAGGAAAGCTTGCTCCCTTCACAAGGACTCCCAGTACAGTTGCCAACTATCTCCACGTCTGTAGTCAGGAATGGATCCGTGCTGCTGCTGCAACTACAGCGGTCCCAGGGAAAGCCGAAAATGGCATATTGCTCTCTCCACGCTGAGACGCAAACAGCAGCCTGGCTCAGCAGTGACGTGCCACAGCACCTTCTGCAATGATGGTCCTTGTGGTGTCTGAGTTGAGAAACATCTTTTCACAGGAGCTGCCCGAACTCACTCACAGTGTAAACCATTCCGCAACACGTGGGCTCGGGCAGCGGTAGGCTGGGCACAATGCAGTCCTGCAATACAACCAAGAAGCATCTGGCTGAGAAATCACTTTTAATTTCCTTTTTTAATTTGTGGCTGTTCACTGGAAACGTGTTCCTTATAGCTGCGCCTCTACTGCCAAGTGCTCAGATTCAGTGCTCCAGCTCACGAAATCGCACCCCCTAATGAATCAGCTTTGGAAAGAATAGTTTTCCTATCCACAGTGCTGCTTAGTTATTCACACATACACCTTCCTAATAATGGCTAGGAATCATTCAGTACTTGAAGTAATTATATTGTACTTCTTTTCTTTCCCCCATGGAGCCATTTTCTTAACAGCTATTGACTAATACTACTTGTTATAGCTAAAATAATACCAGAATTCTTTCCAATTAATCAAAGAATAGTGCTCCAGGTATCTTTAGGAAGCACAAATGTTTGAAATTACCAGTAAATAACTGAAGCCACACTTGATCTCAACTTGATAACGTTTTGCCTTGGTATTTTTGGCAGAATTAGCTTTAGTTACTGAGGTAAGAAAATCTTTGCTTTTTGCAAATCAGGAACAAGTGCTCTGCTCTGCCATAACTGATACAGTTTACTCACACCAGTGGCCTTATCTTTTCTCCAATTCTATTTTAGAAGCTGGACTCTGCAAAACCAGCAATTCACTAAGATGATTACTACTTTACTCCGTAACAAGATAGAATTATTAAGCCACCTTCCAAACGCAGACTTTCGACTTCTAATGCAGAGAAAAAAAAAAAAAAAATGTGTACAAATGTTAAGATCCCAAGTTACACCAGGCAAGTACAAACATGGGAGTCTCCCAGGAAAACTGGATGGTGCAAATCGAGTGTGGGAAAATGTGAAGAGCTTCAGGTCATGGCTGACATTTAAACTCAACACCTCTGCTGCCGTGTTGCTATTACTGGTGGTCAGTGACGTAAAACACTGCTTCGCTGTGCGTTTGATATTGAGATAATTTGTACAACGAGCTGCCCAATACAGCTATGTGTGCAGACTATTATTAATAAACTCTTTCTGCAGAATTTCAATATGGGTTCCTAGAAGCAACGTTTCTTTTTAACTAGCAGAGTTAATGCTTTTTTCTATGACCTGTGCAAGGAAAGTACTAATACCTGCCTCTTCACTAGTGTTTTCTGTCCCATCATTATTCAGGTAATTGAATACCATGATTCAGGTAACTGCACACCTGAAAACTGATACCTAAATCTTGCAAGTCAGAAAATTCCAAACGAAACTGGTGAGGTGATTGCCCTCCACACTTTATTTCTGCTGCACCAGAGAGGGTCAGAGGTGCCTCATCCTTGGCCGTTGCCTGTGGTCTCCTCAGTACGGGGAAAGACCAACATTTGAACTGGATCAGCACAGGCTCCGTCAGTCTCCTGCTCCTGCAAAACAGTCTGGTGGTCTGGTTTATGGACAACTGATGCTATTTATTTTCCATCCTGTTTTTTAAATAGGTTGCTGTAAAACATTTTTCTCTCTTTTAGGAAAAGAAAATGATGACTCTTAATGAATTTGAGGTTTGAAAAAAAGGAGGCGCAAGGCAACAGGAGAAATAAGTTTGAGAATACCCTTTAAAAACATCCAGCAGCATTGTCTTAGAGAATACTTGAGTAATATACATATGGCTGCTAATAAGGCTGTAAATGGCTGCATTACTGCCAGTAAAAGATGCCATCTGGTAGGTCTGCCTATTAAAACAGGTTTGTCTGCAACCTTTTAAGTCTGTTTTTTTTCTTGCTGCGGGAGGTTGCTGAATCATTAAGAGAATCCGTGTTAATAAAATGATTTATGAAGTTATCAAAATGCCAGTTGTGATAAATTAGACCCTAAACTCAAGTCACTCCTAAATTTGGCTTTGACTTCGTCGAACCACCTTTACCCCAATTTTGGCCATCAGCCCTTCAAACCATGAAGGGCAGTAAAAGCACGAGTGCATCAAGTCAAGCTCTGATGGCTTTCTTCTTTCAANTTGCAATGTCACCTGTGAAACCTGTTATACCTGAAGGGGGAGGGAAGAAAGGATACCTTACTTCAAAGTGTATATTTTACCCCAAGAAAACTCTTTGTCCGCTCCACTGTGGGTCGCTACAGGAATACAGCAAAGTTGCGGGATATAGGGTAAGATAACAGAAGAACAAGCAGGTAGTCTGTACATGCACATACCCACTCCATGTTTCTATTCACAGAGATTGCTGGCACAAGGTAAGACAATCTAGACACCCAACACAAACATGCTCGTCCCAAAGGCTGGAAGGACAACAAAAGCACTAGAAAGCAAAAATCCATTTTAAGTAAGAGGTTATCACCTACATCATTAGTGTCATGGCCATGTGGCAGCTCTTTGCTGCCCTAAAACCATGGCAAACTGCACATGATATGAGGTTTAAAGACACTTGCACAAATCTCAGCATTAGGCAGGACCAAGGAGAAGCTTGGCTTAGAGCAAAAATAATAGACAACTCCCATTTGAAATGAGACATTAAAATCCACTATTCAAAAAACAAAAAGTGGGTTTTTCTGAAGATACTAAAAGATACCTCTTTCAATATATGCAATAATCCATTTATCAGCGATATTAATTGAAAGATATTCTACTCAGAGTAAAAAGTGTTGGAAGATAGGAGAGGTTCTTTTAATAATAAAAGTAATACTGTATGAGGTTTGGGTTTGGGGACTTTTTTAAAGAGACAGAGTTGATTTTACACACTAACTTCATCAATGAAGCACAGCAGTGGGGAAGCATCACTGCGATTTCATGTTTGACGTTATGCAGGTTACAGTAGGAAAAGCTTGCCCTTAAATGTTTAGTTACATTAATGGGGTTATTTTATGCGATATTTTTGTATTAATGAGCTGCACTTCAATGTCTTTCCCAGGTTGTACAGGACATGTATGTTCAGATGTCAGTGTGCATCTGCTGATTGTGTTCGACTGTCGGTAGATTGGTCAAGAGATATTCCTACAGAGATCTTTAATTACTGTGGCAAATTCAGGCTTGTTCCAGACAATTATGAAAAGCTTTTGAGATGATTTATTTTTTGAAATGGAGTCAGTCACCAAGGCGCTGTGAGGATGAGGGGACCCCGGACAGTCCAAGGAACCATCCCTGCTGCCCACCCCACTGCCATCCACACGCTGGCAATCCCGCCACAAAGCATAGCTGGGAATGTGCTAAATAACGTGCCTGGTGACACCAATCTCCTGCTGATGCCTAGGGGAGCCCATTGAAGAAAGGGTTCATACACAGACTTCCAAGGATTTAAAGCATAGAGATTCCATACACCAAAACAGGTAAAGTGAATGGCTCTAACACAGTGGCAGCTGCCACGGATTTCCTCTAAGAGCCAGGACAAATAAGCCTCTGGCAGTGGAAGACACCAACTTGCTGAAGACACTAAACTTGCTGCCAGCAGCCACAGCTAAAGAGCAAGCAGGCAGGTCCCCCCCCACCCTTCGGCACTGGGCGAAGTTGGCAGGTGCCCAGGGGCAACCTCAGCCACCGTGGGACCCCGCACAGGAGCCCTTTCCTGTTTTCACAACACGGTGCGTACATTTCGCCAAATTAACATCTTTACCTCGTCTCTGATTTCTCCTAGTTTTCATCAATCTCAGCTAGCCCCATCCCGCACTCAGAAGCCTCATTTAATGTAACCGATGGATAAAAAAGTATATGCAAGTTTTTCAGTAAGATTTCTGACTTCACTCTTTTAACCCAAAGAATAACTATAAATAGTTTATAATGTCTGGGATTTCCACAGCCTAAGTGCAGCTATAAATAGTTCTAAACATTTTCCCACTTCATGCTTTTGAAAAGAACATTCTCCACTTCCTTTCTTGGAGAACCCTTGGGAATAACGCTAGATCACAGCTCTGAAAATATGGGCATTAGGAGAGCTAGCAAAACAGGGATAACGAAGTTGCTAACAGCAGCTCTCAAACTAATTTCACATTAGGAAAGGGTCAGGCGTCCTTTGCAACAAGTTCATATTCATAATTCACCCCCGGACGCTCAAGCCGGCCATTTGCGGTGTGCCTCAATTCACCCAGTCCATCAGGGTATTTTTTGGGGGGTGTGTGTGTGTGTGTGTGTGTGTTTGTTTTCGCAAGGAATTCGCTGTTCTCCAAGCCCCACGAGCAATGGCAGGGTTTATTTGTATTTACTTGACGTACGTGTGTGTTCAACCTCCGGTATTTTAAGCACTCCGGCAGGACGCGTCCTTCCCACTTACTTTATACGCGTGACTCCGGCAGCCCCCTCGTCCCGTGTCGTCCCCCCCACCCGACCCCCCCGCGCCTCTTTTCCCCCCCGCGGACGCTGAACGGCCGGACGGGCCCGTGCGAGC
>VXBH01002962.1:2164888-2181662 GCA_013400035.1 Rynchops niger | reverse complement strand
AATCCCCTGCCTGCCTGTCCCCTGGCCTGCTCCCCTTCCTGCCTGCCTCTCCCCCTGCCTGCCTCTCCCCCTGCCTGCCTAATCCCCTGCCTGCCTGCCTGCCCCCCGTTTGCCTCTCCACCTGCCCACCTCCTCCCCTGCCTGCCTGGCCCCCTGCCTGCCTGGCCCCCTGCCTGCCTGCCCAGCAGCAGAGCCGCTGCCACTGCCATCCTGCAAGGGCATGCACAGCAAGAGAGACAGAGAGATGGCAAAAACAGATGAACGCCCTTTTTTTGTGTGTGAAGAGTATGGGAGTTTTGAAATAAGGTGGGTGCAGGAAAGCTGGTCAGCCTGCAGCTGGGAGCGGATGTGTCCGAAGGAGAAGAAAAAAAGGGAAAAGAAATAAAAAAAGCCTGACCTAATGGCAAATTCTGTCCTTAATTTCCTCCATGTTGCCTTTTTTATCTTAGAATCATAGAATTGTCTAGGTTGGAAGGGACCTTTAAGATATCGAGTCCAACCACCAACCTAACAGTGCCAAAACCACCACTAAACCATGTCCGTCCGCACCACATCTACCTGTCTTTTAAATGCCTACAGGGATGATGACTGAACCACTTCCCTGGGCAGCCTGTTCCAATCCTTGACAACCCTTTCTGTGAAGAAATTTTTCCTAGTAGCCATCCTAAACCTCCCCTGGCACAACTTGAGGCTGTTTTCTTTCATCTTACCACTTGTTGTTCGGGAGAAGAGACCGACCCCCCATCTTGCTATGACCTCGTTTCAGGTAGTTACAATAGTCCTTTCACTTAAAAAGTTCTAAAACCTCCAATTTTACCCTTCATGTGAAGATATTTGAAGTTAATCATCAGAAAAAAACTGGAATTTATCACAACAAAGCATGATAAATTATTTGCTTAGTGGTAGCAGATCACGTATCTCCTAAAGAACAGATAATTGCAAGATGCAGCTACAGGGAATGGCTTCACACAAAAAATTTAGGAAATGCAGACCAGCAGAACAGCTTTGTTTAGAGATCCAGGCTATTTATTCTGAATGGCCCAGAAAAACATTCGTGTGAAACCAGAAAATCCCATTAAGCTCTTATATCTTTTCAAAATACGGAGCAGCTTGTCGAGACCGTTTTACACATGGCTTATACGTATACAAAAATCTAGATGAACAGTAATAAAAGGCCAGATTCAAAACAAACATTTTTTAAATTGGGCCTAGGAACTGGCAGGGATGCTGAGTTCCTAATATTAGGAATGGCAATGACTTCTGTAAACAAGGAGCATGAGAAGAGAAAGTCCTAACCCCACAGGACTCCAGCAACTCAGAGAACTTCCATAGCGTAAGGTGTAAAGTGTGTGATGGCTTAATACTAAGAGCACAGTGAAAGGGTTTAGCATAGATAAAATCAAGCTGAGATGCCTCCAGGAATTCAAAATTGCATTCTTTTGATGTTTTAAATCTAAATAGTTTTAAATGCGATATCAAGGCAGCGGCAAAACTGTATACAAAATGAATGCAAATTTTCTGTGATGTAAGGAGAACCAAGATGCTGATTCCTTAAAAAGAGCCAAAGCTTCCACAAGCATTACTGCCGCAGCCTGTTTGCTGATTTGTTACACGGTATGCAAACTCTGCACCCACTTAAATGCTCAAGCACGGAACAAAGTAAGGCCCGCTTTAAAAATACCTCCTTTTTTCATTGACTCAGTTTTAGTTGGTCCGGATAAAAAAGTTGTTAAGGTAAAGGAAAATGCCTTATAACAGAGAAGATCTGACTGTGCACGGGAACACTCTCTGCACAGCCACTTCTCACACCATTTTTGAAGACTTTGGTAGTTGCACATTGTGTAGGGGACTGGGTTTTTTTTTTTTTTCTTGAAACCACTGCAGGCAGAATGTGGGAACATAACAAACCTTTGTATCACAGCTGATCAACCAAAAAGAAATCACCCGACCAGTGAGCGCTCTGTAGTCCACTGAAAAACTCTACTCGTCACAGATTACCTCTGTATTGAGCTATCTGGGAGGAAAAAAGAACCAATGGCTCCACGGCTAATGATAAAAGAGAAGCCTGAGCTCTTATCAGAGGGAGTAGGTAGTGGCCAGCACACTTTCATTCAGGGTATTTTTGAATCAGAATCGAGATGCCCATACCAGCAGACCAGTAAAACTATTCTGGTGTTATGACAGGAGGAACATAAGCCCCTCCAAAAAGCTAAAGAAATAACCACAACTTTGCTACACAACACTCCTCCCTCCTCGGAAAGAGCACCGAGAATGCACCAAGCAGCATGTTGCGCTTGCAGTTATGTGGGATAATCCCAGAAATTCCTGTTAAGTCAAAAAAAAAAAGAATTGTTACAGTTTCTGTCTTATTGTCACAAAGTACTCTGTAAGCACTAGTGCTCCTCAGCCCAGTTTCTTTTCCTTCCAATCTTGTTTTTCAAATGGAGCTCTTTTACTGCTAAGCATCAATTTAAATAGTCATAGTATGAGCCATGGCCTCTGAACCAGCAATTTCATTCATCTCCCTTCTGTGCAGTGTTTTTCTTTTCCATGTCCCTATCTTTAATGGATTCAACTCAAAATGCTGCCCCCATTTGGCATGACGCAGGTTCCTACAGAACCCAAAAAGCCAATGGCATGTTTTCCAACCAAAAGTAATACGCTGAGAGGGCTTGGTTCAAGGAAAAGTGTTCTAGATAAGCTCTATTTTGCAGCTGAATGTGGAAGTAAGCTGAGCTAGGAAAGAGTTAAGTGATCAAGCTGAAATGTTATTTAAATATCATGAATTAAAAGCTCCAGCCTAGCTGCAAAGAATAAAAAAGGGCACAAGCTTGGCAATGTTCCTAAGGCAGTAAAAGCAATGTTTAGAGAGAAAGAAATCTTTGTCTGGATGCAAAAAGGAAACTCAAATTGGCAAAATGGAGCAAGGAAAATGTATCTGGGTGATAGCAAACTGACAGAATACAAATTTCGCTCAACACAAGGTGAATCCTCATAAATTTCAGCATAGCCACTGCCAAAAATCTCATCATATAGTCAAGGTGAAACCCCAGCAATTTCATGGTCTATTTTAAAAACTGCATTTAATTCGTAATTGTTCCTGTCACATCTTACTCTCCTCTGTTTTCCAGTCTGAGGGAGGAAGGTCAGTCACTTCTTCCTCACTCATCTATGTTATAAGAAATGCTGTCTGAGAACTCAAATTCTCTCCCATTGGCACCAACGGGGCTTCTGCTGTGGAGTTCGGTAAAATGGGAACATGGACACCACCCTCCCTGGAAAATAGTCAGCAAGTGGAAAAGAACCTAAACCTCTTTCCTCTTCAAAGCAAACCATTAGCCAGGGGAGTGGGATTACACTGAATTGATGTGATTGCTGATTGTCCTCAAAAAGGGTGGTCCCACCGCCTCTTCTGCAGGGAACCCAATCCAGCATGGGCACATTGAGATGGATTGGTTTGGTGATTTGGGGCAACGATTACCTTTTGTTTCTTGTGTCGATGGGCTAGTTTTCTGTGGAGTCACCTGCTTGATCAGGTTCAACTTGTGGTCTCACGGACATCCAAATCCCACCTCAGGGAAGCAGTGTGTGAGCGCAGGGCTGCAGGGAGTGGGCCCACTCCATCAAGTTGCGTATATTGTGAAACTGCCTCATGAGAAAAGTATCGTCAGAAGCCTTAGTGCTAGATCATGAAGGCCTAGGATAAGAGTTTCTACAGGGTGCAATTAATGAGATTGCTGAGCATCCTTTTTCCTAAACAGCAAGCCTGCCATTGAAAACCAGGTGGGGAAAAATAATTCAATTTCTTAGAGGTTTGTATTGCTTCAGAGTTCATTCCTCCTCCCACCTCACCCTGACAGTGAGAAAGACTGTGGCACGCAAGACTGTGGAGGCGGGATGTGTGCTGCCCCGGAGCTGCTAAGTCCTTTAAACCTGCTAGACTGGGTAGGCCAGGCAGGGAGGTGAGGTGAGCCCTGTCAGTCAGTGCCGTGGCTGACATGATGATCTCTCCGACTCCACAGACCCCATGCAAAGGTTCCTCTGCCTGCCATGTCCTTGACACCCAGCTCACAGTGTCACTGGCAGGGGAGGACTAATAATAATTGAGCTACAGCAAATGCCATCACTTCCCACCGCCCCTTCCCCTCTGAGCTGGGCACTCAGGGCTTCAACCCAAGTTGGAGAAAAGGGGCATTCCTCACCCAGTGTGAATACAATCAAAACACGTCTCAGTACTTGTAAAGAAATCCTACTTAAAATGATTGCCTCTCTAGAATTGCCTGCAAGGAAAAACCCCAGAATAACTCGGTTCAAATTCACCATTGTTGTCTGTGACCAATGCCAAACACATCCGAGAAAAGGCCACCACTGACATAAATTCCTGCAATTGTACGAACAAGTAGAAATATCTTCCTGACTGTACCTGGGATTTGGCCAACGATACATTAATAGCCTTTTAATTTTCTCGTAGCTAGTGGTAATCACAGAGGCTCTCTACACTGAAATAATGAGGACTTTGGAGATTCCCTAAACAATTTCCCATGAGAAAAGAGTTTCTGGGTAAGCTTTCAGGACTCTAGTAAGTGGCTCATGCTGAAATATGACGACATTATTCCTTGCAGTGACAGAAAGTAAGAAGTCAGAAGGTAATACTGGAAATGGATCCATTCAGCTGGAAATGTGTTCTTACATGATCTGCTCATATTTGTTTCTGTCCTTCTGTTTTCAAAGCAAAGTTGGATGAATGGTACTGATCTTCTGCGCTGGTACCGACCGATGAAACATTTTGGAAATTATCTGCTTATATACCTGCATGCTTATTACAAGAGAATGATGGAAATTAAACTGTATTCAGCACTTTTATAGCTAGTTTTTTTCCTATGAACCTAACTTTAGTCTTACAGGACTGTTTTCTGTGAAACTAAGGAGTACACTTGTGCTGCTGCATGGGAAATGTCTTGTTTTTAATGAGTTGCCAACTTAATGACCTGTGGGATTTCAAAGTTCCTTTTTGGTTTTAAAGGAAATGATTAATATATATTCTGTCTTTAATTATGGTGCTGTAATTGCGTGAAAGGAATTCCATTCATTCTTTCTCATTTAAATGTTTTACATTTGTGAATGTTAGACAATATATTCTCCTAAAAGGTCCGTCTATAAAAGAGATGCATAATGTTATTCACTTTCAAACTGGAGAGTAATGATGGTATTCCTCAGTTTTTGGACAGAATATTTTGATTCTTACTTTAAAAGGACAGGCAAGTTGTTTAAATGATTGCTTGACTAAAAAAAGGTGGATTTATATAGAAAGAAATGCCTGGCTTCTAATATCTATTAATGTAATACTGTCCCTTATTTTTTACAACAAAAAATATTTTATAAAACAGGAAATCTCAAGTGTATATTTTTGTTGATACTGTAATTGGCTACTATAGCCCACTAGCAAATGTCCTAGGATAAATTTGGATAAGTGGTAGTTATACTTCAGAAAGCAAATCTTAATCCTACTGTTCTGCCTGCATAATTTAAGGATTTTCTAGTTATGAAAATGATACATGACTTCTTTCTCCTGTTTTTGCCCCGAGTAATTGGGAGATTAAGTTTCTGGGTTTTTAAGAGCTTATATATGCACTGCATACAAATCCCATCCCTGTGACTCAGACTTTTTGATCCCTTGGTTATCAGCCAGGTAATTGTCAACAACCTGTGAACCTCTGGAAATAAACTCTTTGATCTGACTATCCCTTTTACCTAAGGACAGCCTGATTTTGCAAAAACTTGATTTAGACAAACCTTTTAGTGCGCACAGCACCGCCCCATACGGATGGAGAACACCCTTCTCCTGCTACCCACTCCACTTTCCTGTAGCCAGCACCACACCAGGTGCTCATCACCAGGGACCCCTAATTTGCTTTCCCAGATAGTTTGCCTAGGGACCACGACGCACTCCTTGACATGGGTCACAAGGACAACACAGACTTAACCTATGAGACTGGAAACCTTTTCTCTCACATGTGTCTGAAAACTTCGTTTCTTTGGGGGTTTGACAGGTCATCAGTCCTTTAGAAAAACCTGTGAAACCACTAATGTAATTCATAGCTTCTCCTATGCACCTCTCTGTCCTACAGAGACAGCTGGCTCTTCCCCCAGCAGCACCACTACCGAAAAAGGAACACGGACTAGGAAAGGACTAGCCAGGTCATCAAATCCCAGTCGTCTGCTATCTCAGAACCATGTCATAATCAATTTATAAAATTATCAAGCTCAATCTTAAAACTACTTAGGCTTTATTGCCTCTCTGCACTTGTTGGGAGGCTCTCATTTCCAAGAGATAAGCTTCTATCATTTAACAGAAATAGCTAGTATTAATCCTTCAGTGCATTGACTTGCATGTTGCACAATTACATTTAATCCCACTTCCATTTCTCCAGTTCTCATCTGCCCTCTTAACCTTCGGTGTTTTGCCTTTACAAAGCTGCAGAGGGAAGGATGTAAGCTTAAGAAGTTTATTTGATACACAAGAACTGCATTATCATTCTGCAGATAAATAGAAAATGCGCTACTATCCTAGCAAGGTTACAGTGACCTTGCTTATTAGTTCAGAAAGGAAAATATGCACTCTCTTTCTGTTAAATAAGTGTGCCAGCATCTTCGGCTAGAAGTGAAGTGCAAAGTTAAATTGCAATAAAACATCACCACAGGATTATGAAAGGAAGTGTTGAGGTAATTTTCACAAATGTAGTTGCGTAGCCAGAAATTATTCCACTGTATTAACTGACCTAATTATAACCTAATATATTAATGTAAGACTCAATATGGATAAGAAATACTTAGAAAAAGTACTGTCAAAGCATATAACAAATAAAAACATAAGTAAAGCTAATTTTCTGCATCTTTTCCTCAGCTGTGTTTCTGAAAACTCTGCCTCTAGCTTACTGTCAACCATGTAGCTTTGACAATTCGTTGTGTCCAGACATGAACCAGCACGCCCCAGGCGCTAGTCTGATGGGACACTGCCATTACTGGCAGATGTTCCAACGTCCTCTGTCCTCACCAGCCTACTCAGCTTTGTGCCATTAGGAAATACCAACAGCACAGAGCTACTTTTTGTGTCAAAGTCATTACAGAAAACGTTTAAGAGTATCAGGCTCAAGACGAGTCTTTGAGCAACAGCGCTTTCACTCTAGTTCTCCTTAGCCAGTTCCTCCCCTTGCCTACAATTCTAACACTAATCTTCAGTCTCTCCACCTTAATTAATAATTTTCCATTTGGGACTGTATCAGGTCCTCTACAGAAGCTGACAACTCTATTGCATTTTTTTCAGTTACCTTATTAAAGAAGGAAACCAAGTTTGTCTGGCATGAGCTACTGCTGCCAAATGCAATTTGCATTTTATCCTCTTTTACAACAACTTTAGTCTCTTTCATAATTTTTTCCATCAAAAATAGATTTTAAAGTCCTGTGAAGTCAGACTGAAAGACCACCCAGAATACCTTTCCTAAATATAGCGCCATCGCCATATATTGATATAATTGAAGCCTTGCAAACTGCAGAATCAATGTTATCTGTTTTCTTCATGCACACAGCACGTTCTGCCTATCCTCGGTAGACCATGAAAGCGCTGTTGGTAGATGAGCAGTAATTTAAAAAGTCAATAAATTCCTCCTTCAGGCATTTTAAGTAGGTTAATGAGAAATGACTAAATTTTATATTGCCCAAAGTAGTATTGGATAACGTGCATTTACTCTGGATTATATTACCCGTCTTTGCAGCAGTGTGGCAGCTCCCTGCAGGCCCCTGTGGAGCAAGAACAGAATTTCTGCAGTGATGATGATTCCCAGCTATATTTCTAACTTCTCTTCTCCAGAACTTTGAAAAGATCTTTGAAATGATTATGTCTGAGAGGAGGAGCTAGGTGTAACTCACAAAGAATAGGTCTACGGCATATTACATCCTTGGTTTTACAGTCCACTATGTATGTGGGAGATTGTCCTTCCTTACTATACTGCAGCCACCTTTGAGAGAACAAAATTGCTCTTTCTTTTCTTTTTTTTACATACTGTTCCTTTCAGAATGTCTTCTCAGGTAGAATATCAGTGGTCCTGGGTGTTCACACATGGTTTATCGCTTTGATTCTCCCTTTCTAGCTGCTTAGTTCTTATCTCTCCATGCAAAACTATTTGTAAAATATGAAATAATTATTCTGCTCTGTTCTGTTTAGGGGAGGTTTTCAAACTTGGGCTTTAAGAAGAAGTCAAAACGGGGAAACAGGGAAAGTCAAGAAAAAAGAAGTAATATGAAACAAGATTTAGAAATTGTGGCATAGAAATAAAAGATTAAAGAAATTAGATTTGTTTCCTCCAGGATAAAGAATACTGAAGAGGCTTCAGGGAAGAAGTCTGGTAATAACCTTCATAAAAGATGTAAAAGACTAACTAGGTATGTTCAAGCTTTTCTTAATGCAAGGGGCTGATGTTGATAACCTCTTGAGATGTGTCGGTTTTGCATTTCTATGCTTTTCTCTCAAGACAGAAAGTCATTAGCAATGTCAGCAA
Source organism: Rynchops niger (assembly GCA_013400035.1). Taxonomy (NCBI): domain Eukaryota; kingdom Metazoa; phylum Chordata; class Aves; order Charadriiformes; family Laridae; genus Rynchops; species Rynchops niger. The sequence goes on along the minus strand of VXBH01002962.1, from coordinate 2,173,107 downwards.
CAGACATTTTGGGCCTGGTGATTTCACCATCAGTGCTTTTAAGCACTGAGGTGGTTGTTTGCATGCATGTATCTGTATATAAACTGTTTCTTTTTCTTTTCTTGAGTAGTTCTTTGCAGGATACAGAGATAAAGATGGTCTCTAGCCAAAGAGAGGGCAACCCTCTACGCTGTTACATCTACTAATTCACAAATTATGGGTGAACATACATAGAATTGTGACTTTGCATGTGTGCATCTTCTGTGACGTCTCTGACTGCTGTATGTCTCAGATTATTCCTTTGGCGATGAACAGAGGTTAGTTTTGCTGATGTTGGATATACTATTAAAACATTATTTATATTACCCTTTTTCTCTGGCGTTACAATGTCGGGTAAGGGTATCGCCTATCCTTCACAGGAAGAGGGATTAGGTAGAGTGAAGATCAGCCAGCTGCTTCCAGCTCTGTTCTTACACCAAGGTCCCATCCGTAGGCGAATGGCTTGAGCAATGTGTCTGGTGTTCTGAGATGGCAAACTGTGATGAAAATATTGTGGGAGGCAGTGAAAGGACTAACTGCAACTGGTGTATCAGTCTTCTTTCTGTGTGGTTTATTGTTTCTTAAGCAGAGGGCTATGTCCCATGCAACATACCAGCATTAAAGCAAAAGTTAGTCCTGCTCCGAAAAGCTAAATAGAGAAGGGTAACTTTGTTTTGCGAAGACTGCGTTCCTTCAGAATATGGTTTCTTTCTGTTGGGAAAAATCCCCTAATTAGAAAAAAAGGCGTGAAACTGCATCTCCAGGGAACTGGAGGTGGACTGCCCCAGAGCCACGAGCGATGGGAGTCCCCACGCAGCAGGCTGCCCCACAGCTGTGGACACTGAGAGCTCCAGCTATCAAGGAAGAATAAGCCTGGAAGCCCTGAGAGCCACTGCTCCCAGCACTTCCCAGATCTCTGCCAAGGAACCAGGTCAGCAAGCTGTCAGGAAGCTGGGTAGGGTTCTCATTGAAACACTAGATTTTGATGAGTCAGCAAATGCTCAATTAAAAACATGTCAGAAATTTTCCAACCAGCTCTACTCACAATCTAAACAAATAAAGGGTGTGGGGAGGAAATACTGTCCTTATTTTACACCAGAGGGACTAAGGCACAGAGATATGAACTAACTTATGCCAGGTGCTACAGAAAGTCTGCAGTCAGGAGGCAAACTTAGATTCCATGCCGTCCCTTAATCACAAGAGTATCCTTCCTCTAAACTTAATTAATTTGCCATTACAGTGACCTTGTGAGATAAGTATTACTTTCATTTTATAAACGGGAAACCAAAATAACTTGTACAGCAGCAGATAGGAAGCCTGTATCTGAGCCAGGACTTGAACCCAATGTTCCTAAAGCTGCTAAGCTTTAGTAGCAAGCCTACCTGTTTCTTTCGTGGACAAGGTAAACTGGCAATACACAGTCAATCCTGGATGACCCTACCTAACCATACGAATTACAGCAATGGCATAGATTCCTACAGCAATATGCTTCTGTGCTACAGTCTTGTTATACCAAAGCCATACTGTCCATACAAAAACACTGTTTTGCTAAGAATAAAGCCCTCGTATGTGGTTGTGGGTAGTACAGAACTAAAACTTTAGATAGAAGGAGGTAACTAATGCTTCCCTAAACACTCATATATACAGTTCAACTGGCTTTCCTGGTTCCTGCTAAACATGGGCGGCTGTATCTATACCTAGGCACACCACGTAAGCTCTCTTCCCAAGTGTTTTATGATCCCAGGTTTCTTAGGCTTCTACATGTAAATGTTAACTTGTCCTTCAGCTGGATTTTTCCATTTTGAACACAAGGCTAAATGTAGGCAAGAACTGGAGCATCACCTGTCATTAAAGTCAGTTCAGTTTTTATCAATAGACTTTGATTTCAAATGTCAGGGCTTTTCTTTGTTGTCTTATCTTTGCCTATTTTAAAATTTGGGGTTAAAACTTCCCAAACTGTGTTCTTTTAGAGAACATAGCTATGGAAAATATGCTATTTTGCTGGCATTAGTATCCCTGTAGCCTTTTTTCTTTTCTGCTGCTTTTGGCTTTTGAAGAGGAATTGGAAATCTGATAAGGTAGTGAGTAGCATTTAAGCTATGGACATGTCTTCTGCTGCTACTGTGAAAATCTGCTCACATTTGGCAAAGTCACAGACCTTAGATAAATCTGTTTTCAAGTGCATAATAGAGACCTCAGAGTTTACCGACTAAAATGCACAAATCCTGTTCTCGGTGAGCAGGCTGTATAGATGCCGTCCCTTCTGAGAGACGGCATATTCTGTCTCCTTTGCGCTGCCCAAGGCCCAACAAGCTGTACTGTGGTACCTTATTTCTGCCATTCTCTCAGTGCTCTCCCTGCCGACACCCAAGTGCCGTGGAAGAGGCCACCCAAGTTACATATAAAGGGAATGAGAGCTTGACCAAAGGAGGGGAAAAAGGCAAAACTAAAACTGCTGGTGGAGGGCGAAGCTGTGGCTGAGAATTGTTGAGGAAAGACTGGACTGTGACCAAGTAGGCAGGAAGTAAAAATTAGAATTGCTCAAGCAAGGAGACTCTGACATACAGAAGAGTGGATAACAGGATTAGGAGCTCTCAGGGGAAATTAAGAGCAAACTAGGATTCACTAGGAAAAAGAGGCTGACATTGTGTGAGAAATGTGAATGGGATGCACAGGAGTCATGGGAGCAGAATTAGCTAGGTTTGCCTGGGAAGGAGATTGGAAAAAAACATGTAGAGACAGAGCAGAGCTGAGAACAAAGGATGCATTTTGGAAGGGAGACGGAGAGCTTGATGGGTGAAGGCTGGAAACACGGGAAAAGACTCTAGCAAGAGGAAGGAGAAAACCTGGAGGCAGATGAAAGGCGACAGGGATCCAGCTTGATGCAAAAGAGTCTTTGTTCATTAAAACACACTGTCCTCCACAATCTGTAGAGAGTTTTGAGAATCACCATTTCTCTAGGGTCATCAAATATATTGTAGAACCATTGGCAAAGCGTGTTTTCCTCCTTTACTAGTTTGGCTTATTAAATGGTGACATATTATGCTAGATCTGTAGCAAAGAATCTGAAAGTTACTTTTATGGATAAATCCGATGAGAGTGAACATAATGTCTCACGTGAAATTTCAGAATTTTATTTTTGGTAAAAGAAGAATCACTTGCAAAGTGAACTTAAAAGTTAGCAAATGCCACAGGTAATGCTGGCCATGCCAGCAAGACAGAAGTTACAGAACAACTTTCATACGGGACACAACTGAGTAGAAGTCAGTCTGGAAAACAGACAGCCTAGAGGGGATATTTTAGAAATCTGTAAAAATCATGACTGGCACAAGTAAGAGAGTGGAACGGGATTTTCTGTCTCTTTCAGTACAAGCTCCAAGGTATATAAAATGAAACTACAATCAGGCAGATTCAAAACAAAAGGAGACGATTCTACTGCTCGCCAAAGGTTGTTGTGAAGGCAAAAAGCCCATACGGGTAAAAAGGGAAGAATGAATAGGCACATGCAGGATAAATCTGTTGGTGATTACTGCTGTATATATGGAAGTCATATCTGTCTCTAGACCTTGAACCACAAATGGGAGGCTTGGAGAAGGCTGGGAGAGCATGAGATGTTTGCCTTGTCCTTACTTCTTCTGTATCTGCCATTCTTATTGACTTGTAGAGGGAAAAAGTATAGCCAGATCCTCTAGAAGAGATTTCATAGGAGGCAGAGGACAACTGAAACCTGCCTCAATTGATGTACAGCTGAACTTGAGTTTCCCTTTCACTGGAAGGGCATGATGCAGAAGACTCTATAAATCACACCATGACATAACTACGCCCACTGCCACCCAGGGACATAAGATGGAAAGCCCTCCTGTGGGCCATGGAATTACCTCAGAACACAAGCTGGCCCACTGGGCTTCCTCACCATTTTCTGGTGGTAAAAGACATAGTGTCTGTGTAGGACATGAGGATGAGGAATGGAACGAGTAGAGAACAGGCATGTAGATGTGTTTCTGAGGTGGACCAGCTACACCTTATACAGCCTTATCATGTTCTGTGTGAAGGACAGTCAAGGAGTCCCCTGGGACAGAGGCACAAGAAGAAGCCCTACAAGGCCAGAGTCAGGCATGGACAGGAGCTACTACAAGTCTCACCTGAGATTGGAGGAGATTGCAGGATTCAAGGAAGCCTTCATCTCTTAAAGCAAGCATGGAGAGATGCATAAGGTTATGGCCACTGTTAGAGAAAAGGCACACATCTAGAGGACTTGTAATCTAAACTAGTCTACTTGTCTAAACTAGTCTAACTGTAGTCTAAACTGGTCCACCGGTAATCTAATCTAATTATTTTTACATGTTACATTAAACAATTGCTAAGTAAATGAATCTTCAACATGAGCGATGCTTATTATTCTACCCTGCAGGTCACCCTCCTCAGGGATGGGAGGTATGAGTTTGACACTCTCAACAAACTGAATCCATGTCTAATCCAGTTCTCTACCCATGCGGGTGGAAATAGGAGGTGATGTTGGCATCTCCTCTGGCCACTTTTTAAAAAGTGTGTTATGAAACAATTTGAGAGAGATCAGTGGGTTGTGGATATCAAGCTGACAGAGCTGTTTCTGAAATCCAGAAGGAGGTCCTGCAAAGTTGTTCGTAGGCCACAATGTCATCCTCAGCATTTCTTTTGCCTGACATTACACGAATACACATTGAGCGTGCCAATTTTAATCAATTCCTGCTTGGACTGATAATTGCTGTGGATCCTCTTCTGCACTGTTTAGCTCTCTGCATGACATGCACTGCATAGAAAGCCTAGGCACCCACTCAGAATCCTGGACTCCAGGAATTCGGGTGCTTAAATCCTTATTTCTATCTGCTCCTTTGGCCTTAATATCTGCGCCTCATTTCTCAAGATATATAAGCAGACGTAATACCAATACACCATCTCCCAGAATATTGCTGAAGATAAGATCATCTGTAAACGTTTACATTCTAAACCTCAGGGTAGTTTGATTCGTATCTAACGCTATCTGGCTTTGCTCAGTCTACGACACAAACGTGTGACTAGCAGTGTGAGAAAATCCCTTAATGTTCAGAGTTGTTGCTTAGCGCCACAGTTTATGGTTCCTTCTAGAGGTACAGTCACTGGTATTTTTCAGTAAGATGAAAGTGTGATATTTTTCCAGAGTTTGGCGAGTTTGGCCACTTTAGAGGTGACAACCACTGGCAGAAGAACTTTACACTAGAACAATCAGGTTCACACCAAATAATTACACTCACACCAAACACACTGAGCTCCTTAGGCATGGCAGACTGATGCTTTTTTTCCAAAATTGCAGGCTTGATAATTCTTTTAAATTTCAAGGTTGTTCTACAGAAAAACATAATACCTTAACAGGTTTGAAGTCTTAATTTCCTAAATGGAGTCCTACTCACTCTAAATGGGGTGATTTTGCTTCTTCCAGCTGAAAGTAAAATGCCTAGGAATTAATTCTGCTGATAGACTGGCATTTTGGTTAAAGGAGGTGTAATTAGTGCCTGTGCTTTCATAGGACTAGAAATTACAAATTCTAGCAAGGATCAGAACATTTTTCTTATTTTGCCTCTGTAGTCTAGAATGTGAAAGACCAATATTCAAATTCCTGCAGCTCAATTCAGAATGATCTAGGATAAAATGTGCCTGTGAATCAAGAGAAACAAGGACTTGGTGGCAGTGTCCTAGATCTAATCACTGTGGCATACCCATTGCTTGAATTGGAAAGTTTGAGTTTCATTCAGTTGCAGACGTTTCAACACCATATTACCATGTGACACTGATACAATTATACTAGGAAATTACGCAAGCCTTAGTACGGGAGACACTGTACCTTCCAAGTGACTAAAAACTAAAACAGTAGCTACACATTTGATGACATATACTCGATAAAGAAAGGGAACTGTATTAAAAGAGCCTGTGGAAAATATCAAATTATCAAAAGCAGAAATAAAGTGTGTGAACATGTGCGTGTGTCGTGTGGGATGGTGACAGATTAAGAATGTGAAAAAGCATCAAATAGAAGACAAAAGTAAAATTCAAACATTAGTGTAACAAAAAATGAAAAAGGGGGCACGTTAATGTAGATGCATAATGTTAAATAGAGCACAGAAAAGACAGGCTGTTTTATTTACTCAGTGGTAACATATGAGGAAAAAAAACATTCAAAGGAATTGAGAGGCAGCCATTCTAAAACTCGTAAACACATGTCTTTATATATATATAAGCCCAATGAAGTGAAGGATCTCAGTGCTCATTTTTATCACTGCAGCAAAGGACTGTGTCAGGCTTAAGAATAGCCATCTATGTAGAATAGCCAAGCCATGTATATAAAAACATAAAGGGCCTCACAATTCCNACTCTGTGTTTAAGCGCAGCTAGCTTAATTTCACCATATTTTCCCCAGTCCTCCTCCATTTCCCAATCCCAGTTCCCTGTTTATTTTACAGACTGCTAATCTACATTTTCCACTCCTGATTGCAGTCTCATTAGCCAAACACACCTCGTTGCTCTGAATCCTAGTGTCGCCTTTATCAAGCGGTAGGTCCGGATCCACTCTCCAACCCGTCCTGACATTCCAGCCTCACCAGAGCACTCGTTCCTGCAGACCTGGTTCTGCTCTGCTGACATCAGCTTTACCTTCTCTGTGTTGTGTTGGATTACTTTCTCCTCCCTGTATCGTGGTGAATTACTTTCTCTTCCATGTGGCCACATCATAGGCATCACAAAACAGAAGCCTCCTCCTCAGTTGTCTGTCCAACCTAGCTTTTCTTGGTTTAGAGCAGAAAAATTCCCAGCCAGAAGGGTCCATGATGGGGAAAGTGCCTCTGTTCTGGTAGTCCTGAGCCGAGGGTAGCGTACGCAGTTACTCAGTGAGGACAGAAATGTATGCACTGATCAGGATGGAGAGCCCTGACAGAAAAGCTGCCGTGACCCCTCCTGCTCCCCTTTCTGGAGGGTGGAAGGAAATAAAGACCATTCAGTCTCGTTAGGGACACAGCAGCTATGGTGCATGTCAGCTATGAGTTCTCTCTGCAGAGCTCAGGACCCCTGAGGTGGTTTGAAGAGAACATTGCCACGGTGGTTCAACTTAGTATCATTCCCCCAGCCTTATTTGGCTGTACAATTTTCAACGCACATTAAAAAACAGCTAGAAGGAGGTCAACAACAGCAAAGGACAAAGCTTGTCCCTGTTAAAGCCCGGCAAAGGAAACAGATCTTAGCAGAAGGTATTGAGCATCCGCTTCTTTCAGAACAATGAGATCTTCGCAAGCTTCAGGATCAAACTTCTTTTGAAAACAAGGAATAAATGCTTCATCGTGGGCTAGAGCTTAGTAAGAAACTCCCTCTGGGAAGGGTGTTGTTTTCTGCAGGACTTCTTGCATTTTCTTCCAGAGCAGCTGGCACATGATGCATCTGGCCGCTGCTGTGGGGTTACTGGGGGCTGGAGAGGAGGACGCCGGGCAGGGAGAATCGTAACACAAACTGGGCAGCACAAACCGCGTACAAACCCCTGACCACCACTGCGGCTGTAGCCGGCAAAAGCCAGAAGTACTATTTTCTTAGAGTTCCACTTGGCACCCATGGCAGAAGTTGTGTGTGGGGGGGTGCGTGTGATGTAAATTTTCTTCTAACCTATGCTAGATTAAAATGAATGCTAATGAGAGCTAATCAACTGTAAACGCGGGTGCCTCATTTGGCATCGCCAAGCGGCCCTCCACCACAGGGCGAGGGAGCAGCCCCGGCACCCCCTGTCCCGCAAGGCTGTGAGGGAGCAGCCCGGCCCCCCGCCCCGCAGGGCCGCTGCAGCCCCTCCTGCGTGCCCGGGCCCGAGTGGGGCGGGAGGGGGACGGGGACACGGCCCAGGGCCCGCTCCTGTGGAGCCCTCACGGCCGGCCAGGCCTGCCAGGGTGGCGGTGGCAGCACCGGCGGCGGGGCCCGTCCCCTCAGGTCGCGGCCGGGGCGGGGCCACGCCGCCGCCCGCCCCTCCCGGAAGTCCCCCCGCAGCCGCCGAGGGGCCGCCTTCCTGCCGGCGCCGCTCCTCCTCCGGCCGGGTAATATGGTGGCGGAGGCGGCGCGGGGGGAGCCGTGAGCCGGTGAGCCGAAAGCCTCCCCTCCTTCCCGGCGTTGGTCGCCGCCGCCGCTGCTGCTGCTGCTGCTTCCCCGCCCGCCTGGCG
>VXBH01002962.1:2146017-2164870 GCA_013400035.1 Rynchops niger | reverse complement strand
CCATATTACCATGTGACACTGATACAATTATACTAGGAAATTACGCAAGCCTTAGTACGGGAGACACTGTACCTTCCAAGTGACTAAAAACTAAAACAGTAGCTACACATTTGATGACATATACTCGATAAAGAAAGGGAACTGTATTAAAAGAGCCTGTGGAAAATATCAAATTATCAAAAGCAGAAATAAAGTGTGTGAACATGTGCGTGTGTCGTGTGGGATGGTGACAGATTAAGAATGTGAAAAAGCATCAAATAGAAGACAAAAGTAAAATTCAAACATTAGTGTAACAAAAAATGAAAAAGGGGGCACGTTAATGTAGATGCATAATGTTAAATAGAGCACAGAAAAGACAGGCTGTTTTATTTACTCAGTGGTAACATATGAGGAAAAAAAACATTCAAAGGAATTGAGAGGCAGCCGTTCCAAAACTCGTAAACACATGTCTTTATATATATATAAGCCCAATGAAGTGAAGGATCTCAGTGCTCATTTTTATCACTGCAGCAAAGGACTGTGTCAGACTTGAGACAGGAATAGCCATCTATGTAGAATAGCCATGTATATAAAAACATATAAAAAAGGGCCTCACAATTCCAAAACTGAAAGACTATTACTAAGGTTGCAAAGTCAACCACTTAAATATCTCAAGAAATGGCAGATTAAAACTGCTTGTCTGAGTTCAACTATGAGATTAGGTACTACTTTTCCACTGGATTTATATTGCATTTGTTGCATAGAATGTGCATTACTTCTTGATGCGTTTGGTATTTTATTTCCCTTTTCATTCAAGGTAAGTCTTCAGTTCTTATTTATTACGTGATAGCCAAACCATCCTCCAGAGGCAGAACTGTTCATTTCTGCAGATTTTGCAGTCATTTAATATGCAGGTTCTTCAGAAGTATAAGTGAACTTATGGCCTTGTAAGGAAAGATATGGCTTCATATACATGAAATCAGAGGCCTCAAGTTCACTCCTTGATGTGAAGATTATATTTAATCCCTTCACACTCTTTTCACTGCAACTCATCTCTTCAGGCTGTTCGCTGAGTCTTTACCCTCATCTCAAAAGCTCATACTCTGTGTTTAAGCGCAGCTAGCTTAATTTCACCATATTTTCCCCAGTCCTCCTCCATTTCCCAATCCCAGTTCCCTGTTTATTTTACAGACTGCTAATCTACATTTTCCACTCCTGATTGCAGTCTCATTAGCCAAACACACCTCGTTGCTCTGAATCCTAGTGTCGCCTTTATCAAGCGGTAGGTCCGGATCCACTCTCCAACCCGTCCTGCCATTCCAGCCTCACCAGAGCACTCGTTCCTGCAGACCTGGTTCTGCTCTGCTGACATCAGCTTTACCTTCTCTGTGTTGTGTTGGATTACTTTCTCCTCCCTGTATCGTGGTGAATTACTTTCTCTTCCATGTGGCCACATCATAGGCATCACAAAACAGAAGCCTCCTCCTCAGTTGTCTGTCCAACCTAGCTTTTCTTGGTTTAGAGCAGAAAAATTCCCAGCCAGAAGGGTCCATGATGGGGAAAGTGCCTCTGTTCTGGTAGTCCTGAGCCGAGGGTAGCGTACGCAGTTACTCAGTGAGGACAGAAATGTATGCACTGATCAGGATGGAGAGCCCTGACAGAAAAGCTGCCGTGACCCCTCCTGCTCCCCTTTCTGGAGGGTGGAAGGAAATAAAGACCATTCAGTCTCGTTAGGGACACAGCAGCTATGGTGCATGTCAGCTATGAGTTCTCTCTGCAGAGCTCAGGACCCCTGAGGTGGTTTGAAGAGAACATTGCCACGGTGGTTCAACTTAGTATCATTCCCCCAGCCTTATTTGGCTGTACAATTTTCAACGCACATTAAAAAACAGCTAGAAGGAGGTCAACAACAGCAAAGGACAAAGCTTGTCCCTGTTAAAGCCCGGCAAAGGAAACAGATCTTAGCAGAAGGTATTGAGCATCCGCTTCTTTCAGAACAATGAGATCTTCGCAAGCTTCAGGATCAAACTTCTTTTGAAAACAAGGAATAAATGCTTCATCGTGGGCTAGAGCTTAGTAAGAAACTCCCTCTGGGAAGGGTGTTGTTTTCTGCAGGACTTCTTGCATTTTCTTCCAGAGCAGCTGGCACATGATGCATCTGGCCGCTGCTGTGGGGTTACTGGGGGCTGGAGAGGAGGACGCCGGGCAGGGAGAATCGTAACACAAACTGGGCAGCACAAACCGCGTACAAACCCCTGACCACCACTGCGGCTGTAGCCGGCAAAAGCCAGAAGTACTATTTTCTTAGAGTTCCACTTGGCACCCATGGCAGAAGTTGTGTGTGGGGGGGTGCGTGTGATGTAAATTTTCTTCTAACCTATGCTAGATTAAAATGAATGCTAATGAGAGCTAATCAACTGTAAACGCGGGTGCCTCATTTGGCATCGCCAAGCGGCCCTCCACCACAGGGCGAGGGAGCAGCCCCGGCACCCCCTGTCCCGCAAGGCTGTGAGGGAGCAGCCCGGCCCCCCGCCCCGCAGGGCCGCTGCAGCCCCTCCTGCGTGCCCGGGCCCGAGTGGGGCGGGAGGGGGACGGGGACACGGCCCAGGGCCCGCTCCTGTGGAGCCCTCANCGCCCGCCTGGCGCGTCTGTCCGGCGCGGCGGGCGATGCGGTCGGCGGGGCGACCGGGCTGTGTGTGAGCGCCGCTGCCCATGTGGGTGCCCCGGTGAGGCCGGGGGACAGAAGCGGCGGGAAGATGCTGCTGTCGCTGGTGCTGCACACCTACTCCATGCGCTACGTCCTGCCCGCCGCCGTCATGATGGGCACGGCGCCCACCTACGTGCTGGCCTGGGGCGCCTGGCGCCTCCTCTCCGCCCTGCTGCCCGCCCGCTTCTACCGCGAGGTGGACGACCGCCTCTACACCATCTACCAGAGCATGGTGCTCTTCTTCTTCGAGAACTACACCGGCGTGCAGGTGAGCCGGGCGGGGCAGGGCAGGGGGGCTGCGGCCTGGCGTGTCCCCCCGCTCCTATCCCCCGGGAGCCGGCAGCCGTCGGTGATGGCGGCCCAGGGGCCCCGCGGCTCCCCCGGCCGGCGCCTGCCCCCGCATTGCCTCTCCTCAGGCTCGCCGGGCCCGCCCGCCGCCATGTGGGGTGCCCGGCAGGTGCGGGCTGTGTGCGGCCTTCCTTCCTTCCCCCGGTAGCGGCGGGGAGCGCGTGTTTTGGGGGAAGAGTCCGGATCGGCAGAGGACAGGCTGGTTCCACAGCCAGAGCTGCTCTGGCGGTGCTTTTCACGGAGAACTGGTGTTGTGTTCGTTTTGCAGGTCGGGAAAAGCGGAAGGGATGCGACAGCGGTCGTGCTCTGTCAGCACTTGAGCAGCAGCCGCCTCTTGCGCACTCGAAGCCTCTGTGGCACATCTGTTGTATTAAATTGGCAGCGGATAAGAAAGCCATAGTCGACTATAATTGTGCTTAATACATGTACAGGTTTTTAATAAATAGCTTCCTTAACCTCTAAACTATTACAGCTTCTCAGTCTTGATGCAGTCTAACCCCTGTCCATCTTTGGCCCTTAAGTTTTGGACCAGTCGTGGATTGTGATTATTCAGAAACTGAAGCCCAAGGTTTTGGGTTAATAAGTTGGAATTGTAGGCCTCTCTTGTATGACCAGAGGGGTATTTGCATTGAAATAATAATACTTCACCTATCTCCTGGAGCATTAAATGCTTGAAGCGTTACACATCTGTCTGTAATTTGAAAAATAAGGAGACTTCTAATTCTACATGTAAAAAATAATTATGTAAATGACAGGTGCCTGCTGTGCCTAAACCTGACTTTCAAAGTTGTCTGAATATACAGAAGTGCATTTGAAGTTAGCGTGAGTTGTAGGTGCTTGAGAGTAAAGAATAACAAGTGTTTACATGTTGTTTGGCAGGTGACAGAGCTGATACAAATAAGCCCTTCATATTTACAGCTAAAGCATTCGTCCACACTCTTATGAAGCATTTATTTCAAAATCAGGCTAGGTCTCCCCTAATTTTCACTCTGGAGCTGCAGTTATAGGCCTCACCTCATACCGACTCTCATGGAAACCCCCAAAGCCAGCTAAAGATAGAAGAATTGCACAGTTTGACATCAGGGTAGATAGAATGGATACACAACGGAAGTGAGATGTTCTTTCAGTGGTAATTAGTTTTTGATTCAGCTTGTAAGTCATGTAACTTCATCCTTGTGTCTTGTCCAAATTAGTTAACTTGTGATTTATGCATCTGGTTTTTTTTTAAAAAAAAAGGGGGAAGAAAGAGCAGTAGTTCACAGACTAAGTACTTCCTGTTTTATCTGCCTTCTTTTTTATGCAGCATCTTTAATGCAGATACCTTGATGTGTAGTAACTCACCTTGGTCATTTGCTGCTGAAAGTAGCAGTAAAATAGTTTAATTTAGCCCATTCTAAGAATGAGAGCTGAAAATGAAGTTATAAACTGTAATAGAAAAATTACTCAAATTTCCTACAAATAGTGCGCATGGAGTAGCAACCACTTTTGATAAGAACTTTTTATCAAAAAAATGCCTGTGACACAGAGGTCCAGAAAGGAAAATGCTAACCAAAAGAAACAAAAAGGTAGCCATCATCTTTTGACCTCTTGTTTTCTTTTTAAGCACTGATAAAACTTCATAACACACACACACACACGCACACACAAAAATGGTGGGAAACAATACAGCTTATCACTTAGGACAATATTAAAATAGAGATGCTTTGTCACAGTAAGCAACAGATGATAAGAGGTGATGATATATGCAAAGCTGAGATAAAGAGTAACAGAAACAAGTAAGAGCCCACAAAACCAATGTGGCATGTCATAGGATAAGTAAAATAGTAACTGACACTGAAAGGTAAATAAAAACTTGGAGAGGTAAGAGGCAGAATCCTTAAAACTCATGAATCGTTTACCTGGAAGATATCCCCCATTTGTTTAAGGAGGAGAAACAGGGTGTCCTTTCAGATCTACTCTAGTGAACACTGAACATGTTTAACTTGAAACGCATGTGGAAAGCTAAGCATGTGCCTGAGTGTTTGAGATTGGGATGGTAACCTGAGAGCTGCTGTGAATTGGCTGTTTTTTTTATATGGCTGGCATGTAATTAGATGCAGAAGTGTAGCATCATTAAACTTAATCACTTAATCACAAAAAACAATGCAAGAGTAGTGACTTGCTTGGCTTCATAAAGGCATCTGTAGGGCTTTACCAGCATTAAGGCCTCATAATAGCCATGGGAGGGAGGAATTCAACATCTCTTTCGGGTCTATTAATTTATTCAATCGATTAAAGTGTGTTGGGATAGTTTTTTGTAACTGGGTAAATGGGAGGCCAACAACCTCATCCATCAGAATACTGGAACTTGTTGCGTAGTCATTAGGATTATACAGATGCTTAAGTGACTTACTGAATCAAAGCCTTAAGTAACGTTTTCTTAGCACTGCTGCCGTCTTATCCTATGTAAAAAGTCTTTAACATGATGTACTGTTTAGCATTCTTTGGTTTATTACGCTTAGAGTATTTGTGGTTTTTCAATACGATGACACTCTAAGGCAGTTGTGAATATTTGAGATGTCTCATCTTAATAATTTTGCTGATACTCCCAGTGATGTGAATGGGGCCTTAATAGAGTAAAGTTGGTTTGGATCATAAGCGTAGATTATTTTTTGATATTTATTTATTATTTATTTATCTGTCTGGAAGTGAAGTTTCTGTGTATCATCTGCTGTTAGTCCGTCAAGTATCTATATTTGTCTCCCCCTCACAACTGTATGCACAAATGGATTTTTCTTCATTTTTGTTCTCCTTCACTTGGATGTTTTTAGCCAAGTTTATTAAAACAAAAACTCTAGTTCATGCTAGGAAGGCATTTTATCTTTTCAGTTGTGAAATGCAATTAAGTGAGCTGATAACCTGATCTGCATGACAGAAAATCTTGAAATACTAATAGTTGCCTTTCTCTTCAGTATTTGACTTGAGATCTAAAATAATTAGAGCTGTAACTGCTGTGAACCTCTACTGAATATTTATGTTCTAGAGAGTTACTCATGAAGTAACTGCAAAAGTTTCTTACTTTCTCATACTGTCAGTATACTTTCCCTTTTTAAACTTTGTGTCAGACCTCCTAGTTTTTTTCCACCAAAACGATTTGATTTACAAAGCCAAACAGAACTTGAGCTAAGATGGAATCAGCTTAGGTTTTCCAAAAACATTAAAATTCTGTTAATGAATTGCCAAAAATAGCCCATTTGCTGTTTATCATGAAAGAGTTGGCTGTAGAAAATTGAAGAACCATTATTTGGAGTGCGAAAAGTAACCCATAACACACCAGTCCTGTAAATGAGGTAAACTGGACAAAGCTCTTCAACAGCCTCCAGGATTATAAATTCATAGTAACGAAAATCCATCAATTGCAGTCTGTTGGAAAGCGGCATCAAGAGAATGGCCCTGCTTTGGCCCTCTGCTGTATGCTGCAGAAGCGCTGCAGGACTCTTTTCTAAGAAGAATATATATGAGATGCTTTAACTCTGTAAAGTGAGTAGAAAGTCTTAGACAGCAAAGGATGTTAATTTTATCAGTGATGAGCCAGAGCAGTCACTGACACAAACAGGTGCAATTCAAGTGCTTTGGAGGACTTGCATTTGCCTGTGCTAATAGTTGATTTGGCCCCAAGTTTCCAAATCATTAAGTAGCCTGAGAACTGTAGTAGTGTTACTGCTTTTGTCTTTACTGTGTTTGGGAAGTCTGGTCTCTTACATTTCATACAGACAATAAACAGTTGCATCTTACCAGAGAATGTGAAAACCAGAGGGACTGCAAATGTGCCGGTGATCAGGACATTTGAAGGGCTGAAAGGACTAGTAATTCAATATGATGAATGCTGTCATCTCACTGTGACCCGTAGCATCTTATCCCAGTTTCTGTCAGGGTGATGAAATTAATGCCTATTGTGTTTGTGCACATGTTTCGAATCAGATGAGGACTAAATGTTCTTCAACTTTTTTTTTGTTGTTGTTGTAATTGTGTTTGATATTTTGTATTGAGTGGCTGTGAAGAAATAATAAAGAAATCATCACTCAGACCGCTTCCTAAAGGATCGTTTTCCATCTGAAAGGTTTTGACAACTGAATGAAATTCATGACTGAATTAATATGCATGGATTTTGTTCAGTGCTTGTGTCAGTTCTCTTCCCTACGCCCACTTCCCGCTAAATAGGAGGAATTGGAAGTCGTGCTTTCATTAAAGGCATTATGAAATTCTGGTTTTCATTGTCATTGCAGGACTCTGAAAGGGCTGTGAGAATTGGATGCTACTTCAGCGTTGTTTACCAGAGCTGTAGTATTTCTAACAATTAATTTAGAAAATACAAGAGATCCTTGTTAAACAATGCAGGGAGCTTTCTGGAATGGTATTGAAGCTTGGACTTGCTGTGTCTCAACAAGGTTGAAAACTACTTAGAATTAGAGCAAATTAAAACTTTGTGGAGACACTGCGCTGCTGAACTCTTGACAGTGCTTTCCAGAGGCTTCCCAGGAAATCTATGAGGAGAGCTTGGTGTCTGAGCTTGGGATGGATGCTTTGTCTTCTAGCTGTTGGCCAGTTTGCAGTGGAAGTGAGGGTTACAAGGTCTGTGCCCACCTCTGTTCCCAGGACAGAAGCCTTCCCAGAAGAGGTTATCTTTACGTACTCCCTGCTTTCCCTTTTGAAGCTGTTCATCCATCCAACAGGTAATTTGGGAGGGCCCAAGATGGAGGTAGGAATCAAAAGAGGCAGCGCAAGTCTGATGGCCAATTTGCAGGGTACTCGCACCAGGGAGATACTTCTGGTTGCTGTTGGTGAGGTGGGTTGTCATCCTTTTGGAACCTGGTTCTTCCCTCTCCACAGTGGGGGAGGCATCGTAACCAAGCTTCATCAAGGTAGGGTGAAGGTTCATCTTCTAAGTGCCATGTGTCGGTAGATGTGAGCGACAGGGTCTGACTCCCCTCGAGATGAGGACCCGTTTCTCGGGCAAATGCCATAACCGGAAGGTCAAAAGGAGACGTCACTTTTCACCCTTCTCCAGTTGTGTTTGGTAAGAAAGTGCTGGCAATTGCATTTTGGCGTGAACCTGGTTTTATGAACATGCGTGTGAATTCCCTGGGCTCTTCTCCCAGTCTGGCAGCTCAGGAGTGGGAGAGGACTGTGTTGGTATGGGAGCTGAGCAGGAAGGCGCAGAGATACAGGCAAAACAAACCTGCAAGCTTAGGTGGTAGCTGAGCAGCCTCCGAGAGCTTGCGCTCTCCTAGTTCATTCCTGCTCATGTTGCTAAAGTACGTGAGCTGTTGTGAGGCATGTTGAGAGGTTAAGATCATCGTCGCTTGTCATTTATTTGTGATGGTGGAAGTAATGAAATACAGGTCATGAGGGAGTGATAGAAATTTGGGGATTGGTGTGGTGCAAAGATTGAAAAGAAACTGGAGAACATAGTGAAGTGAATCACTTTTGTGTGGTAAACTTCTGAAAGAAGCCCAGTGAAATTTTCTGCTGTGATACTGGTTCCATGAAGACATTTTACCCTGTCTCATCTCATTAGATTTTGGTGCGCAGCTGTCTCCAGGTGTATATATCTTTCATAGTATAAAAAAAAGTCCTGTGTATTACTGTAGCAGAAATTAAGTGATACCTGCTAAGCCTGAGGGATGCGGCTTTCAAATTGGGATGGGTGCCTAATTTTAGACTCTTACGTTCAACTGTGGTGTGAGGCAGCAAAAATAGATACATTAGGTATGTAAGCTTTGCGCTTTCTTTTATAGATATTGCAAAAGATATATTTGCATGTGTCTTAATTTTTTTTCTATCTGCCTTTGGCTGTCGTTCTGAAGGTGAAAATTAAGTCCTTCATGACTA
Source organism: Rynchops niger (assembly GCA_013400035.1). NCBI lineage: Eukaryota > Metazoa > Chordata > Aves > Charadriiformes > Laridae > Rynchops > Rynchops niger. The sequence continues at coordinate 2,155,965 of VXBH01002962.1, read as the reverse complement.
CGGTTTGTTGGGATATCAGCTAGAGTTCTGGTGTGCTGCAGACTTGGCTCTGGGGCAATCTGGAAAGGATTTTAGTGCACATTCGGTGCTGATCCTCATCATCCCCCACCTCCCACCCAATATATGGAAAATAAAATAAATACATTAAAACCGAGCTCTGTTTGGCATTTTTAGAAATCAAGCGTCAGCTGCCTGAATCAAAACTGCTGTTTGGGTTCATAAATGAAAATCTTTGTGTGGAGATTTGCCTAGCATGTGTTTTCTAATTGGCAAGTCACAATTGAACCTGAATTTTATATCAGCCTTGTCTAATACAGTCCGCAATTTAAAACTAATATGTATGTTTACGTTTTAAAGTTAGCTACATATATTTACAAAAATACTAAAAAGCAAGTATTTGTCAAGTAGGAAAAGCTAAGGAGTCAAAGGGCAAGTTTAAATGCACTTACAACTTCTGATTCCAAGTATTTGGCCAGTAAACTTTATAATTTCATGGTTTGATTTTGAAATTTTCTGTTTAAATATATTTTAATTTGAATATCTTAAGATTTTTAGTCTATTCAGTTCTTAATACAAGTTGTCCTGATTTTGTATAATTTGTTACATTTGAAAATACAAATGGTATTTATCACATTTTTTTTAAATTCCACATTTTTTTTTTAAACCTGCATGAGTTTTATGCACTTTCCTCTTTTTGCATTTAGCTGTGTTTTGGTGGGTAGTGGGCCATTGTGTTTTACATTGCTCTTCCATGCCCTTTCCTTCTGCTTACATAATACATCCAGATACTTTATGTAAGGTTGATTGTTAATTGAGAAGTTTTTTCTCCTGGTACTTGACCATCAGACACTGTTCTTGCTAAGAGAAGATTCTATTCATAGTTAAACATTTGACTCCAATTATTTCAAACTATTTACCTCAGGCTTACAGGGTATCCTTTTTTTCTGTTTTAGTTGTGTTAGATAAAGTAGGCTCAGATGTCAGGGATTTTTACATTGCAATTATGAGGAAGCATATCTTCTCAGGGGAAAAATGTTCTTTAATCTTTGTTCTGTCAATTTGAATTTACACTATGAAGAGATTTGGGATAAAAAACCCAGGGAAATTAATTTCTTTTGTTCGTTTCAGTTCTGTCACACATTGCTTGTCTTGTTCCTTGTTATAACTAGCTTCTCAGTGTGTGACTAGGAAATCATAAAGTTTATGCTAGTTTGACTTCTTAAATGTAAAAGTTAGCTACCCATGATTTGGTTGAATCTGTATTTGAGCACATAACTAGATGTGAAGAAAAAGAATTATTTTGGATGACTTTGAACTGTATTGTGGTAGTTGCAATAATTTTTCCTCTGGAACTTATGGATGGACTTGAAGAGTTTATCCCATCCCATTTTCTAACGCTAGTTGGGAATCTGAGGACACAACGTCTCTTTTTGCGTAAGAAAGCATAGTGCACAGTCCCGAGTGAGCTGCAGGTGAACTGGCTCATTCACATGCTGTGGTGGTGTGCAGATATTGGAGTGATTTTAACAGTGGCTATTTTTTGAGGCTGATTCAAGTTTGTGTTCAGGTGTGGAGCCAGATGAGTTGCAGCTAGCTCAGATACCTCTCTGCATGTTCCCTTCTGCTGTGTAATGATTCCCTTGCCTCATCTTGAAAGTTCATAGTGCTTAAATTCTAAATACTTACTGAAAATGACGTGTGGAGGAGCTTTCAAAAAAAGGTTTTTTTTAAACCTGTCTTCAATGACATAGGCAGTGTGATCGAGTGCACCGTCACCAAGTTTGCAGATGACACCAAGCTGAGTGGTGCAGTTGACACGCCTGAGGGATGGGATGTCATCCAGAGGGACCTGGAGAGGCTGGAGAAGTGGGCCCATGTGAAACTCCTGAGGTTCAACAAGGCCAAGTGCAGAGTCCTGCACCTGGGTTGGGACAGCCCCTGCTGTCAATACAGGCTTGGGGGGGTGAAGGGATTGAAAGTAGCTCTGCTGAGGAGGACTTGGAGGTACTGGTGGATTAAAAGCTGAATGTGAGCCGGCAGTGTGCACTCGCAGCCCAGAAAGCCAACCGCATCCTGGGCTGCATCAAGAGCAGCGTGGCCAGCAGATCCAGAGAGGTGATTCTGCCCCTCTGCTCTGGTGAGACCCCACCTGGAGTACTGCGTCCAGCTCTGGAGTCCTCCGCACAGGAAAGACAGGGACCTGTTGGAGTGGGTCCAGAGGAGGTCCAAGAATGATCAGAGGGCTGGAGCACCTCTGCTATGAAGACAGGCTGAGAGAGTTGGGGTTGTTCAGTCTGAAGGCCCCGGGGAGACCTTATTGCAGCCTTCCAAGGGCCAAGTATTTAAATGGGGCCTACGGGAAAGATGGGGACAAACGTTTTAGCAGGGCCTGTTGCTACAGGACAAGGGATAATGGCTTTAAACTGAAAGAGGGAATATTTAGTCTAGATAGAAGAAATGTTTTACAATGAGGGTGGTGAAACACTGGAAGAGGTTGCCCAGAGAGGTGACAAGATGCCCCATCCCTGGAAGCATTCAAGGTCAGGTTGGACTCTGAGCAACCTGATCTAGTGGAAGATGTCCCTGCTTGTTGCAGGGGGGATTGGATTAGATGACCTTTAAAGGTCAACCAACCCAAATGATTCTGTGATTCTGTTATAAAGAGCTCTAGCTAGAGGAACACTGCAAACTGCCATGAAGTTTCCTGCTTCTGGCTGGTATGAGGTGCACAAAGAATAACATTTCCAGAATGTGCTTAATGTACCAAGGCACTGTAGCTGCTGTTTTGGGGTGATGGATGGGATGGGACACAGACATTATGTATTTTCCACTACAGAAGAGTAATAAAGTAAACAATAGCTATATTAAATGTAGGTCACTTTTTCCTTTCTTTTAAGGAAATTACAAAAATCTGTGGGAAGAAATCTTTAGAGGTGCCAAAGGATTATAAGGGAGGCCATTGCTCTCCTAATGAAACAGGTGGAATGCTTCCTTCCACTCTTGTACTGGAAGGCATGTTCAGGTTTTGCGTAATATCAAGATAGATGCCAGATGTTCAGAAAAGCTCTCCTCTTGAAATCACACCTTCTAAATAATCTCCTTTCACATTTGCTACATATATTTGAAATCTCTGCAGTACTTATTAAAAAAATGTAATTGCCGGTGATTTATGGTGAAAGTTAATTAGATGCTGTAACCCAAGTGGTCACTGATTGTAATTGTGGGCTGCCTCATGGTCTGTGCCATAGAACTGCACTGTAATCAAAAGCAAGTCATTTTCAGAAAGATCAAGGAAATGGTTTAGGTACTGAAAAGTCAGATTTATTTAGAATTTAGATGCCAAAATCTTAAAATTCTATCATGATTAATCCTGCTTTATTTCTGTCACCAAGACTGAAACAGTTACGTGGTGGGTTTTTTTTGGGTTTGTTTTTTTTTTTTTTTAAGGTTCCTCAGATAGCTAAGGAGTCCAGGCAGGAATTAAGTAATTGTGTAATTGTGTGTGCTTAAAGTGAAGTTCCCAACACATGTATAGCCCTGATCAGAATCTAGAAGCAAAGCTCTTGAATCTACAAAGTACTTTCAAATGATATTTAACATATGCTGGCAGGACTGGGGACCTAAAAAAAAAAAGCTATAGCTCTTTTTTTCCTGTTTAAACAAACCAACAAACAAACAAAAAACATAAGGGAATAAATTATTGTACCTCTCTTTAACTGAACGAGGTAGAGCAAAAACTCACAGGATGCATCAGTTCAGTTCTCTCTTACATACACATATCCCCACCACTTCTTTGAAAAAGATGATTTAGCAGTTAGCTTTCAGAAGAGAGAATCCCTTCTCTATAGATGTACCTCTAACAGCCGTGAGCAATGTGTTAGGGTGGGATGGGATTTAAGATCTGCATCTGCTTTCAGTGGGATGGGTTCCGGCAATACAAAGCTGTCAGGCTCAGTATCACAGGTTTTGTGAATCCCCTTCTGCAGCACTGAGCTCCCCGAGAAGCCAAGAGCTCCTCTTTCTGATTGATGTGCCACGGGTAACCACTGGAATGGTTTTGTTGAATCTGGTCTGGGACTGTTGTTCAAGTAAATGTAAATTTTAACTGAAATTGTCCCAACATACTTGGTATTGTGGAAACTTATTTTCTCTGAAATTAGTCTTTTGCTCAGATGAGATGTTCCAGTTTTTAGGTCTGTTTCCCAGAACTTCTTTGCTCTACCACATGCCCCTTCTCTAAACAATAATCACCACCTGAATCACCCTCTGAATGAGAAGTTGTGAAACTATACACATCACTATCTAGGTAATGTTAGACTGGTGTGAATAAAGGGGTTTGTAATGTTCTAGTCTAAATCACCATCTGAGACTTTGGAGAGGACTGTTTGCAAGTCTTTTTTATGCTCAAATACAAAAAGTAGTTAAATATGCACAGAATAAAAGACTAAAGCTGTATTTTTACTGACAGATATTATAAATTTATTATCAATATTAATATATGTTTTCATTAGTTCATGAGGTAACTGCATTTCCTTTAAGATTTTATTGATTCTGATTGTTTCAGAGGAGTTTTCCCTTAATTGAGGGGTAAATTATCTTGAATTCAACTGAGAAACTGTAAAGCCTTTACATCAGCGTCAGAACTAGACTTCTATACATGTAGCTAGTGCCATTGAATGGAGCGTAACCGCTCAAGCTAATAACAGTTTGTCAATTTAGACCATAGGACTAAAAAATAGTACGAAAGAAAAAATGTACAGACTTCACATATCAGGTGGTACGATTCAGTCCTATTCAGGAAATAAAATGGTAGTACCTGGTTTTTTTTGAGTTCGCTGCTTTCTGGTTCAATCAAACGAATGGTTTTTTTTAAATGAATTACATATAGGAATCTTCTCAGTATTCCCCAGAGTTCAGTCTCTTTGTAATGGTTTTCTTCACCAAACCCCAGTAAAATACATAGCTGCAGAATATTTGAGTGAACTTTCTGCTTCAATAAAATGGATTGCATTTTGATTTTGTGGTTTGATGCTGAGCCTCAGCAGCAGACTTTAGACTTGTGCAATTATGTATTGAGCAGATAGTCTCTTTAACTAAAGAGGTTATGACGTGAAACAATAATATGCCCATTACCGAAAACCTGTATATGACCTAAAGGTATTTTTTAAAAAATGATACTTAAAGGTTTGTTGTTTTTGTTTTTTTTTTTAAATCTAGAGGCGAAGCAACTAAAAACTAAAACATTGAAGTCCTGTCTCCTTCTGTCCTATTCATATCGTTCTGCTGTAGGCAAGTGAAACCCTTATCTGTTAAATGCGAATAGGAGTCCTTCTCTGTCTTCTGTGAAGAAAAATAAAGATTTGAAATTCTTATAGTAGAACATCTGAAAACCTGAGAAATTTGTCGGCACCAAGTACAAGTTCCCCATTTGTGTCCTGTCTTGAGCCTGCTTCTTGTCAAGCAGAGTAAAGAGATTCTGTGATCGGAGGTACTTTCCCTAGAAGCTCAAAGGACTGGTTGTGTCATCAGGCAGGTTTTTAGACTAAGACGGAATTTAAACAACTTCCCTTAAGATGCCTGCAGCAATGCTGCAGAAGTCAGCTTGCACAGGGTGACTTGTTGACTTTCAGATGCTGTATCTGGTAGTTGCTTTTGGTGGTTTGTTGATGGAAGCTCCACCCTTTCACCACAAAATTACCCAGGCTTTTTAACAAACAGATGAGAAATACATCCTAGGATACTGTTTATTTTAATAAGCACTCATGTTGTAATAGTGCCCGATTAACAAAGACGCTCTTGTCCCAAGGAGCATGCAGTCCCAGTTATAAAAGTAAAGAAAAAATAGTGAAATGGGAAGAAGTGCATGTTGTGAGGATAGCACAGCTGAGTATATGAAATTTGTATGGTTGTTTTTAAGTGAAGTGTTGATGTCTTCATTGTTCTGTTTGTCCTGTCTAAGAGAGGGAAGTAATGTTCTCCTGCTATTATCCTACTGCTTTTATCCTTCTTTCCAGTTGCTATTGCCTGTGCTTAAAGCTGATGTTTTTCCTGATCAGAGTGCTCCACCTTCTCCACAAAGTGCCCTAGTGCACATCAGTTTTGTTGAAGTAATAGCAAAGAAGGGAGCATCATTCTGCCATTCACACCTAGTTTCTTTAAGTAGAGAAGGAAGGAGAGTTGAGAAGTCTGAGGAACCAAGGATGAGCGTGCTGGTAGACATGTGACAGGACATCAGATGAGATGGCTGGAGTTTTCACTACCAGTAACCATCTGTGCTGCCTTATTGCCACTGAAGCAGAAGTACCAGATCTGCTTGCAGGTCAGGTCCTGAACTGCTCCCATTATCGGCTATATCCAGTTATCATATTAAGGTAATCTGTTTGCTAGGAGTTTGGTGTAGTCTCCAGTCGACCTGCAAGCAGGTCTTCTGATAGTGTGATTACTTCTACCTCTTGAGTTGTTTTTGTCGTGGTCCTGTTTACTGAGCTGGGGTAGCTAGAATATGATTAAATGATCTATTTAATTTTCTTTGATATATACAGATTTCATAAGAAAGAAATAAAGCTCTCACTCTAAATTGGGAGTGTCCACCTTGTTGCAGTGAAAGCCTACGCAAATTATGAGTTATTCAGGTGTGACTGCTGTGGAGGACTGTTTCACATTGCTATGTGACCTACCTCATTAGCACAGTCATGGTTCAATATGCTGCACTGGAAGAAGCAGAGGCTGCTAGGGAAGCTGAAACGTGTCACCAGATCACCCAGGAGCTCCCATTTACATGCATAGATCAGCCTATCACTGAATTAATAAATTCTCTCATCAGGAGGACTTGTGACCTCCTGCCAGTGAGTCAGAGCTTCCTCTGGCCACGACACTCTGAGGTGCGTCTTGTGCCCGCTGAGCGTGTGAGCAGCTTTGGTGTGTGGCATCCAGGGAAGCTGGGTACCAGCCTTCCCACAGCAGGGAATCTCATAGCATCCAGTTTCCTTTATTCGAGACTTCACTGAATTGAGTTTGACAGCTATGTAAACGGATGTGAAAGACCCATATTAACAGTAACTGTATTACCCGTTATTGTGAACTGGGCTGTGAAGCAACCAAAACATGGCTAAAAGCACACATTTTAATGTTCTGTACCCAAGTAATGTTTGCAATGTTAGACTGTAAACTGCATTTTAAATATCTTCCCTCAAATCTCTGCTTACTTTGGCTCAGTGTTGCTCTTCCTTTTAACTTGTTTTCTTTGCTTGACTTNTTTTTTTTTTTTTAAACAAAGCAGCAGCTATTCAAATAATTAGGTTATTCTCTTGCTTCATTGTGGCAGACAGGACATTTAACTTCTCAGTCTTTCAGACTGATACATGGGTAGAATGTATGTATGCTGTGACATTTGGAGAGCTGTGCATAAAATAACTGAAACACTAGGTATGTTAGCTTCTGAAACTGAAAGTTGCCTTCCAGGCATGTCCTAGAATCATAGAATGGTTTGAGTTGGAAGGGAGCTTAAAGATCATCTTCTTCCAACCCTTCTGCACCACTTCCCTGCTGGTGGCTAGTGAGTCCCCTGCGGAGGGGATGACCGTCCCTCTGGTGCTCTGCAGACCCCAGGAACAGCACTGTGCTTCTGAGGAGGATTAGGAGTCTCTTAGCTACTCAGATCTCTTCAGGTTGCTTCAAAAGGGGCATGCACACAACCTGGCACTGTGGACGCTTTTTTTCTGCATTGCTGTCCCTGGTAAATCATTCAAGTCCTTGCCTTCACCGTGGTCCCTAGATCTCTTCTGCACCAGCAGACTGAAAAGGAGGCAGACACTGCACATTCTCCGCAAAGTTACCTACAGAAAACAGCAGGGAGTCAGAGGTTTTCTGGAGACTATGAAGAGTACTGTGTCATTTCCTTCTGCAGCTATAATATACATTAGGTGCTCTAGTTCACCTAAAAGCATCAGATTGTCAGAAATTAAAGGCTTGCCCTGGGGGGTACTCTTCAGGTGAATTCTTCAGACATCATCTCAAAGGGAAAACGGCAATTTTTCTGCAGGATTCAAAGCCCTTAACTGTTAGCCCACTGTTGTGTAAGGTCTGTGAAAATTTCCAGAAACACAACAATAAAGCAAAAATACTTTGTTCTCAGAAGAAAAGCTGTGTGGCTGCGCACAGAGTAAGTGTCTCCTGTGAACTTTGAAGCAGCCTCTAGAGAATGCAGGTTGGAAGTTGCCATTCTTACCTGGCTGTAATAACAGTTGTATCAGAAGTTTGTAGCTCTCATTTCCTAAGTGTGAATGTCTCATACGTGAATAGCTGTTTGCTGGCCTTCCGTGAACTGTATAAGCCTTTTCTCGAGATTACTGAAACATGCAGTGCTGAAGTGAACGATGCTGCAGTTAAAGCTGTTGCATCCTCTTAGGCTGAGCCATCTGAGCAAACAAAATAGTGTTTCCAGATTTTCTCGCTCTTTCCTTTGCTTTGAAATAAAATATCCCATTTTTTATGTTTATTGAGAACTAATTATAAATAGGAAAAGATAGATTTTTTTAAAAATTATTTTTATTCGTTCTGTACAACAGTATGGCTATCATATCATTTTATCATCAGTAAAAAATTTTGGTCTGTTACATGTAAACACATGCAACTGTTACGGTAAGAATTAATGTTGTACATAGGAATTGCTTACAGTAACAATGAGCGGGTGTTCCTGTGGGATTAAAAAGTGAACTAGATCAAATCTTCTTGAAATAAAAAATAATACAGATTAACTGTTATATTTGGCAGTCACAATCATACATGTTTTTTTAAGGGAGTGATCCTTTATATTTGCTTTTACTCATGCAATAGTCACAAGTGAATGCTTTGAATTGTGGGTCTGATTACACTGAGATTTTGGCTTTGTACATTAAAGTGGAAATTTTTACAAGTCGAACTTATAAAATATGTATTTCAAATCCTGTTTCTTGTGTGGGGCTGCTCTTAGAGTGTCAAGGGCAGCTTTTTGTTGTCCTCTTGTTCTTATTTTCTTACATTTTAAAAAAGCAGAGATAGCATTCAGGACCTTCTGGTTTAGTGATTTGTTCTATTAGGCCTTTTCCCTTCCTTGAAAACAGTCTTTGCCAGAAACTGCATAGTGGAGTCTTAACTTGAAATTAAAGAAAACAGTATTTATGGACCTAGTGCGTAACACTGCTGGAAAAAGGTATACTTGAAAAATGAAGCTTTAACTCCAGCAGTGAGAGTAGGAAGATAATTTTTTATTTCAGTGGAATTTTTGCACCTGAACTGTAAGATCAGACTCTCTGACTGCTACTGTGCACTAAGTGGTATGTGGTACCTAGAGTGTCAGGTTATAAATTCTCCTGGAACTTTAATGAGAAGATTACTCCTACAGCTTTTCAAAATCTTGTTTGAATTTCTTGGATGTGGTTCAGAATATACTTGTCAACAGACTTGTTACAACTAATGTTCCGTTAAAATTTATTGTGCCTGCCTTTTTTTTGAAAAAGAATTAATTCAAGTAATGTTCTCTTTATTGTATGCTGGATGATCTCTTGTTCACATATTTACTGAATATCTCAGTTTGTCAATATTTGGTTTCCTGCCTTGAAAATAAAATTTAATCAACAGTGCGGCTGCATTTTTCGAAGCAGAAAGAGCAGCATGAGTGTAAAACATACAGGTTTATGTGAGGCTTTTGCTTAGCGTTACAATACAAGGTGTTACCCATCTGGTATCACAGGTTAACTGAGAGGTGGGCAGACTTTCCAGAGGTGCTCTTAGATACCCTCTGTAAGGATCAATATGTAACTGGACATACTAAATGATATTAATCAAGATCTGAATATTCATAGAATCATAGAATGTGTTGGGTTGGAAGGGACCTTTAAAGGTCATTTGGTCCAACCCCCCTGCAGCAAGCAGGGACATCTTTAACTAGATCAGGTTGCTCAGAGCCTC
>VXBH01002962.1:2092163-2145979 GCA_013400035.1 Rynchops niger | reverse complement strand
GGGGTCTCACGAGAGCAGAGCAGAGGGGCAGAATCACCTCTCTGGATCTGCTGGCCACGCTTCTTTTGATGCAGCCCAGGATTCGACTGGCCTTCTGGGCTGCGAGCACACACTGTTGGCTCATGTCCAGCTTTTCATCCACCAGTACCCGCAAGTCCTTTTCCGCAGGGCTGCTCTCTATCACATCATCCCCCAGCCTATATTGATAATGAGGATTGTCCTGATCCAAGTGTAGGGCCTTGCGCTTGGCCTTGTTGCAGTCCATAAGGTTCGCTTGGGCCCACCTCTCTAGCTTGTCCAGGTCCCTCTGGATGACATCCCGTCCCTCTGGCCTGTAAACCGCACCACGCAGCTTGATGTCATCAGCAAACGTGCTGAGGGTGCACTTGACCCCACTGTCTATATCACTGATGAAGATGTTGAACAGCACTGGTCCCCCAGTATGGATCCCTGAGAGACACCACTTGTGACCCCTCTCCATCTGGACATAGAGCCACTGACCACCACCATTTGGATGCAACCATCCACCCAGTTCCTTATCCACCGAACAGTTAGATTTTAGTTAGATCTTCCTGATAAAATTCCCAGATGGTCCAGACTAGAGAAGTGGTGATAGTAAGGGAGTAAACCTTCCAAATAGTGCTTTGGGTTTTGGTGAATGGAGTCACTTTGAGTAAGAGTGTATGTTTAATACAGCTAACTTCTAGAAACAAGTACAGCCATTGGTATCGGCAGAGGAAGTGGGGAATGCTACCTGGAGTGTACTGGTTGGAAAAAGTAAGCTTCATTAGATAATGAAAGTATTTATTAAAGATAATAAAACAGCCGCGTGGATTCTTCAATTCAGAATTGAAATGGTTTAATTCATTTCTCATTTTATATTTGAAATAAAAGTAATTGAATTAATCCATTTTAAAAGCTGACTTGGATTACTGCTTCAGCATCTGACTCTGTAGTCATGCTCTCAGTAGGTTATTTCACTAGTAGGCAATTACCTTTCGGGGGGAAACCACAATGTCTTCAATGTAACAGAGGAAGAAAAACCTAACACACCCTGCTAGCTGGAAACTGAAGACCAATTTAGAGACACCTCTGAACCTCATGCCTTTTTGCTAATTCTTGATGGTTGAAATCATGGCAAATGTTTGAGATTTTGTTCTTGCTCTAATCCAGGAAAATTTACCATTTTAGATTGAATGATAACAAGCGTCTGCCTGAAGCATGTCTTACTCATTGGTTGTGTACCGTTAAATGGTGGTTTTTATACATGTCTATGGTTCTTCTTTACCTTTAATTATATTAATGTAGGGGTCTTGTGAGTGTAGGTCAGCTTCCATGGATCCAGTTCTAGGGCAGAGGCATTGGAACAGAACAGGTTTCTTTAAGCCATCATTAATTAATATTCACTGCTTTGTTGATCAGTCAGTTGTATGCGTGATGAGTACTGATGTGGTGATGGGGTGTTTTTCTGTTAATGGCGCTAACTTGCTGGCAGTTTTTCTAGTAAATAGCTAATTACTGCAGTGGATCTCATCGCTGCCTAATGCAACGAAAATAAATACTAACGTAATACTACATTTCTTTTTTTAGGTAATAATCTACGGGGATTTGCCAAAAAACAAAGAAAATGTAATATATTTATCAAATCATCAGTGTACAGGTTTGTATTTTTTGTTGTTTGTCTTAGCACTTTCATAGATTTAAAATATCTGCTTATGTTTACTGTGTGTCTTTCCAGCTTTGCCTTAATGAGCAGGAACTTCAAGTTCAGAAGCCTTTAATGATATTTGTATGTACAACGTGTGCTTTTTGTTTTGTCAGTGGCAATTAAAAACTAGTTTGACTAAACACATTGGGCTTTTGTCTTTGCAGTTGATTGGATTATTGCGGACATGCTGGCAATTAGGCAGAATGCTCTCGGGCATGTCCGGTATGTCTTGAAAGATGGGTTGAAATGGCTTCCACTGTACGGGTGGTATTTTTCACAGGTAAGCCCATTCACTTTTTCCCTTGCTGTTTGTGGATCAAATATGTAAGATGTACTTTCCTTCCGTTTATTGTACGTGCTAGGAAGATGTAGTTCTGAGCTGGCATTTGTTTATTTGAACGTGAAAATAGCTACTTTCCCTCACTGTAGTTAGATGTGTGTCTTAGCTGAGAGACAGTTACTAAAGAATCAGTTTACTTTTCTAAAGGAACACTTTTTATGAACGGTGTTTATTACTAGCATTAAAACTGCAGAGTGTGTTAGAAGCATTTCAGAATATTCCAGAACTTCGTTCTTTTTACAATCCAAAAACCCACTTAGCAGTAGGTACAGACAGACTTTTATTTTCTATGTATGGGGTTTTTTTATCATGCAACAAATTGGAAGTAAATTGATATTACTGTGGCGTACTTACTTATTTTTCAATTGTTTGGTTTTAGCATAGTATAAAAGAGGAAAATTGGCCTTTGCTATAGTGTGGAGGAAAAGCAGATCCCAGCCTCCATGACAGTGTTGTGGCTTTGCTCTGGACTTCAATTAAGCGAAAACACTGTAAACCTGAGTCTAACAGTATTCCTGTTACTACATTTTACTTTCCCCTCTTCCTACATTATGCTGCTTTTCTTACTTTTAGTTTGAGAGCTCAACCTGATGTGACTCCAAATTGTAGAATTACTGAAGAAAGAGTGGTCCATGTTCACTGCACAGCCAACATACTGAGTGGATGGGATCTTTGAACAAACAGCGTAGATGGCATTCACCTCCCTAAAATCCTCTCTGAACCTGTCATGTCTGTTCCTTGGTTTTTCTGAAAGCAGTTTCTATATACACACGAAATAAAATTTTGAGGTGGATGTTTTTGGAAGTATTAATACATTTTGCTAGGTGATCAAAAATGGCTTCACAGTATTTATCTCAGGACTTAGATGGGTGCTTAGTTGTTAGAATAGAAATGAATTACGTTTTGGGTAACTGTTCCAAAGCGCCTGTTCGATAAGATTTTTCTCCTTTGGCTTCTATCTTTGATCTTTACCTGTTCCCTGAACGTTAGTCTGCTTTCTGCCCGTGCCTCCTTCCCACCCCAGGCAAAGAAAAGGAAAAACACTTAGAAAAATACTTCTAGTAGAATCAGACAAGTTGATTGAATTGACTGTCGGCCCTGTCCAAGAGGATGGGAGATACTGAGAGAAATATTACACTGGGTATGATTTGGACTATATATTAGTTTGTAAAAGAATACACGAAGAGTAGACAACTACAGATGTATGTGCAAATAAGGCTTTACTCTCCCTCATCCTTGGCAGCACGTTCCTCACAGTTGTACTCTTGCATCCATAAGTCAAGTCAGATCAGTTGATTGTTAGAACCAGCAAAAGGGGGAAAGATTTGAGTATATGGCCATGGGTGGGAAGAGGGGAGGAGGCAGGATAGTCCTTGTGTGGCAGTTGACTGTGAAACTTTGCCTCCAAGAAGCTAATGTCAGTTGGATTGGGTTTAGAGAGTGTTGGGTGAGGGGAGGTACAGATCCATGAGCTGCCTAATTAGCATGCTGAAGAATAGGAAGCACCTTAAACAGTGGCCTTTCTCATCAATCAATCAGATGTAGCCTTGGAGGTACCTAATTTGAACAGAGTTTCGGAGTCTTGGAGCATGTCACATAAGATGCCCATCTCTAGGCTGTGAACTGTCTCACGATTTTATCTTAGAGCACAGATAGCATCTGTTTGGTGTGTAAAAGGTGAGAGTATCTCCCAAGATATTGGGAGATCCAGGTTTGATGGTTTCAGCTTGATGGTTGAAAATATTTGTTGTCTTCTGGATGAGTGCCTTACACAGCAAGTAGGCTGTAAATCTAGGCTGGAGCATGGGTGGTTTCCATGGGCCATCCTTGCTTCTAAAATCTCTATGTTTAAAAAAGAATATGCTGCAGAGAAAACAAGAAAACTGTTTGCAATTTCTTTTTTGGGGGGGTTTGCTGTCCTAGTCCCCTAAATAAGTATGGTAGTCCCCTAAATAAGTATGGTCTGTCACATCCTTTCACACTTCACTGAGGGTATCAATTGGGTGAAGACTTCTCTGTTGTCTAATTCTTGTCCCCACTAATGACACTGGTTCTCTACGTTTTTCTTGCATTAAAGTGACCATTCTGCTGCATGGAAATATTTTGCTCTTTGTTCTTGCCTATAGTCATTACATTGGTGGTGATTTAAGTCTGCTTTAATTAAAATACAGACAGGATATATATTCCATCTGTTATCATTAGGTGTCCAGAAATTATTTTTTTCCAGATTTTGGAAAATTATTATTGCTGTCTGGGATATCCAGCACTCAGTTTCCTGACTGCTATATTGACTGTTAAAAGAAGGTTCCTGTGGAAATTAATCTGAATGTAGCCTACATTTCTAATCAAAACATAGATATTAAATAAAATCTGTTCAGCTTCGGATTCCACAAAACATAAAAGTACTACAAGATTTAGTGGGGTATGATTTTATATATATATATGTATAATGTATATATATATATATATTTAATTCAGTAACACAAATGAAAAGCAGCTTACTAACAGTGGTGATGCATCTGTGTTTAAATGACCAAGACGGGATGCAGCAGGACTGCAGTGCAAGCTAATAGGTATTTTTATTGTTTTTATCACACCAAACAGTGCAAAAACATAAAACACTTCCTGCCCTTCCTGTTGATGTTCTGTCAGTGATGTCACTTAAACTCCACTAAAAGTTTCCAGAGCCATGTAATTACGCCATGCTCACAGAATTCATATTCCCTGCCTCAGGTAAACATCCTGTTTGGAAATAAACGTGGTCTGGATGTCCAGGAGAGCGAAATTCAGGCACAAAGGAAGTATATTTGTAAACATAATCCATTGTTGACTGAGAGAGGGGCTTTTAAAGTACAGCGGAAAAAAATTATAACCTTAAAAACAGTACTTCCAGAAATCTGTTTTGAAATGCATTCATATATTTGATCTCTTACTGAAAAGGAAATGCAATACAAATTGGGGAATTTGAGCTATATACAATTGCATAACTAGCATTCTTCTGTGGAGGCAGCTATCTAATAGCAAGAAAGGAAAAGAACCACTTAAATTAACCTATTGTGTTCCAGGTTTGATTTATTAGGTAGAGCTCTTTCTTTTCATAAAACTGTCTTTATTATTTTTGGGTGGATCTGAAATTTTTGTTTGGCCCTATCTTTCACCACCAAAATGCCGCTAGCTCCTATTCATCTTCTACCACCTGGTGGGGCTGGGATGTAATTTTGATAAATATTTTTGATATCCCAGAGTTGGCTTGACTTTTTAACATAGGAAGTATGTCTTTGTCTTTTCTGTTATTCAGCATCAGCTTGTGCACCCTTTTGGTTGTTACTGAATTTTAGACAAATATTTAGCTAGTATGGCATCTTGCCTCTCTTTTGATTCATAACCCTGTGCCATAGGGGAGCTGACATATTTATGTAGATGGGCTGATGGGCTGTATACAGTGCATGGTCGTTCGGCAATATGTAATTTGTCTGTTTTACGTTAAGTGACCGTATACTCGTATTTACTTGAGAAGTACTAATCTATTTCTGAGCATTAAAAAGTCTGAGGTGGGGACACCAAGCCTGTCTTTGGTGTTGTGGTGTCCCTAAACAAACTGTACATCAGTAATTTGATTTGTCCAAGTTCACAAATTAAACAGGGAACAGGTCATTCATTATTTTCCCAGTTTACTGCAGCTGGTTATTAATTTGATAAATAAGTGAAGACTTTGATTCCAGCCTTCCCTCATTTATCAAAGCTTGATCTAGCTGAGCTCACACAGAACGATGAATTACCGATTACAGGGAAGTCTTGTATAGTAGATGTGTTGTTCTCATACCAAACTGAGTTTGCCACCCTTCCTGAAAGCAGTTGTGGTGAGTGTCACTGTACAGAATAAGACTTCTGCTTCCCTTTAATGGTGGCAGATCTTAAAAACAGTCTTACATGTGGCGTGTGTAGATAACGTGTGGCGCTCTGGTTGCTGCACAGCTGACGGAACGTTTTTCTGTTCATGCTATTATCTATCCAGGAGTGGTAAACTGCTTGTGGGATGGTGCTGATACGATGTTCCAGCCTGCTAAGGGCCAAGCTCGGTGGACTCGGTGGATTCTGTTCTTGGTTTTGGTCCCCTGCCGGCCACAGCAGCACAGCTGAGTGCTACAGCTGGCTCCTTCCCTTGGCAAGGGAACAAGAGACAGTAATGTTAAGACAGAATATTTAATATGGAGTTAATGCACCATTGACTTTCTGTTCCTTTTCGCTGCAGCTTTTGGAGAAAAACTTAAAAGTCACGTCAAGTACCACTAGCTAAGCAGCTGCACGGCCACCTCTCCACATCATGAAAAGCAAAGGCCAGAAGCACTTTGCATAACCACCTCTACTGCCTGCCTCCTCCTAACCCCTCAAACTTTACTCCTGTCCACGCCATGCCAATAAAATAATAGCTCCCCACACACGCACCACCACCCCTGTTCCAACAATGTACTGTCTCTTTTCCTGAGATAAGACATTTGAATCGGCTTCAGCTCTTAGTAGTTTTAATCTTGCTGTCACCTTCTAGTTAAGAGTGTGTAAAATTGTAAATAGACAGAAATTATCTGACAAATCCTAATGCCAACGGTTAGGGTGGGCAGAAAAAAGTATTACCAAGTTAGGGAATCAGTTAGAAAACCCATGAAAACTATGTACCTTAAAAATGTAATTCTGTTATTTGGAAGCTATTGTTTTAAGATTTTTTTTCAGAATTCATTGTCTCAGTAGTCCATTTTGGTGCACGTTTATTTGCATTCTCTTGTAGCTATGCCGTAGATAAAACAAAATGATGGAAGAGGGAAATGATGAAGCAAATTATATTTCTTTATAACCCTCTTTCTGTGTGTGTACTTTGACATAGTCCTTTTACTGAAGTTTTTGTGTTAAATTATGTGGAACAGGTTTATAAAATTAATATTTTCCAGGAAATGGTCCAACTTTTTATAATGATTTTCAGTAGAAATACTTTTATAAAATCCTTTGCCTTCTAAAGATTTTGTCTTACTTATTCAGTTATTATCTTGGTATATAACTTCTTTATTAAAAGTTTAGTTTTCTAATAAATTGCATGGAAGTTTTCAAGACTTAGCCTAGTTACTTTTGTGCATGTATAAGTAAAATACTTGTAATTCCAGTATTTGCATTAGTCATTATTTAAGAGCAGGCACATAAAATTGAAAACATTGATCTATAAATACTTGTATGTGTGTAAATTCAGTTCTGTGATTTTTCCCTTGATACATAAGTTAAGCTGCTTGTTGTCAGCAATAGATAGATCCCTGGGGTTGGTTCCAATGCCATCTTGCAGTTAATTATTTAACACCTTTAACAAGACACTTCAGGTGTCTTAAGATTTATTTATTTAGTTAGTTAGTTATTTTAGATCTGATCTTTATTTAAACAGATTTTGTGAACTTAAGTAAATGCAAATGTAAAATTAGCTTCAGGGTCTTTCATCCTAAGAGAAAACGTCTTATGGGCAATTTGCAGCGTGAAGTCAAAAAGGTGACTTGTCACTGTCGTCTTGTTTGTTCTTCTGTCAACTATTCTACATTAAACTACTTTAAATATTTAAATACTTTTTTTTTTCTCTGTTAGCATGGAGGAGTCTATGTAAAAAGAAGTGCCAAATTCAATGAAAAAGAAATGAGAGAGAAGTTGCGGGCCCAGATGAAAGCTGAGACTCCGGTAAGATTATACTTTCCTTACGCCCCCACTCCCCCGCCCCGCTTCTCCTTTCTTTGACTTTTTTAATGGCGAAGGCTTATTGGAGAAATGGGCCATGCCTGCTATCTACAAACTACAAGATGGTAATCATGGATTTTTTTTCTTTCTGTATTTTTACAGTTACTTTCTGTGACTAGAGTAATACCTCAGATTAAATTTAGGAAAATTTGACTAGTCCTTTATGAATGATATGAGTTTTGTGATTCTGTCTGTAGAGGGCAGGGGGCGTCTGGACTAAATCTTAGAACATGAGCTGTAGCACCTTCCTTGAGAAATCACTGTCGGTGTTCCCTGTGTTTCAAAAGACAACATTTTGACTACTGCAGTAGGACTACAGTCAGAGACTGGTATTTTTGTAGAATATCCGTTGTTTGATCTTCTGAAAGTCAAGAATGATTCCTACCAAATCTTAATTAGTCATCCTAATGATCAATCATTTTTAATGGCAGTGACATCTTAGAACTGAGTAACTTTGTCTGCTATGCGTGAAGGAGAACAAAAAAAACAACCCCCAAACTCTTGATAATTTTCTATTTGAAGAATGATTGTTAGTGCCAAGTGACTTTTCTCATGACTCCCTGTATGGTTTGTGGCTCAGTGGTTAGAATCACTGTGCTACACTTCCATTATTTGCTGTGCATTAAAATGTTTCCTGCCTTTTTGGCTAGACTTAAGGAAACCAACTCAGCAAGCCTTGATATAGAACAGTTACTCTTTTTTTTTTGTTTAAAATGATGTGATTAAGACTTGCCGCTCCAAATACTAAGTGGCAAACCTTTTTATGATCTGAGGCTTGGGTAAAAGGTATGCGTAGGTTGTTTTGACCTTCATAATAGTTGTCTTTTTTTTTTATTTTTTGGGGATAGTGTGTTTATGTTTGTGCTTGTGTCTGTGTTGAAAATGTAAACTGGCCTTATGCTTACTGAGAGACTTAAATGAGTAAAGCGTCACTATTTAAGACTGCTCAGACTCATTTTGTCTTGAAAAAAGATTTAGCATGAACAGGGTTTTCTTTTGTTTTTAGTTAAGATAAGAAAGTGGATCTATTATCAGTTTTTAGAGTATAGTTACGAAGGCCAGAAACGCATTACGACAACTGAACTTTTCCTGTCCAGTGTCTAATCTAATGATGTCCATATGGAGAAGATGGACATATTCAATAGTGGTAACTTGTACCCATGTTACCAGGGAGGGTCCTAGAATGTTGCTGAATTTCATCAAGTTATTTTCTGTATGTCAGCAGCAAAGATTCTACTTTCTGTAAAACTTGCGGTGTAATGGAATAAGCAAAGACAAATTGCAGGATGCATGAAACGTTTTTGTAGTCATCCCCCTAAGCAATTGCTCCCCCTGCAGAGTGCTGGTTAATTTTGCTTTAGTTAGTCTGGATGAAATATCCTAGCAGAGTGTTTTCCTGTATAGGCCGGTGGATTTCTTGCTAGCCAAAGAGGCAGCTTCTGGTTGATTCTGGCTTTCTGGCTTTGCTCTGCACCTCCTAAAAATTGAGAAACGCAGGGTTTTGTTGTAACAATAAGGTTTTGATTGTGGTAAGAGTCTTGATTTGAACTCTGCATTAAATTAGTGTGCTTTATAAAAATGTGGATTTTTTTTTTTTTACACAATCTTAGGAAGGTGTGGCCTAGAAACTCATCTAAGTCTGCATCTCTTTGGAAACCTGCAAATGATGATCAGTGTTGCTCCAGTGCTGTAAACTGACTGAACGGGCTAGTGCGTGGTTTTAGCCCAACCGGTGCGTAAGGGGAGGTTTAAGCATAAAGCTTTTCTTTAAAGCTACATCCGCCGTGGGTTCTGCTTTCCATAGTGGATGTCTTTGCGTGATAAATAAATTAAATAAATCCAGAAGGCTTTTTTTCTGGAATCAGCTTTCTTCTCCCTCCACAGCTGTGTGTGGATTGAAAACCTACACGTAACCTACCTAAGCTAATGCCAAAGGAATTTGGGACCACTTGGTACGTTTGTTTTTTGGTGTAATATGGCTAACTGGAAGGTCGGTGGTGTTGGAAATGGGTGCAGAACCTGGACATGATTACCCGGCAGTTGCCATTTTGGCCATATTATCTAGGTTAGCAGTATAGAAGAGTAATTAGTGTAAACAGCTGCAGAAATGCATTGTGTTTTAAATCTCTTTCAGTCCATGAGACTGAACCGTGTAGGGAGTGACAGTTAAGTTTTACAAAACTGAAGCTGTCAAAAGCTTATTTACTGAGACAAATGTTTGCATCTGCTGCAGTAAAAGACACAGACCACTGAGTTGTCATTTGAGGGAAGACTAAAGTTTCTATAATCCACTTTATCTGAGAATTTAAATGTAGATGCTGTAAAAGCCTTTTAACCTACAATTACTACTGGGAGAAGAACGTGATAACCTGTGTCTTCACTGCATTATTTATGAAGAAACTTTGCAGTTCTGCAACTTAGTGTTGCACAAGCAACCATATTGCTTTTAAAATGAAGACATTTTAATCAGTAAAGCAAGTACGTGCTGAACTCATCAGCTTCACGTGAAAATAATCGATTTACGTCTCTGGAATTTTTATTAAAATTTATGCACTGGATGCTACAGCTCAGGGTGAGCTTTTCCTCAGTTTAGTGAGCAGCTGTTGTTGCTTGGTCATTCTGCGTGGATATGGTGGAGTTCTTTCTTTAATGTAGTTTTAGAGACAAGCTTGCCTTTCAGCTCCTAAGGAAAGAATTATATGCCAATAGAGGGGAGATGGATGGGAATCTGTGTTAAGGGTCACTTTGTTATTTACAGTTTCTCTCCACATACAGTTTAAACAAAAGAATCAAAGTGATTAATTGTTCATTCTGTCTGGAGACATCCCTGTTCCCATTAAGAAACTGAAGACGTGTAGGAAGGCAGAACCAGTCTTCCGTTCTCACTAGCGTAGCAAGGCCTGTAGTTGTTTTACTGCCTCGTGTCATGTGGTTGGTTGTTGTTTTTTTTGTTTTTAATGAAAAGTAAATTGGAGGTGGAACGCAGACAGGAAAAATAAGCCTGCCTCTTGGCCCCTGCATTCACAGTAGAACTGGATTAGTGATCTGGTATGCTTGATTTTGTGTAGGCACAGTGGACTGCATGATGCTTCTTGCTTGTCTTGTCTTACAGCTTCTTACAACTTACAACTTCTACCCCCCTGCCAGCCTTCAACAGACCCTTGTTCTGTCCTGCTGTTTGCAGTTCATCCGCCCTCTTCCCAGGTGCAGCACAGAAATCTTAGACATGCGCAAAACTCTGATGCTAGACTGAAATGCACCTGTGTTTTCTGAGTGGAGATCTTGAACTAATAAATTTTCTTATTTCTCCCTGGAAATTATTTTGCTTCTCTAACTATACGCTCACGTGGTTCGTTGTTGGGGCTTTTTTTGGCAAAACTCAGTTGAAACGATGTGATTTTGTTTAAAATGACATAAAACCTGGCTGATTGTTAGCAAATTGCAATCTTATGTCTTGTGAGAGCAGAGACTGTCACATACTTTGAAGGACGCTTTTGTGTTAATGTTATTTTAATGTAAGCCATAACAAGATAAGCACATTTCTCAATGTAACAACGTATCCACACAACACTCAATCTGCTTGTTTTATAAAGAAAGTTAACTCTTCTGAACAGCAAACTGTTCAGTTGGATAACTGAAAATGTAGTATTTCTTTTTATCATGCATCAAGAGTTGGAAATCTGCATTCTGAGATGTGCCAATGTTATTATTACAGCCAATATTTATCTGGTTACTGTGTGGGGTTTTTTTGTCATTCATTCAGTCAGAGAATAAATCTTTGTCATGTGAAGCAGTGCCAATCAAACAGTAAAACCCTGGAGGGGACAGGTACATTAATACAACTGCTATAAGGCTTAATGTAATCATTTTGTCATATAGTTTCTAATTTGCAAATCCCTGACAACTTCTTTGTAAATCCTGCATGTCCTTGCCTGCTTTCCTCATGTCACCTTTTGTATTTTGTTTCAAATATACCAGATATGCTTTTCCATACCATATCTTTTGCAGTTATTGATCTGAGTATTAATGTTTCTCATTCAATTCACCAGAAGGATGTCTTCAAGGTAGTGGTTTAAATGGATTCAGATATCAATCTGTCTAGTTGTTAGGATGCAATAATAATAATATTAAAACAAGAAAATGCATTGTTTAATACAATTTTGAACTTTGTAAATAAAAATATTTAATTGTCACCCCTTGTTGCCCACTTGGGAACAGCACAGTAAATGCAAGATAACTTTAGCCAGTAGTTACCACTTTTTGACACCCTGTGTTTTTCTACGGTGGCGGCTGCTCCCTCCAGGACATTCTCCAAAGCCCTGTCTTCAGCCAGGTTTTCTCTTTATCTCCTCTTCTCGCTGTATGGGTATGGTGTCTGGACTGACTTTGTTCTGTACTCCAGAGGCTCATGTGTTGCTTTGTGCCCCTTTCCCCTGCTCTACCCATACCAGCTCCTTTTGTGGCATTCTGATCGATCTCAAGGACTTCCTTGGCTGCCCTTCTTCCCCCTCTGTGACCATCATCTGTCTCAGTGCCGTTGGTATTTCTTTTTGCCTGGGAGACCTTGACAACACTGGGGAAATGAGTTGCTCTTTGGGTGAAAACAGTTATCATCATCCATTCATTTCATTTGTGGATTGTGGCAAGTCCACTGATGTTACACTGGAGGCTTGGCGGGTAACCCCTGCCTCTTTTCTGGTTTTCTGGGTCCAACAAGAATCAGTAGAGTTCTACTAAATGAATCCCAATCCACAACTTGAAGCATTCAAATTGATGAGAGATGGCAACTGTATTGACACCCACCCATTACGCAGAAACAGGGATGGAAGTACCATGTAACTGAACATAGGGACCTACTCTGCTTGCGTTAAAATCGGTGTATCAATGAATGAGGGACTGTGGTAATGCGAAATTTTCTATGTCGATTTAAACGTGAGCACTGTATTTTACAGTTGCTGTGATAAAGTGCGTAACTTTTATGTAGCTAATTGCCCTAAAGGAAAAATTACGTATAAAAAAAAATTGCCTTAGTTGCAGCTAGTGTTCCTAGGCAGTTTAAAATGCTCCTACAGCTCAACAGTTGTTAATCCAAGTTCAGGGGAGCTTATTTAGTTATTAAAATCTTAGAGATTTGTACTTCTTTTAATCTTTGGAAATAGTGCTTAAGGATTTAGCTTCTGCTGCCCATGGTGGGAGAAGAGAAAAGCCAGTCATACAAGTAGGTTTGGTAGGCTGAATTGCACAGGCGGAATATCTTTGTCTTGTGCAGGACTGTATGTCAGTATAAGTAGGACATCTATTTACATTCATGAATTTCACTCAGATAAAGTAGACCTAATGAACTGTGTATTAGGTTTATATATGCTGAATTTAAAGCAAAGGTCACTTCTCTGTCTTGTTGGTATGCTTCCAGTTCAGAGATACTCACATTCTGGTCAACAAACCTGTTTAGCTGCTTGTGTTTCAGAGGTTTACAAGAATAATTAAAATACGATTTCAACCTCTGCTTTGTATTACACACTAGGACTGGAGTAAGTAGATCCTCTTCTCTGTTGTGCAAGCAGCTTTTAGTGGCTGATTATCTGCTTTGAAGAACAGTTGTGTTGTTGCATGCTTTTAAATGCTGATCCCTGTACCAAGGGTGATTTTCCTACCCTGTGTGCTTCACTTTCTTTGCTCTGTCAGTTATTACCTGTTACAGCCCCTATATTACCCTTTGGAGCAGAGCATTCATTCTTTAATGAGGAGGAGTAACCTCATCTTTGAGTACCATTTTAAGGATGCAAATTAAGTGGTTTGAATAAAAGCGCATTTATGAAAAAAAATTCAACCGGATTTGAATATTATGCCCTTTCCATTTAACTCTAAAAACTTTTACTTAGTCACTTAAATATCTCAACAGTGTACGTCATAGATGAAATGTATGTGTGACTGGGGAAGGTGTGGACTGCAGCTGGGTCTAAGGATTCCTGTACTCGTCCTTGTGCTTATGCTACTGTCATGTTAGAAAAAAGTAAGCACCTGGCCTCTTAAACCCATTTTCTTTTGTTCTTTCCCCACCAAATCTGTACACATCTTGGGTTTCTGCCTGTCCTTGAACATTCTTGGACTTCACCTGCCTCTCCAGTCTCCCAGTTCTCCTCCTCCCCAAATATGCCATGGCAAGCCTTTCCTCTGTCTCTCTTTACTCCACTCTACTAACACTGGTTTTGCCATTCTTAATTTTTTTTTTTTTTTCCTTTTTCCCCTGCCAGATTCTAGGCTGTGTACTCAGTTCTCCTCTTGATCCTCCTGCTGGCTTCACTGGTTGGCACAGTTCCTAGATTTCTTCCCTCCTCTGCATTTTAGCGAATCTTTCAACCTTCCTCGCTGTGGGGTGATTCTGCAGAGTTTGCTTGCTGGGTCCTGTCATTCTGCATTCAGCTTTTTCTCTAGCAGCTCTGCAATCATTAAGTGCACACACCAGCACGGTGATGTTCTGTGGGCCAGAAGCACAGCTATATTCCTGTATCTCTCTTCTGAGCTTTTATTTTACTTATCATCTTTTCACGATGTGTGCTCCCACTTGTCAGTGTCTTCCTGTACTCGCCGGTAGTCCTCTTTTCACTGTTGTGTAAATCCACTGTCTCTCTTCTTTCAAATATTTCTTGAGACTCATTTCTGCAAAGATAACAAACTGGTTAGTCTAGGCACAATAGGCATGATTTTACTGTCAATGTGTCAGTTGACATTCAACTCCAGGCTAGTTGCCATTTGTGGCAGTAGCCTTTCCTTCTGCAGATGAGCCCCCAGTATGAAATTCTCACTTAAGTAATGTTCTACATCAGCTTTGTATGTAGGAGATTCTATGGAAGACACACACACAAAAAAGAGAGAGAGGCGGAAACGTCTGTCCTGTTTCAAAAGCAAATGGAAAATTCATCAAATTTGACTACTGCTGTTTGGGTACATAATTTTACATTCAGATCGGCAGATTCTTTGGCACCCTTTACCTGTGTAACGATTTGAGAACACGTAGATGGTTGTTGCTGAGTAGGCAAGCAAATGGATTTCTTTGGGAAATGTAACTTTGCAGACATGCATACTTGAAGGAATGTGATTTTAAAGTTCAAATTATGCTAAACTATCAGTTTAGGTTCATAATATATTTAATATCTAATACAGTGAGGTCCATAAAGGCACATAGGATAGCTAATCTATCATAATTTCAATTAATAGTATTTCCAATTACAAATGGAATTGAATGTAGATTTCAGTATAAGCAAAGATTATATGCAAGATCAGTATTAAAGCAAAAAATTTATAATTTAGGTCATCTGTGACATGTCAAGGGGCAGAAGCTAAGAGCTGAATATTACTTGGGGGTCTTTAATTATTTGACTGTCTTCTCAAAATCTCTTATCCCGCTTAACAAAACAAATACTGTTGTTGATATCAGCCACTCCTGACTTGCTCACTTCTGTTGACGTTTGCTATCTCCCTTCGTAAATCACCTGGGCAACTTTCTATGGTGTACATTCAAAGAAAATTATTTTGAACCCCAAACAGTAAGTTTTTGAGAGCTAAGAAATTTTAGCTCAAGTATTCTGATTTTCTTTGGATCCTTACAGTAGTCAGTGGCGGGGACTAAATACAATATGGACCTGTGAAGTGATGATAATTTCTGTGAAAGGACTCAGCTTAACATGCATTATAAGAACTTGTCTGTTTTGTTTCTTTTTAATCCCACAGATGTATTTAGTGATTTTTCCAGAGGGGACTCGTTACAATCCAGAAATACCAAAAGTCATTGCAGATAGTCAATCATTTGCTGAAAAGGAAGGTAAGCAAAAAGAATTTTGAATCATTCTTTTGTTACGGTGTTAACATATGTTATACAAAATTATTGTATAACATGAAGATGGACCATTAAGCCTGCCTGATTGATACTTAAGGGGTAGAATAGCATAAGCCAGTGTTTCTCTTACCACAGGGTAAGATGAGAGTAGCTTATATACAGACATTTCATGTACTTCACATTGTGCAAGAGTATTGATTCTCAAGAAAGTTCTCTTTAGTTTCTATATCTATATCTGTGTATTTATGGACAATTCTTTTCTTGCTCCTTCAGGGACATAACAATTACCTACACTGGATCGGGGCACTGTTCCATTTAAGTTGACATAACTCCAATTACAGTTGTTACTCAATACAAAGAATATTTTACATAGACTGTTGTGCCTTAAAAGAAAAAGGCTTTCGTCACATCATTTTTAATTACTGTCGGTACTACCATGGCTTTTTGGTTTTGTTCCTCTCTCACCTTCCAGTCTCACCTTTCCTTGGCTGAACTTCAGTATGTAGTCACTTTGATTGTTGGCATCATCTCTATCACCACAGATGGAATTACTCCGTCATTGGAAAGGCTTGCAAAAAATCTAAGGGTCCCAAGCTTTTTCATTTTTCTCACATCATGTGCACAATACACGTAGACTTTGAAGTCCAACAGTTCAGTGAACGTGTTTCCTGGTTTTGTTTTTTCCTGTTGACCAAAAGTGAAATAATTTGCTCTGAAGGTAAACAAAGAATAACAAATAGGCCTGGTAAATTCATTTCTGTGACACACTGAAATGAATTCACAAGTCTGTGAATCAGACTGTTGATATCATCAAGCTACTAAGTATTGTTAGCTCCTGTCCAGAAGGATATATGCTTTTCTTCTGCTCCTTGGGAAGAATGGAATTTGTTTGCGTGTATGAGCAGGAGAGCTTAAGTCATAATGTATTTATTCATCACTTTAGTTTCCTGTTGGAAATGAAAGTCAAATGTTTCATTTAGGTTGGCACTTCTTTGAGAGTTCAGAGGGGCGGTTTGGTGGGGGTTTTTTTCCCCTCTCCTCCTTTTTCAGGGAAAAGAAAGGGCTCTTGTTGTCATTATTATTATTTTAATAAACCTCTTAATTATATCTCTACAGTCGGCAAAACAGTAAAACACTGCTTTTGTGCTTTCAGAGCACCTGTTTGTTTCTTCTAGTGCTTTTCTCATTGATATTGATCTGCTTTTATTTTGTAAGGGTTACTCCTTTTAAAAATCCTCAAGACAAATAGTTATTAAACAGGAAGCATCTGCTATTCTAGTGCAGAATCCTCTTGATCTGCTTTTCCCCATTGCTAAATTCTTTAATTGGTGGTCTCTCCTCAATGTTTATACAAAGAGAATGGGAAGTAGTCTGTATCGGACCTTGCTCCCCTGCAAGTTCATGCAAGGATTAATACTCCCTTGAATTAGAGCATCCCTTGTACAAGCATGCTGAGAAGCAGGGATGGCTGCC
The DNA here is from genome assembly GCA_013400035.1 of Rynchops niger. NCBI lineage: Eukaryota > Metazoa > Chordata > Aves > Charadriiformes > Laridae > Rynchops > Rynchops niger. The sequence goes on along the minus strand of VXBH01002962.1, from coordinate 2,128,858 downwards.
ACAGAAAGCTGCGTGCCAAACTGTTACGGCAGCTAAGAGCCACAAGGCACGTAATACCGGTACATCAGGGAGCTGCAAGGACGGGGAACTCTGCATGGCCACTGGTGCGAGATGACAATGACTCCCCAGGGTCCCACCATGCCGCTGTGCAGCAGTGCTGGCCCCGGCGTGCGGCTTCCACCCAGTAGCCCCAGTGCCACCACGATGCTGGCAGCTGGTCGCGTGCTGGGGCTGCAGCACTGGGGGCCGTGACTAGTCAGTGGCATGTAGATTGAGAGCTGGCCACACTGTTTGTAGGCGTGTGAGGGCTGTTATGTGTCACTGCTGAGCTGAAATAAAAATGCACAATTGCATGCTTGTCTAAAAGATCCTCGGAGTTTCTTATTTCCTATGGTTTTAGGAAAGTTAGTAATGCCCAGTAGTGCTGGCAGTCAAAGGAATGAGGATGTCCTGTAACTTCTAGTTTAAAATTTGTACTTCATTCCTCGTGAGGATATAGAGAAGTCTGATACTTTGATCTTGTTGTCTTACTGTATTTGGTACAGAGCACAGTGCTTCAGTGTTGGCTTTACAGACGTGCGGGGGAATTTTTTTCTGTGTTCTGTACCTTAAAATGTAAGCTTTATAATGATTTTTCCCTACATTTTTGCACAATTTATATGTTGAGAATATAGTGCAAGTGTAATATTGGCAAAAATGGTTTAACTAATAAGAATTAAACGTCAAATTTATGTTAGGACCAGTATATTGTACCCAAAGATAACAAAGCTATTCCTAGAGCACGAGCATAACTCATTTTTATCATGCTGTCTGAAATACTGGTTTTGATATAAGTGTGTGCATATGTTTTAGTAGTTTTGCAGAGAGGAAGTACGAAAAGGGTGTGGGGGCTTTGTGTTTACTTCTACTCTCCATGGGATGGATTCCCTTCTGCAGAAGGTTCCTTGGTTTAAGCAGAATGATTGGGCTGAACTTAATTACCTTGTCTTAGTGTGACCAGCTGATGAGCTGCATCTCATATCGTGATGTTCATTTAAAGTAAACACCAGTTTTGGACACAGTTACTGCCTCTTTACAATCTGTCCTAGGACCAGATAAGCAAAAAGAAATTTTGGGGACAAAAAAAAAATAACGTCTTAGGTTGACACCCAAAGACGTACTTTCACAGTGCTGATTTCAACTATTATGTCTTTCCTCGTTGGTACGAATATATAAATAAATCTTATCTGTCTGGGATGGAAGGATATCAAACAGCAAAAGAATTTAAAGGTGATTGAGGCCACCGTTGAAAGAGAGGCAACTTTTTAAAATAATGATAATACTTCATATTGCGGCTTGTTCTGCCATAGGACTTGGGTTCTACACAAAACCTTGGCTCCTAGCAAGAGCAGATGGATTTTCTCTTTCTGAAACACAGGAAAATCAACCATACAAGGTAGATCCAATAGATCCGGGTAGAGCTGGATATGAATGAGTTGAGACTGAAGGCTAAAAAGCACAGAGAAACTTCTAGGGAAGGAGTAGCGCCATGTATTTTTTTTACTATTTTTAGAAAGAAATAAAGAATATTGTACAGTAAAAAATGAAACCCATGAACTGATCTTGCAAACTTGTCATTAGCTACCTTGTCAAGTTCAAGTTGAACGTACTGCCAGGTTTTGGGGTTTTTTTATTAAAACTGAAGAATGCCAAAACCATCTAGAGGTAAAAATGGTAACATTTGGGCATTAATATTCCTGGTTTTCATGTTGGAGACTGACACATGCACATTGGCCTTCAGCACTGATGGATTTGACACGGCAAAACTCTATTCTAATTAATTTGAACTCTGCTGTAAGTTCTGTCCACCGTAGCTGTATTCAGTGAGATACAGAAAGTTGTGTCCTTCCAGCAGCACTGGTTTTATGGTGATAAACTGAGAGTGCTACCATCTAAGGGTAATGCTAGTACCTTCAGAAACTGCAGACTACTCATTCTACACATTTTACAAATGACAGAAAATTCCAATCAGATCAGATTTTTACCCAAGATAGAACAGGCAGCATTTCAAAACCAAAATACGTTTGTTTGATTGCACTGGGGAAGGAAAAATGTGCTTCCCAAAGTTTAAAAACAAAAGCAAAATTTACCTCTCTAAAACTAAGATGATTGGTTTTATATCATAGGATTAATGCAGGAGTTATTCATGGAACAAGTTAAATTCTGTAGAGTTGAGAAAATTAACAATGCATTTATGTGTGTTGGCCAAAATAGCAATATTTGCTGGGGTTTCACAGCCACAGCAAACCACGTAAGCAATGCTACCAGAATATCAGATGATGTCCTCTGTGAGGTTTTCACATTTCTATTGGAGGAAATGAAAACCCCCCACTTCCAAGCTGATGCGGCTACGTGCCACGTGGCTGGATTTGAACCAGATGTTACTTACGGGAAGTAGGTGGCTGCATGAGGTGATTCCAGCAATTGCTACCAGGAAAGGCTCTCTTTTTCTCCAGGTTTCAGTATGGTTGGTGACTAATGTGTTTCTAATGGGACATCTTGTAAGATTCTCATAATCCGATGATAGAGGGAAATACTTCTCCCTCCCTCTAGTCTCCCTCTAAAAAAACCTAAGTATGTGAAGGTATGTGCTTTGCCCCTTGTCCTCTGAGCTTTTGCTGTCCAACTTCCACTATTTAAGTATATAGTCAGTAATCTTAGTTTAGAGTTTGCTTTAGTTTTCCATTGTAAGTAGTTGGCTAATGGGATTCCCATCTTCAAGAGCTGATGCAGTCTTTCAGTTGACTTACATATTGATGATGCCTTTTAGGCTCTGATCTATGACCTTAGTCATCCTAAAAGTGCAGCGATTCTTCCACACTAGTCAGTGGGCTTAGTTGCTGAATCCAGGGAATTATAACATGTAGGTGGCACTCATATTTTCATACGGATTTAACTCTAATCTTGTCATAATGTTAGAAGTGGTAATTCTTATTTTATGTATTTATTTATTTCAAACTGTAAATCTTCTAAGGCTGGGTCTTTTTAACGGTACTGGACTGTAGAACAAAGTTTCTGTAAAGGAATATAAAACACACAAAATGCATGATTATTATTTTTTGTACCAGCTTCTGGCATAAAATTTGTTCCATTTATATGTTACCAAAATATATGTGTATAGATATCTGAGAATTTTCTAGGAGTTAGACCTCTGTAATGTTCTAAACAACCACAAATTTCTTAGGCCTAGTGGAATATTAATTTTATCCAAATGCTAAGAAATAGCATTCTGAAGATTTGAAAATAAATAGGAGTAATCCAAAGCCCTCCTACTCCTAATGTTACTAACTCTGAAAAGTCGAAGAGAAAGGGATAAGAAGCTTGTTAAATTTAACTTGGCTTGCCGTTGCTGAATGAAGACAAAACAATCTTCCCTGGTGAAAGCCATTTATGGAATTTTGTGTTAATGTTTGATTTTTAACAAAGGTCATTTAATCAAGCAAACATTTCAGGTATTCACTTATTATCTCCCTCGGTTTTATGCAGAAAAGTGGCAAACATAAATGTTTTTTAATGCTAAGTTTATCTTGACTAGTATCATGCTTTCTACTAAGATGTTTGTGCGTGCAGGATATGCTTATCTCAAAATTGCTTTTACAGATCGTGTGAAAAAGAGGTATTTCAACTGAGCTAATCGAAAATGTTTCCCTTCTAGATCTTGGCATTGACTTCAGATTTTATTTTAAAGCAATCTGAAGTATTTAATATCCAGAAATGTTATTTGGAACCGTCTCTAAAAAATAGCTTTTGGTGATATGTTTTCCACACACTTTTCATGTAAGCAAGCTTGATGTAAGTGTGCACAGTGAGCTGTGGAAAGGAGAATATAATTTTTAAAAAGAGCGGGGAGGATACATTGAGAAGTATTTGAGAGACATACCATTAGGATGAAGAAACGATTTCTGTTGGTGAAAGTCATCCTCAGGAAATTAAGTTGAGGAAAGCAAGAAGTACCTCGTTTTCCTGGAGATAACCATCACGGAAGAAAGTGTACCAAAGTGTGATGTCTCCTGTGCTTTGCTGTGGGATAGTCGTACTCTTCTTGAGGGGGTTATTCGCATTTCATATACTTTAGTTCATGGTAACAGAAAGCACTTTTTACAAGAGCATGCAGTTTTTAAATGCTGTCACCGGCTGAGTCCTGTTTATGTAAGTCGATGGACTACCAGCGTACCAGTGGATGAGCTCTGCCACCGTATGTCATTTTATAAGTCTAACTCTGGATTCTGGTTTCCATAAGTAAGGCTTCGATCACTGGGGGCATTCCAGAAGGCTGGTGGGAACTCAGTGTTGGGTGAGTACTGGGGACCCCCAGGTGAACTGCAAAGCTCTTCGTCTAATATCACTCCTGCACACAAAATACACACGAAAAAGGAAAAATAAAGAAAGAAAAAACTGATTGGTATGGAAATCAATGAACTGTTTTTCACCCTTCTTTCAGTTTTTGTGTTACTGTCCAGTAACATGTTTTACGGGGGGGGAAAAAACCCTCAAACTAATTCTGACATCCACTTTTCAGTGAGCGCATGACTTCTGTTGATCAAATGTGGTAATGCCAGTGTAATACACATAGGGTATTCTTAATTTAGAGCTGTTTTTTTATTGTTTTCATTTAAAAATGTGGTGTGTGCACATGTCAGGGGTACAAATATGCCTAATGGAGTCCCAGTCTGAAAATGTAGGCAGCCTACCTGCACTGAACAGTTTTTGGCCTCGATGAAGGGAAGAGGAAGAAAGATCTTCCCCGTAGAGTTGTACTTAGCTATTATATATGTAACTTCACCCTAAGAGGTTAGATACGTGGTGTTTTGTTCAGTGTTTTGTGTTCGTTTGGTTTTAGATGAAAAATTAATTCTGTAGATGTTAATGATTTGGGACTTTGTACAAACTAAAACCTTATTTTATTTTGTTCCGTTTTCTTGCAGACTTTCTGAAGTAATTCTGCATCTTACTACAGTCTAGTAAACAGTAGATATTTGAAGTACCGTTGCTCACTGTATTTCTTCAGATTTTCACATTATTTTAATTATTTTCATAAATTTTCATAATTTTTTTAATGTCTGTTTATCATTTAAAAGTTAGCTAACATAGAAGGGTGAAGCTATAGCATTTTAAGGTAGAGTATTACATTATTAGAAATCTAGTTCGTTTTCTTTGGCATTTAAAATAAAATCTCATGACCTCCAATACTTTGACAGAGAGCCCTAACTTAGGATTGCACAACATTAAAAACAGTTTAAGCACAGTGTGCTTTGTGAATTGGATGCAGGCAGCTTGCCAAGGTAACTATACTGTAACTACTTGGGTTTAAATTCTGTTGTGTTGATTTTAGCAAAGATCATGAAGTAATTGCAAGAATGTGTGGTTAATGTTTTTATAAAACGGATTCTTTAAAAGGATGTGCTGAACTCCTGTTGTTGCTGCATGTGTGTCGTGCACCAGGGTGTTTCTGAATAATGGATTATGGACTTCTTTTTATTAATTTTAATTAGATGCATATTCATTTTGTACTTAAACCTTCAAGAGTTCACTCGTAGCACATGGAGTAAGAAGGGTTTATTCTACAATTGCACTTCACAGATTGTCACTGACCATCTTCATCACCAAAACTGGCCATGGATTCAAAAAACTCAGCACCAAATAGTCTTAGATACCTAAATTAATTTGTCTACAGGATTCAGTTCTCGCTGAAACCTGTTTTCCCTTTTTCTTCCCCACAGTAATAGTTTGGTTAAGGGGAAGCTGAGTTGGTCAGGAAAGGAATGACAGTGTTTTTAGAATATGTTTGGGAATTTGGATCAACGGGAGTTGTGTTGAGTGGAATGTCCATGCTAGCATGGTTGCTGACACAACGCTAGAATATTCAGTGCTTCATTTACAGAGTAAACATTTGGAAACATAACATAATTAGCTGTTTGATGTAACAGTTCACAAGCTAAGAAAACACTGCCACCATGTTATGCTTCAAAATATTTACATGATCCATATAACATTTTGCATAGACAGCTATGGCTACCGCCAGTAACGCTTAGAACAATGACTTCAGATGGAGTGCTAGTAAATAACCTTTTATCTCTGTGCTCAGACAAGGAGATTCTTAGCAAATATTAAGAAATGAGGATAATGATTTATACTGAAATTTTCAACTATAAGAGCAGCTTAGAAAGCATTATGACCTCATCACTCTCTACAACTACTTGGAAGGACATTGTAGAGAGGTTGGTGCTGGTAATTACAGGTAATCTCACAGGTAATTAGTGATAGAACAAGAGGGAATGGATTCAAGCTGCAGCAGGGTAGGTTTAGGCTGGATATTAGGAAAAAAATTCTTCACAGAAAGAGTGGTTAGATACTGGAATAAGCTGCCCAGGGAGGTGGTGGAGTCACCATCCCTGAATGTGTTTAAGACTTGTTTATATGTGGTGCTAAGGGATATGTTGTAAGAGAGAACTTAATAGAGTGGAGTTGATGGTTGGACTCGATGATCCCAAGGGTCTTTTCCAACATAAATGATTCTATGATTATCTAGCATTAAGATCTATCATTACCTTGCAGTGTTCAGTGGACATTTTCATAATTTTACATCAAATTATGCTTTGCCCAACAAGAGAGAGAAGTTCACTACAAAAACGGGACATAATATTTTATCTTTTGACTTGCTTTTGCAAGCCGAAAAATACCAAAAGCAATACCACAATTCTTTGGTTTAGAAAAATTTCTGCTTTATCAGGAACCAGTAGCACCTATGGATGGTGCTTTAAAAATGGACTGAAGACTAAGCCAGTGAAAAATAAGACTAGAAAGTAATAATTGCAATTTTGTTCCGCTACTTCTTCTTGAGAAAGCTACACATCTTATAGCAAAACAGTGAAAATTTTTGCATAATTCCGTTTTTTACTAGAAGCACTTCCAAGTAAGTGTAGGAGACCTGTGTTCAGGTCATGAAGAGGTTTGAGGGGTTTTTTGTTTGTTCTCATTTTCAAAGTCATTGTATGTTAAAATGTTGGAAATATAGAATAAAGTACTGTGTCCAGCTCTGGAGCCCTCAGCACGAGAAGGACATGGACCTGTTGGAGCGGGTCCGGAGAAGGGCCATGAAGATGATCCGAGGGTTGGAGCACCTCTCCTGTGAGGACAGGCTGAGAGAGTTGGGGTTGTTCAGCCTGGAGAAGAGAAGGCTCTGAGAAGACCTTACAGCAGCCTTCCAGTGCCTGAAGGGGGCCTACAAGAAAGCTGGAGAGGGACTTTTTACAAGGGCATGTAGTGATAGGATAAAAGGTACTGGCTTCAAACTGAAAGAGGGTAGATTTAGATCAGGAAGAAATTTTTCACTGTGAAGGTGGTGAGGCACTGGAACAGGTTGCCCAGAGAAGTTGTGGATGCCCATTCCTTGGAAGTGTTCAAGGCCAGGCTGGATGGGGCTTTGAGCAGCCTGGTCTGGTGGGAGGTGTCCCTGCCCATGGCAGGGGGGTTGGAACTAAGTGATCTTTAACGTCCCCTCCAACCCAAACCATTCTGTGATTTATACTTTTGAGCCCACTGTATTTGTATGTTCTTAAGTATGCTCTAGGTGGAAGTGGTCAGCTGAAGCAAACATGGATATGAAATACTGTTAAGACTTGCACAGTACTGTTAAACCTGATGTTCTTGTGTTCTTGTCGTACCAATCTCTGTGTCTTGGCCTGGATGGTTAAGGACAACCGTTGATGTCTGTGACTATGGATTTGTTAGTTGCCAAGTCAATTGTAATAGGTTGGTTGCAGGGAAACAGAGAAGGTTTCCTCCTTGATGTCTGTTCTTGGTGCTATATTTTCCCCTTCCCTGCTTAGTTTTCTGCTGCGATGGTGAGTTGAATCAGCTGGTGGTAGCGGGGTGCCAGAGCAATACAAGGTTAGCAGCAGGAACACGTCTGCAGGAAAGAACTGTAAGGGAAACAACTGCAAGGATAAAGTGGAATGTCCCAGTTTCTGTAGTAGCAAGTCATTGCAGTGGGCTGAAGCTGTCTTGAGTCTCACTGCTTTCCCACGTCCTTCCCCAAAGCGAGGACCCTCAGACTAACCATACCTAATGACTCTTGTTGTCATCAATATGCTTTAGGGTTTCTGCTTCATCTTCTGCATGTGCTCAGTAGAGCATTTGCGGTGTGCACACACGCACGTTCTCTCTCAACTGAGAATTGAGATTAAAAATAAACCTTTGGGGATTTTGAGTGAGGGTGCTGAAGTTCCTTGGCATGATGTTCGTTTTGTGAATGTAGTCCAGTTTACTTTCAAACACTGTAATTTTTTTTATTTTTTTTTTCACCTCTAGGACTTGCTATACTAAAGCATGTGCTAACGCCACGCGTGAAGGCAACTCATGTCGCCATTGACACAATGAAAGACTATCTGGACGCGGTGTATGATGTGACTGTAGCTTATGAAGGTACTGTGGACCACAAAGGGCAAAGAAAACTGGCGCCATCTATGACAGGTGAGTTGATGTATATTAGACATGCTACAGCCATATACTTGTTAATACACAGAACCAACTTCAGGTGCTTTGTTTTGTAATGCTCTGAAGGTAATCTCCGCCGCGCTTCAGCCATCTCACCACACTTTGGTAAGGCATTGTTTGTCAGTGATGAGGCTTTACAATAGTTACCTGTGACTTTCCTGCCCTCTCCTTCCCTTCCCTGTTCACTGCAGAAAATATTTCTGTAGTCAAATTCTGCGTTCAAGTGCTCTTTGGAGTTAAAATGAACTTGGGGCCATAGGCAGCCAGTGCCATTTACCTTGATGTTTTTTCTAGCACTGGGATTGGCATCATCGTAAATTCTCGCTCGCTCTGTCTTTCCCTCTGCTGTGCTACATACGTGTACATGTGATGTAATTGCTGACACACATATATTTTAAAGGGAAAATAAGTAGTAATAGTATTTTACTGTCAGTTTTTCAACTTGCTACACACACCCAGTAACCTTACAAACACTGAACTGCGTTTTATGCAAGTGGGCTTTACTTCCTGTAGCATTTTAAACCACCTACAACATCTTAAGGGAATGGAGTAAATTCATTGCACGTTCCTCTAGTAATCTAACAAATAAATAAGTTCTGGGGTTTCTGTTGGGGAAAACTGTGGCACACAGAGCCTCCGGGGTTGGTTTTTGATTGTGCTTCGTGGTGGATTTATTTATTCATTCATTTACCTGCACCGTCGATGGAGGAACAGACATCTTTCTTTCCAGTTGTAGTTGATGTGTTAGACAGCCCTATGTGTATGCAACTTTCTGTTACTAGTTGGCTGAAAGTGATACTTTTGAGTATTTTGCGTTACTGATACCAAGGGGATAAAAAAGCCCCAGTAGTTCCACAGAGCTGTTCAGACTTTTGGGCAAGGGATCAGCGTGGGCTGAAGAACCTGCAGGGAACTTCTTAGCTAACTCCCCGCTCCTCGGCTGGCCCAGTGTCACTGTGTCACCAGGACTTGTTCCTTCTACTGCGAAAAATAGTTTGTAGTGCGGCTGTTTCCATGTCACTTCGGTATCGGGTGTAACTCCTTGAGGTGGTGTGAAGTTCACATGAACTCCTTGCAGGTGCTAGTTGCTTGAAAGTTATGGAATTGTCTATTTTTACATTTTCACCATATTTAAAATTCTTCTGGATAGGTGAGCAAAAAAACTGTTAACGCTGTGTATTAACTCAACACTTGTCTCGTACTTGTTAGGATGGTTTTATTTTACATACAATTTGTTCCCAACAGGCATTTTTTGTGGCTAAATAGCAAAAGCACTTTTTGTAATTTAACATTTTTTATTTATAATTTTATTTGGAACTTGGTTTTACAGATTTTTTATGATTTAGTTTTGGGGTTTTTTTGAATACCTTATGACCCTCTTACAGACTCATTTGGAAGGCTGGCAGTCTCCCTCTTGTCCTGTCACCCAACCCTTTTCAAGACCCCCTTTGAAATAAATAGGATTGTTTCCCCTTCCCTGCAGCATATCTTGTTTCGTGACTTAATAATTAGGCAGCTTCAAGCATTCTCATGCTGGACTTCTCATTGCCTGATGGTTAATTAAACTATTAAAATGTCATTACCTAATGATAAGATGGCAAATGTTCAAATTCCTTATAAGACCTCTTCACCTATTGAACCTTCCAGTTTGCATGAAACATGATATAGTTACGGAAAGGGGACCAACAAACTGAATTTCCCTGTTGGCTATTTCTTGTGTCCAGCGTCAAGTGATAATCAGATGGTTTGGGGTGGCTACTCCACATGCAGCCTTTTGGAGACTCCCCAGCAGGCAATCCCAGGCGTATCTTTCAGCCACCCTTGCCGTTAGGGCTGGCTAAACATAAAGGCGGTGACACAGAACGAAGCGCAGCCCAGCAGTTGTTAGCCATTACAGAGCAGATAAATGAAATATCCATCCAGGGCATTCCACGCTATTGTGGCAGTCACATGTATTCCGTATAATATAAATTATGTAGATCAAGGACACTTTATAAATTGCAGTGTGGAGCATAGTTGTCATTCTTTTAGGCCCTCCAGACACAAAGTGGAAGAAAAACAATTTCAGTTCTAAGAGGTCAGGATCATTTCACCATTTGTTATGCAGAAGTCCAACAATTGGTCTGTTCAGGAATATAATATAACAAGAATTGAGTTACACGCTGTTATGCATTGGAGATTTTTTAGCATTACTGCTCTTTGACAGTACTAAAATCAGTTGTAGGGTGTCATTTTCGTGTGTGCTTTTCATATGAGCGTTTCATATTTGTGTCAGTGCTGAATGAGAATTTTGTTTTTCATTCTCATCGGAATAAAATGTCAGTGCAATCCTGGTAATTTTTAAAAGATAAGGTTGACATGTCTTTTTCAATCTTGCAACTCTGATTGAAATTTATTGCATGGAAAACAAACTTCTGATAAACACAACTTTACTTGAGGACTGTATTTCCCATAGTATGACATTTCCCATGTGAATGAAATCTGAATTCCACACAGATATAATGTGTTTCTTGAAATGCATTTTACTTTCGGTTCTATAAATCGCAATTCCTCAGAAGAGCCTATGCCACATCTGAGAAAACCCGTACTTACCCAGGGAAATGGTCAGCTCTTGGCTACTGTCTCCAGTGGTAAACAGAGAGGTTAAAAGGAAAAATTTAGTGACTGTGAGTAGTACTAACACGCTTTATCTGAGAAACTGTGTTAGTAAATTCTAAATGGGAAGAAAATTCTGAAGAAAAAATGAATTGCGTTTTAAATTGTGTCATATGGGACTCTTAGTGTAAATAGCCTTTCTTAGCAAAATTGGATTTATTTTTTAATATTATTTTTCCAGTCCAGCAAGCTTAAATATCATAAAGTTGACTTGCTCAACAGGATTAAACCAAAATGTAGTATACTAGTAACTGGAAAAGAGACATTCACCATCCTTTCTGCATTAGTGCTTTGAGAAGAGCAGTGAATGTCAGGCACACCTGATAACGTGGTATCTTTTTAGAGCAGGCAAATTCTTACAGCATTTCCTTTCAAACGTGTTGAACTTTTTGTCGCTATTTATGCATTTTAATGCTTTGTTGGCACTTTCCAGATGCAAGCTGTTGGTTTTAGACGACGTCAAATTTGATTAGTCTGAGACAGGGACTAAGATCAGATTAGCTTTAGACAGGGATGTTCCTTTCTGCTATTGCTTCACATCCGGTTGTGACCAATGGGTGCAGTTTTTTTCCTACCATTTATTCGTTATTCGTTCCTTTTCATTCCAACAAGTCTGGATCTTGCTATGTTTCCAGTGGAAACTTGTCCTGCACATGGCAGCCTTTCCAAAGAATAGCCATTTGCCACAGATTCTCCCCTCTCACTCCTGAAGGTGGTTTGTCCAGATCATTAATGACAGAACGTGATGCTCCTGCATAGGGAGGACCATGCTGCTAGAGAGTATTTACCTGTGGTCATTAGAAGAAGATGGAAATAATCATATGGGCACTGTGGCACAGCTGAAGGGCGTATCAGGTACTGGATTCTGGAAGAACTATTTAAAAGGGAAAAGAAGGGAGGGAAACTCCTGTGCTGGATTTGTTGATATTATTTTACTGCGCTGTCATTAAGTAAAAAGTAGAAATAAGCTTGGTAAGAAAGAATGAGCACCTAGTTTTCCTACTTCTGAATGAAAGTCCTGAGTGTTCACATCCAGCTTTGCCTGGCGCTAAGGGGCAGGTCTCGTGGAACGTGGGAACTGTTGTCATTCTTGCACCTGAAAGAGCATTATGTACACATCTACATCTTTATTATTCTGCCTGAAGGCTTTAACATAACCAGATGGTATTTATCTGGCCATTGTAGATGAAAGCGTGTGTGAAATAGCAGCATGTGACAATGATAAACACTGAACGAAAATAGCAAGTATATGTAGACTCTGTCTTAAAGAAGTCAGAGGAATTCCTGAGAATTATTGACTCTGCTGTATATCAATTCCAGAACAAACACTTGGAAAGCATGTGTATGTGTGCATTTCTGAAAATCCGTACATCACTTTGATCAGTATAATTTGAGGAGGTCAGACTGCCCTAACTTCTCTAGGGGAAATTACACTTTTCCAAATGCTTGCACTTCTATTAGGACCCAGTTAGACAGTGAAGTACAGGACAACTGGAAAGAAACTGGAGCAATAGAAACCAGTCTTTGCCTGGACCATGGCCCAAATTTGATCAGATCCATTGTCGTTCAAGGTCCAAAGAATGATAACTAGCACATGGTTATAGATAACGTTGAAAGAATTAAAGAACTAAATTGCTGAACTGATAAACAGTAACTGGAATGTAAAACAGTCCAAAGAAAGATTTATAGTGATGAAATGACTAATAATCTGTTCAGGTCTCTGCTAGCTGTCAAGTTTTTATTGCATGAAAGAACATTGAAAAGTAAATAGAAGTTATTTTAGAGCAACTGAAGAAAGGGTGTAGGTTAGAACTGAGGCTGGACATCAGCATTGGTGAAATCTGCATCAGGTGTGGGATGGCTTTTTAACACGTATAGTAAATCTGACATCAAGAACTTGTCATTCTGCTCAAGCAAAATTAAAGTATCTACCTTTCATATTTCACAATTTTCGATTGAAATATTTGGAGGAATTTTGATAACAACGCTAACTGGCAGCATAGTTCTGTGATACTCTATCACACACTTTTCCTTTAGTGGAAAACCCTGGGTTTATTTTGTGTAAAATGTTAAAATACAACTTTTTAATAGCATGATTTCACCAAGTACCACAAAATAAGTGAAGTATCACTCAGTTTTAAATTGAATGCATTTTCATTTGTCTTCCACAGGACTAGTGCTGTCATTTTAGAATGCCTGTAATTTCCTATTAAAAGTAGTTTGATTGACATGTAAGCCAATATGTTAATTTGTGGATGACTTATTTGAAATGGCACTTTGAACGCAGATGTGGATATATGCATCAATACTCTGCAGATAGCAATGGTCTGGGTAAACACAAAGTATTTTCGTACTGTAATAATTAAACATACTTCTGATTGAAAATAATGACATTTCACTGAAGAGCAGCATCAGTTTGTGGGACTCTGTGCAGACCTTGCTGTAGTTCTTCATAGGACTCCAAAAATCAGAGAAAATGAGGGTCAGTGTGAGCATGAATAGCACCGCTGTTTCTATACCAATCTCAGAACACGGACATAAAGATGACTGTATTTGGAGTCCCCGTAGCCCAGTTTCTTGTCTCCACCAATAACCAAATTTGGATGCCTAAGGAGGCGTGTAAGAATAAGGCAAGCGTAAACGATTCTTCCATTTCCCAAATCAAAAACACCTGTGGGCGCTGCATCTGTGTGTTAATAACACCTGCTCGGTGAGGCTGATAACCCCCTTCAGCATCCCTTCGGGCCCAGAGCGTGTGTTCCTGATTGTGAAGTAGGACCTGGTGTATTGCAGTTATTCTCAAGCAGCTTTGACTGATGGTAAATATCTGTAGCTTCCCTTTGGGAATTTGTGATCAGAAAGCACACGGTCATCACAAAACCTCTGCTACACAAAGAGGATTTTGAAACTTTTTACACTGGAGATTCATAAAATTGCCCTGGGCCTCGTGCACATGTGAGAGGAAGCATTCGGCTCCCCAGGCAGCATTGCTGTACAACAGCTCGAGGAACTCCTGATCTTTATGCAAAAGTGTATCTAAACCCTGAGGATAACAAAAACAACTTTAATTTCTTAACACTGTCAGGTTTGGCCAGGAATAGGTTGCTGTTTTGGGAGCCTGTGTTTATTTTTGCTTTTTTTTGTTCATCAGAGTCCTTTTCTTGTACTCTGTTTGTGGTACTGTTCTCTGTTTATCAAAACAGACTGTCTGAAGGAAAGGCAAAAACATCAATACTAGCAGTACTGGCATAGTTCCTAACAGATCCTGTTTATTTGCTTGAGAGAGCATTGTTTTGAACTGGTCCAATCCTTGTATTTTTTCTTGCCTTTTTTTTTAATTGCATAGTTCAACCTTTTTTTCCCACTTCGGAAACTTTAAAAATGTTCCAACAAAGACACAGATATCTCCTAAATTTGGTCCGTTTCAGTTCGCAGCAGCTGGGGGGACCCTTTAGATGTAATACACACACCTAACCTGATCCCGGTTCTGTTGCTGGCAGCCTATTGATCGAAACTGTTATGCTTTTGTGGGAAACCTCCTGCTAACTTGGCCAACATACAATATTCACAAATTGTTACAGAACAGTACAAAGGCCAGAATGCATCTCTTAGAAAAACAGATTAAAGCCAGTCAAAGATTGTTTCAGTGAACTACAATGTGCAAGTACAATGAGTCTTCATCAGATACCATCTTTTTTCAGCAAAACAGCTTACAATGACACTATGCTGCTCTCCACTGTGAATAGCAGTATAGAAAACTATATGTGCCATTTTCTAATAATAATTTTAAAAGATTCTTTAGATCTGGGCATCTTTAGGAAGGTACAGATATTATTTACCCTTGAATTTGCAGGACTTGTTGAGCTATAGTTCTTACCTGCCATCTTCAGGATTTTACATTTTTTTTAAGCTGTCATATCCTTCTCTCTGCTTCCCTTCTCCAAACTGAAAATCCGTCCTTTTTAATCTCTCCTTGTTTGTAATGCAGGTGCTTTTGCTCCTTAAATGTTTTGGTTGGTCTTTTCTGTGGCCTTCTCTGAGTCCGCTGCATCCTCTTTGAGATAGGGACCAGAACTGCACACGGTATTTAAAATGTGGATTCACAATCTTTTTATGTATCTGCAAAGTGACTCACTTTGCCCTGTTCTCAATGTCCTTGCTGATGCTGCCCACTATGTGGGGGGATTTGGGGTTGCTGCTGCACAACTGAGAGGATGGTTTCAGAGAAGGGGCAGTGACTCCCAAATTAGAACCACCAGTTCCAAGTTAAGCATCATGTAATCAGGCTTTCGGTTATTTTTTTCTCCATGTTTGTTTACGCTGAAGCTCAGCTGCCACATTTTCACCCTGTTTGCTCAGCTTTGAGGTCCTTTTGGAGATCAGCCAACGTTTGACTACCCGAAAGAGCTTAGGATCTTCTGAAAAAGATGTGAAAAACTGGAGGGTTTGCTCCCTTCTTCACCTCATCGGCCACGACACATAGTAAAACATCGATCCCTGGAGGACCCCAATTGCTGGGTCTGTTCCATCCTGAGAAGTGACCATTAAGTCCTGCCATTGGCCTCCTCTCCTTTAAGCAGCTTTTGGTACATAAAACATCATTTCCTCTAATCCCGTAGCAGCTTAATTTCTTTAATAGCCTTCAATGTGGAACCCTGTCAGAGGCTTTAGGAAAATTCAAATATATCATGTCCAGTGAATCCCCTTTATCCGCCTGCTCCTTGACACTGTTGTAGAAATCCAGCAAATTGGTGAGACAGGATTTCCCTTTACAGAACCCACGCCAACTCTTTTCCAACAGATTGTGATTATCTCTCTGCTTAGCGATCTTATTATAGACCCTGCTGTCTTACCCAGGGATGTAAGACTCTTTGGTTTGTATTTCCCAGCATCATCTCTAAAGCCCTCGTTTGTGGAAGGGAAACTCCCCATTTTTCTGGCACAAAGGTTGTTTGTG
Organism: Rynchops niger; assembly: GCA_013400035.1. Classification (NCBI taxonomy): domain Eukaryota; kingdom Metazoa; phylum Chordata; class Aves; order Charadriiformes; family Laridae; genus Rynchops; species Rynchops niger. Next base: position 2,112,711 of record VXBH01002962.1, on the reverse strand, counting down.
ATGATAGGTTACACATCTTTGTTTTTAAATTCCACATTTGAGAGCTTTTGGATGAATGCTGTCTGGTCTTGGTGACTTCCTGGCATCTAACTTGTTTATTTAGTCTAATACTTTCTGTCTGTTTACTTATTGATCTAGTTCCTTTCAGCAATCTGGTACAAAGAATGCAATGGGTGTAGGAATCAAACATTTTCAGCAAGAAAGAATAATGCACACAAATATTTGAGCTTCTCTTGTGAGGGTTTATACTTTACCATGAGTGCTGTTCTTCACACCTTTGTCACCCAGCAGTCCCACCAGGGCCTTAGCTGGTTTACTGCTTTTCATATATTCAAAAAAGTTAAAATTGTTAGAGCATCCTTTGCATTTTTCAAGTTCCTCTTTAGTCCTCTTAATTTTATGTTTACATCAGGCATAAGTGGTTTTGCGGCTTTTCCTTATTTGGGCAAGTTTTCCATTCTGCAAAGAGGAGAAGGTAGGAATATAGTGGTAGCCCCCTTAATTTTCCCATTAAGCCATATGAGTGGGTTTCAGACCCACACAGACTTTTTGTTTTGCAGCACTATACAGCTTTTACGTGGGTTTCTAATACAAGTTTTTCTGCGGTTTGGTATTTAGAGGTCTTTTTCAACAGCCTCTAGGCTGCTTCCTTTTGGACTGTTTCTTTTAGGCTGTTTTGACACTTTGCCTTTTTTTTTTTCCCCTATCATTACATAGTTCCTTTAATTCTGCGTTTGTGTGCTGGATTCATTAAGACTCTCTCTCTACAGTGCTGAAATTAGTTGTATTGTGATTGCAGAGCACTTCTCACTAACACTGCCCCATTCAAGACCGCATCAGGAATGGCATCTTTTCTTGTGGGTTTTGCTACTAGTTTTTCCAGGAAAGAATCTCTCTCTCCTTTTTTTTTTTTTTTTTTTTTCTGTGGTGTTTTTTGTTTGGTTGGTTGGGTTGGGTTTTTTTGGGTTTGTTTAGTTTTGATCTCCTTCCACTTCATCTTGATGAAGCATTGATGCAGTTCGATAAAGGTAGCTGGAATCTTACATTCCCACCATCAACCCTGAACTTGCTGCTCTCAGTCTGGCTTCACAGTTTCTGGTCACTATTAACAATCTTATCAGGAAGTAATGTAATATATCTATCTAATACATATTTTATAAGAGTCTAGGACTTCCATTCACAAGGATTTCATTGTGCTTCTGTCTCCTTATTATATAAAGCTATTGTACTTGGTATAATCCTTCATGCACACTCCCATTCCCTCCCCTGGACCTATTCTGTCATTCCTATAAGTTTGGTAGCTTGGGAATGTTGCATGCTCCTTCAGGGTCACCGGGATACTTGCTTTACAGGGGTAATCTCTTGGTGCCAATAATTCTTCTTCTCCCGTCTTCACATTTAGGCTTCTCGTGTTCGTGCAGAGGCACTTCTGAGTTTTGCCCTCCCATTGAATTTTAGCCACATCCACCTCATACGTTACATCCACCTGAACAGGTTGCTTTTCCTGACCTTCAGCTTTGCCCCACTGCGACTTGAAATGCTCGCTTTTTCAGTTTTCAAATGATTCAGGTGCATCCCATCTCTCTTGTCCCAAAAGGTCCCCCAGCTCCTCCTCAGGTGTTCACTCCCTACGCCGTGCCCCTCGTGCGTGCATGGTGGCTCTGATCTCTGTGTGCATCGCGTCTCATTGGCAGCATTTCTGAGAGAGCTGTTCCTCAGGTCCCAGGCTCGTCTCCTGGCCGCAGGCTTCAATCCAGCCTGCAGAACATCCACCCCGTGCTTCCCTACATCAGCAGTGCCAGCAGGCGCTGGTGCTGCCCGCTCCTCCCCGGCTCCCCAGGGCAACCCGTCGGAGCAACCTGCGCTGTACCCTGGGTGTTTGCTTTCCCGTCTAGCGCCGCTTTGCTGTACCACTGCTTTATTTTGTTAGAGCAAGCCATGAAATAGCTTCCTGTCAGCTCAACTTGAGGTGATGGAAAGCGTGAAGCTGAGAAACAGCGCAGCACTTAAATTTGTGTTTGTTTTGCCAACGGATTGTTAATTTGGTGCGCGAAGTAGATGGAAGTGGAGAGATGGGATTTCTTTCTTTGAGGAGGAGATAGTTTACAAACTGCTTTGGTAGCTGAAGACTTAAGTCCAGGCTAATGAAAATTTTAAAAGGAGAGAAAGCACCTACAGTTCAGAGAGGAATGTCTTCGCTATCATGGTTTTGCCTGTAAAACTGTATGCACCACAACACACAATGTTCTGTTACTGAAGAGATGTATTCTCACGCGTTTGAAACACTAGTTACTTAGAATACATTAGTCAGATTTCAGTTCCCTGTGATACCACTCTCAATTTATCACAAACAGTATTGAAATCTGTTAAAACTGGAGAGACCTGGGGGCTCTTTAGGTGGACGTGACTATGCCAGGCTTCATTTTGTCCGTTCTTAATTTTGAAGGACTTTGGCAATAATTACGTTGCCGTAAAAGAGCCGATGTAGGAGGTTGAAATCTGAGCTACTTTATTGCTGTCATATCTAAAGTGCATATAAAAATAGACTTCATTAGTAATTGAAAACTGGAATATCTGTTTAAGTGTAACGCCACTGTTGCAACTTTCTTAAGGGGCAAGGCAAATAATTTGGAGTGGTGGAATGAACTTCTGTGGTAGCATTAAGGGGAAGGTGGTCTGAAACCATCTGTATGTCCCTTCTCAGTTACAGGTACGTCTATGCTTTGGAGCTCCTCTCCTTCCCTCGCTTTCCTTGGTAATGCTGATAATTCAAAACAGAATGAATTGGCTCTTGAAGGTGAGGAGCTGAAAACTGGTAGAATTTTGTGGAAGCGCCAGTGAGAAAAACACCCTCCCAAAACATTTGTTTGCAGTTAAAACGTCTGTGGATCTGATTCCTTTCCTGGAGGCTGTTGTACCCTGTTCATTAATCCTAGTTCTGCACTGAATCCTTCGGTCCTGCGCTAGTGTGAATCCTGTCCCGCAAAAGAAGGGCCACAATGTCACAGTTTAAGACTAAAAATGTTTGACCCACCTTATTATTTTCAGTTCCTTCTGCCGTGGTTGGTCACTAGAAGCATTACGAGCATTCTGCACTTGTATCTGTCATTTAGCTAGATGGAAAGTTTTATTAGGAAATTATCTGCCACACAAAAGTCAGTCCACTTGGCTCCCACACAAGGTGTTAGTATTCATTTAACACAAATTGGTACTTGGTTCTTGATTGACTAATGCTGTCCCCAATATAATGTTTGATTATAATGCATGATTTGCACTTACGTGTTGCCTTTTGAAGGAAAGTTCAGGCCTGCTTATACTTGCTGTTAATTATAACAAATTCTAGCAAGTTTAGGGACCTGAAAAGCCAGTCAGATGTTGGCCTTAAGGGCTAGTGTCCCCGAAGCTGGATGTAATTTGCACATAATAAATTGCTTCAATAAGATTTTGTTTCTTAGCTTAATTACATAAGTCTCTTGGGAGTTAAGCTAATGTGAAATTAAGGGTTATAGGACCACCACAAACCTTTAGAGGTTGTGGTGATAAAATCCAGCTGTTTCTTCTTAAAAACAACCTCTCAGTGCCTTTTTCTTATCCATTGGTGTTCTTATGTGAGTGCATCTAAAAAAAAAATTTTGGATTAATTGCATTAAGCCCTGACATGAATTGGATAATTAAAGACTCGTCAGATTCCCTGACTAGCTCGATTGCAGGCATTACAACAACATCCGCAGATGTCTTGGATGCCCAAGCTTTGGATAAAAGGGCCTTGAATCGACGGGTGGGAATCACGATCCTCTCTAGGGGAGCAGCCCCAGTTGCACATCACGCAGCCTTTGGCAAGGGAGAGTGGGGCTGTGGAGGAGAGCACCGGGATTTACAAAGGTGGGAAATTAAGACGAAGTTTTAGGATCTTCACAGATGGGGACTCAATTTAGACTGGTTGAAGACAACCGGTGTGGGAAGTAGTAAGAATCACCTTGCATTGGAACTTGGGCATAAGGTAGAAAACCAGCAGCAATGCTTAGGTATTTGTAGAGGGATTTTTGGTTTTTTTAAGCAGATTTGTAGAGTTGCTACATTTCAGCTTTGGTGGGGGAAGGTGCTTCTTTTGAAATACTTACATCTTATTCCTAACTAGAGCTTATTATCGATAATGTACTCTGTTGCTGTCTTTAAATGACCAAATATCAATATTTTTTTTTAACAGCATAACATTGGTTTTAAAAATACCATATAGCTATTAGTAATGCTGTCTCATCTAACATAGAATTTTGCTTGATTTATAATTTTCCTTAATAATTTATAACTGAGATTATAAATAACATCAGGAAGGAGTTGTTTGTTCCTATACAGAACAACCTATGTGCTATGAAGCAAAAGAAATGTACGCTATACAATGCACAGAATGTTTCAAATACTTTTTAAAGCTAGAATATGCACAGCAGAGATGGTTTTTATAGGAGTCTAGTATGAAAAAGACCATATCATCTGGCTTCCAGGCATTTGTTTCCTAGATAACAGTTTTGCATATTTTTAGAATGTTCCACTTAATAGGTAATACCACTCAAAAAGAGGATTTATACATCAGTGAAGCATTTAAGACGCGGATAATACATCTGTCATCTTAAAATATTAATAGTGTGCTTTTAGCTGCTCCTATAGAGAATGACCTTCATATAGTGGCCTGGATAGTATCCTCAGAGAAACAGACCTGGAAATTCCTTTCTTACAAGAGGAAAAACTTGCTTTCAGATACATGAACACTGATTTCTTTGCAGTTAGTAAAAGCATTCCACGTCAACCTGAAGACAATGCCTATACCTGCCGTCACTCTGGACTCCAGTTTGCCTCCCATCTAATAGCCGGAGCTAGGAGATGGTTTTACCAGAAAGTTTTTAGCGACGGTTGTGCTTGCTGCTCCGTGGCTAAGAGGTGGACTTGTTTCTGGTTAGAGCCCTCAGCCATTTCTTCAGTTGGTGGTGCCTGGGCCGTGTTGCTCCCGTTACGGTGTGGTTCAGTGAAGGGCACTCTCTGCCTGAGGACTACACAAAACTGCACACAGCACCTTACAAATTTCTGCCTCAAAATGCTGTAAGACTTTACCGATCGCTTTATCTCTTCTCCTTCCCTCCCCCTCTATAAGCACGCAGACACATTTGCGTGAACAGGCTTTTAAAATTCTTTAAGGCAATTTCTAATCTATGATAAGGATTGCTTTTACAGCAAAGTCCTTAAAAAATAAATAATCCTGTAAAGAAGAAAAACAAATAGGGGGATATCTGCTTGGCAGACAATAATAAAGATGTATGTGCAGTGACAGCTATTTTGGACAGTCATTCCTTGAGATACCCCTAACAGTTACGGGTCAAAGTCTTCTGTACATCTGCACTGCTGTCCAAAAAATGTCAGCAGCCCAAAAGGACCACCCAGTCTGTGTTAAATTTGTTGCCCGACTGTATTGTAGGGAGGCACTTCTGGTCTCTTCTCAAAATATAAAGATCGCGCAGATTCCCAAGGACTTCCATCCCCACATCATGCAGCTCTTTGTACAGGGGCGCTGCTGTTACTGCGATACCCCTTGCTACTGATAAATGCCGATGATCTGTGCCAATACACAGATACTGGTGCGTTTTTCATCCCGTATGCTGTACTTACACCACTTGTTAGTTGTAAGAAATCCCACAAGGCTATTTGACTCATGCCGTTTGGTTTGCAACTGGCATAATGCTTGCTTGCTAAATTTTTCTAGGGGCAAATTGAGGAAATGGGGGAGGGGGAAATGCAGTAGGGCTGTCTTGAGCTCTGTAATGCTCTGTGACAGAAGAAAAATGAAGGGATGCAAAATGGAAAGCAGTATTTTGTTCTGAGTCTTTTGCCCTATTACACTTTTTAATTATAGGTTATTACTTAAACTGAAGCCCACTTCCTCCTGGAGCTGCTTTGGGAAAAGCACTGTAATTCAGATTTTTGTCATCCAGGAGCAAACAAAATTTAGATTTTTAAAAGGACAAGCAAAGAGGATTACTAACTTTAATCAAAATTGCAGACTGGATAATTTGATGACATCGAAGTTACTGCATCCCACGCTACAGAATGAATAGATTGCTGCTGAGGTGGAAGTGTAACGTTTTCAAGCACAGCATTTTACAGGTAGCAGGGTGCATTTTAGGACAAGGTTTCCATGCTGCATGTGATAATGGGCCACCTTTTCAAAAACATGTAGGCCAGATGGCTTCTAAGTTCAGTGAAGTGTTCAGGATGCGAACATAAAGAGCAAACATAAAGAGCTTTTGAAAACTGAAGCAGGCTTCCAAGGCACTGACAGCTGTGAGGACAGATTTTCAGCGTATTTTGGACAAATGCCCGACAGTGTTTCTTTAACTCAGTCCTGTTGTTTTGTTGGTTTTTTTGTTTGTTTGTTTTTTGTTTTAGAGTTTCTTTGCAAGGAATGCCCGAGAGTTCACATTTTCATTGATCGAATTGAACTGAAGGACATTCCAGAAGAGCAGATGTATATGAGAAGGTGGCTTCACGAACGCTTTGAAATAAAGGATAAGTGAGTAGCAATATGTAGAATTCCTGTTTCCAGAAGCTGTCTTCCTTCTTTTATATGAACAGCTGCACCCCTGATTTCTGTGTTACCAGCAGGGCAAGCTGTAGGGCTCTCTGAAGAGAGGTGGTGGTTGGTACTCCTGGGCATGTTTTGTATAATACCTTTGTGGTTAAAGTTTTTGCTTAAGAGATTGAGATTCCTGGGTTTTAGACTTCCCTTAGACTGAAGAGCTGTGAATCAGTGTTTCAGGCAAGACTCATATTCATCTGAATGCTCTCCATTTATCTTCTTGAAGCTGAGTTATGCACTGCCAGGAATGCAAGGTGCCCAAGGTAGGCAAGCAAGCAAAAGGAGCTTGATTGTAGCCTCGTAATTAGCGTTAGAGTTAGAAAGAGACAAGTCCTAATCTATTATCTTCTGCCAAAATTGTTTATGCATCTTTCGTCAGACAGCGACTGGATAAAAACACAAGTAACTCTGAGATCCCTACCTTCACCGGGGAAATTAGGTGAAGTTGTTTTATCTGTCCGTCTTTGAATCATGGCGGAACTATAATGCCTGACTTGCTCCAGCATCTCCAGATAAAGTCATGAGTGCGCGTATGCAACAGATCCTGGGGGGCCTTGTGCCTAAGCGTGAGATTTAAGCATTGTTTGAGAGATGATGGTTTAATTTGCCATGTATGAAGTCCAATTTAAGGGAGATAAATTTGTTTACCTTCTAAATCCCGGAGTACATTTGTATGAGTTAGAAATTTCCTTGGTTCTTCAGATACGTTCTGCTTTACAATTGATCTGCCGGTCTCACGCTGCACAGAAGTAAAAAACGGATTAATTTGTCCTGTGATCTTTGAATCCATGTAAAAGTTAACGTGCCTGTCTGTAAACATGGCATTATTACTGAAGTGTCTTAGAAGTTTAGGATTGCTAAGTTATTTTTCTTTTTCTTCAGCTTTGAGAGACAAGAAAGTCTGAATTTCATTTTATAGACAAGTAAGTGAGAGATAAAATAAAAGGCTGTCCAGTGGCCCACAAGTAGTCTTCTGGTGAAGATCATCAAAACTGAACCCTGACCCATGTGTGTCTCATTGTAGAATCCTGTTGACCAGAATATCTTTCCCAGAACCAAAGCAGTCAGTCGGACAAATTTAGAGATACTTAAAACCTCAGAATTTTCTAATCCATTTATTACTGGCCTTCAAAATTAGGAGGAAAAAAAAATTACTGCTAACATATGGTGTAGTATTTTACTCTTGCATGTTTGTCATTAGTTTATTTCATGAAGTTGATACCCCCCTGCCCTCAGTGTTCAGTGATTAACTGTGTGCTGTGTTGTCCTATGGCACTGCTCAGTCCTCTGGGCTCGTTTGCTAAATGCTGAATGAAAAGGATTCTTTTCACCTTTTCTACATTCAGTGTTAAAATTGGTCCCTCTGGAAAACCTGCTTTTGTTGCTCACAAGGGTTCACACTGAGTGCCCTGATGTTACTTTGAATGCTTCATATTCTTAAGGTGTACCGATTGCTTAAACTTCTTGCAGATAAGCTGCTGCGTATTGTTAAATAGTTTGTTAACTCATGTGTGATGAGAAGCAGTTATTGGATGCAAGTTAAGTTGCTTAAAACTTCTTACACTAATGCATAACTTTGACCATCTCCTTTTGTCTGCTTTTAGGTTACTAATAGAGTTTTATGATGCGAAGGATTCTAAAAGAAGAAATAAGTTCCCTGAAAAAAGCGTTCATTCCAAACTAAGCCTCAAGAAAACTTTGCCATCTTTGCTGTTTTTAGGTGGCCTGACTGCTAGTATGCTTCTGACAGAATCTGGAAGGAAACTTTATGTAAAAACGTGGATATACGGGACTTTACTTGGCTGCCTGTGGGTTAGCATTAAACCATAAGCAGATGTTAGTCTCCGGTCGGTGAAATGTGCAGTCTTTTCTTGCACATTGCACCAAACCTTTTCCTGACTTTATAGTTTAAACAGTGTAAATAAAGCCTTATTGATCGAACATTGGAAATAATAGAATTTGTGACTTAAGCCTCTGTGTGGTTGGTCTGGGGAAAATAAAATGTAGAGTTTCAGATTTGCTACTGATTTTTGCTGGAATAATGACAGATAAACCGAGTCATATGATAAATTGCTTTCCCCATGAACTAACATCCATCTCTAAATGCAGATTCGATGAAGTATGAGTTATGCATAAGGGTGTCTTAAGCGGACCTGTGAATGTATTTACAGAGATTAATTTAGGGTATATATTTATTCTTCTGATATTCATGTTGAATTTTCGTTACTCTTAGATGCAACTGAGCTGCTGCAATGCACCAACCCCAGCTGTATCGCAACTAAAATCAAAACTTTTTTTTAATTTTGCTTTTCAGTTTTAGCTAAATACCGTCTTCTTTAAAAGGGACTATGTAAGCTAGCAAATCTTGAGATGCTACCTGAAGCAGAATAAAATGTTCCTGAGAACTGTTGTTCATGGGGAAGAAGCTCTGTTTATCTAGTGCATGATTTTTGATTATATTGCAGTATTAGCTGATGATTTTACATATGCAAAACCATTAAATTTTACCGAGCAAAAAGCTTATATTGCGCACCCTGTGTTTGTGCACAAAAGGAACGTATGCGGTGTAAACGAAATGTTAAGTTTTTGTTTCTGGCCTAACCAGACTGTAGCTTACCTTGTGTCTGCGTTACCCCTGGCGCCTCCAGAGTTTCAGCTGAGCTCACAGACCTCCCGTGTGTACGTGCCATAAGCGGCGGGGAACGCTCAGAAGTTTCCTGTTACCTCACGACTTTTTGGAAGCAAACTGTCGTTTGGGAGCGTAAGGGTACGGTAACGAGGAACCTTCAGATGTTCCTGCTAAATCCGAAGCATGTGCCTTTTTCCTACTAATCTGTTTCAGCCCGATGTTTCATAATCTGGCCGTCATCTCTGTGCTGTAATATCACACTAGATTCTCAAATCGTTGTAGGCGATGCGGGCTGCAGTTGGATTGAGTTTACGGGGCTGATGTGTACGATTTGCACAATAGACTAGCAGTGAAAGAAACGCATATCCTGTCAGTATTTCACCTCCTTGAAAATACACTTTAAAAAGCAAAATCAGCAAACCCTTACTACCAGAAAGTTTTGTTGGGGAAACACCATTTCCTGATATCAAGGGAATAGTCTGTATGTGCAGCGATGGGGTGGGAAAGAGGATGTGCTTTATCTTCTTCCATTAGGGAATTGGGTTCCCTGTATCAAGATGAAAGAATCAGAGAATATTTTTATATCACACTGGCAAGCTTTAAATGTGCGTCACTTTTTAGCTTCAGTACGATTTGTCTTGCAATAGAGTCCATCGCGAGTTAAATGTTTCTTAAAATAACTCAGTTTTTCAGATTCCACCAGCGCCAGTTAATTAAAGATACTGCTTTTACCATGGGTTTGGGTTTTTTTACAGTATTTTATAGAGTAATTACAGTTCCACCTTAAAATCATTCGGTACAACATTCAGTTTGCAGTTCTGTGTCCTTCCATAATGGATTTTGTCACTGGAGTTATTTATATCGGTGATTGATTCAGGATATGTTGATGAACCATTTTAAAAACAATGACAGGGAACAGCGTTGAAAAACAGTATTGTTATGAGGCTGCGAAACCAGAAGGAAAAAAAAAACAAAAAAACCCACCAGCCTATTTTATGTAACAGCCAAACGTGCTCACGTGTAGTTCTTCCTATTCTCAGCTGGCCGTTTCCAGTGGGTATAACCAGCAGGCAGTGTTCCGAAGGTAGCGTGGTTTTTTTTTTTCAATCACGGAATGAAATTTTACTCTGACATGACTGAATTTCTTCGTAACAGCTAAGAATAACATTTAATTACACATCAAAAATAAACGCAAGCTGCTTCATTCATTTGTAGAAAAATAACTGCTATTTTGGAGAGCCTAATTGCCACGAAATACTGGATCTCTCTTGCTGTTTCAGTACCAGGAATATAATTGACAGGATGTTTATTTTGAACCTTATTCTCTATGTTAATCTTAATTATTTTTTTTCTTGCGATTAATTTATAAAGTTTTGAAACTGTAATTTGCCTATGTATTTGACGTTGGGAGTATCACATGCTATTTCTAAATATGCACTGATATTAACTTGAAAGATTTCTTCATTAAAGTAAGAAGAGCCAGTGCTCATTCAACTTTTCTGTCCTGTCTACGTGTTCAGTTTTTTCTGCGCTTCTGTGTTTGTAACTCGGTTAACAGGAACCCTTTACAAAAAGGCTACGAATGTGGTTTTCAGTCCTTGGCAGAAGGATTTGTGTGAGAAGCAGTCAATGAAAAGAACACAACTTTGCCTTTCTGTTTTGTTTTTTTTTGTTTTTTTTTCCATGCAGCTAAAAAATGCGTTAGTATCGGTTTGTGCTTGTTCCAACACAACACACGGTCAGGTCAGTCGGATCGAAATAGCTTTTCACCCAGGAACACCAGCATCGCTTGTTGCTTGTTAATTATAGAATGGTTCAGGTTGGAAGGGACCTTAAAGACCATCTAGTTCCAACCCCCCTACCCTGGGCAGGGACACCNCTCTGATCACCTTTGTGGCCCTCCGCTGGACCCATTCCACCAGATCCATGTGTAGTACCACGGTTCTGGGCAGGAATCGGTCTCCGGGGCGATAAGCCTTGCAGGGACAGCACTAGCAGAGGGGACGGACCCAGCGGGTGGGAAGAGGTGTATGGCAAACAAACACATGAAGTATTTCTCAGTAGCATCTGCCACCGAAGTCTTAGTGACGCATTACATCTGAAAGGGACCTGTACCCTCAAAAATTTATTTTTCCATCTGTATCAGTACATCTGATAAAAACAATTTACCTCTACAGAAGTACTGCTCTATTCATATGCATAAACTACATGTAAACCTTTTGTAGTTGGCACCACCACCACCACTATGTGCTACTTCCACGATGTTATTCTCGCATTTACTTTTGTGGGAGGAATTGGGCTAGTAAGGAAGCATTAACTTAAATAATGGAGAACACAAGAAGTGAAGTGAGACAGAAAACTCAGAGCACTGAGTGATGCTCCAGTGAAGGAAGCCTGACTAGGACACATGAGGGACAGTTGCTCGGGAAAGGCTGCTCGAGAGCAGACAGAATTGGCAAGTTCTCTGGCGCCCTGTGCCTAGTCTCGGCTTTGGAGCTGCTCCAGCCTCCTGCGATCTTCTGCTGACTCCTCTGAAGGATTTTGTTAGCGTCAATATTTGGATTTTCTCCCATCAGTAGAATGTAGCGTACCTGTAAAACTGTTTTTTCTAGTACTTAAAAATCGGCTTCTGATTATTTTGGCATTTTAGTGTGCATAGTGTATACACACACTCAGGGGGGAGAGAGGTGACTATTTTAGGATTGGATAATGAAGGGGACAAGGAGCAGGTTTGGTATTTTGGGCTTTAGTGTTCAAAATGAAGAGGGAGGCTTCTCCCCCACCACCTCCAAATAAAAAACACTTTTAATGGCAGAAATTTCAGCCACGCCCAGAAAGGCAATGGAAAACCCGTTAGTAGGTTCAAGATCTTGGCATCTGTTTTATCAAGGCTTTTCCTTTATAAATATGGAAAACCCCGGTTTGGTGCTAGCCTGCAGTTCTAGGTCACCTTTTAGTAGAGTGGCTCTGATGACAAGGGCTTGAAGTGAACGCAGTGGAGTTTCTCCCGTCCTCATCTTTTTTCATGTTCTTACCCGTCTCATCAGTTTGGAGCTCTGTGGTCCCAGTGAAGCGTGTTGCACAATTTGCTACGCGTAAGACCAAAAAAAAAAAAAAAAAATGTTAAGTTTGTATAATGGCAGAAGTCACGCAACTAAAACAAAACACAGAGCAGGTCCAGAGAAGGAAAAGCAGCATTAATGTAATACAAAAAAAAGATTAGAAACATCAGCCCCAGTCAGGCATGACCACAACTGATTGATTCCATCTGATTGATTGTTTTCCCTGTAGGGACCAGTTTCACTGTCAGCGTGGTGAATATTTCTCCTACCTGTCCTCTTCCCGCCCCACGTCTGCAGCCCTGCCCTGCACTGACTGACCCTTGTTTTCCTAACGAGGAGTCCCTCATCACTTTTCAGACACTGATGCGAATCTCCGGTTTCCTCCATTCCCCTCGCGGACCCACAGTGCCCGCTCACGCCCGCCTCTTTCAAGCTACATTCTCCTTTTGAGGGCTGGCATTCCGTGGGGAAATGCTAGTGGAGAGGCTGGGGCCTCTGGTGGGCTGGCAGTAGGTGTTGCTGTTCAGAGAGGGGTTCCTGTTGAGTCTGCGTGGGACACCCGAGAGGGATCTCCCTCCCGCCTCTGCCGGAGCGGGCTGTTCCACTGACAGACGGTTTGCGTGGCCGTAAGTAAATGTGAAGACTAGAAGCCATCCTGAAAAATAATGACTTGTTCCTGGGTCGTATTTGTGTTGCGAAAACTTCATTAGTTCTGCTTGTACAAACTATTTCACAGCCATTCTGTCTCCCTTTCATCTTTTGTGGGAACTCAGTTTTCGAAGGAGATTTTGATGCCTCTGTTTGTGTTCCCAGCGTGACTAATTCGAACCAGAGCCATTTCAACCTGTTTGCCCCACTGACCCAGAGATACTGCAGAGGACACAGATGTTTAAGGGCAGAAGTTGTTGTTGGTCCTCAGGCCGTGCAGTGGCAGCCAGAGCTGTTGGTCTGAGCTGCCAGGCTTCCCACAAAGCCTCTGCAGTAAATGGGCCCCTCAAATCCCAGTCCCACCACCGTTGACTGAGACAGGCATCACCATGGGCTGCCAGTACAAAGGGTTTTGGAGAGAGGAAGGTCCTAAAACCCACTTGGCTTGTTTGCAAAGTATCCGGGACCTGGTGTTCTTTCCAGACCGTCCCTCCAAAAGGTGGGCTGGGGCTCAGTCGTGCTTTGAAGCATGGATGGAGCAACGAGTTGGGGGATGATGTCTCCAGTGAGTTGGAGGAGGATACTTCAGGGCATCAAAGTCCAAGGTGACTTCCTGTCACTGGAATGGGAAGTAGAAGATATGGTGTCAACACCTCCCAGCCTGAGGAAGACCAGAGCTAAGGTACCTGCACCAAGACCCCATCTCCTCAGGGACATGTGCTAAGCTATTCGGAGTAGCAGCACTTTTCACCTTTTTTGGGTGTTCTGTCAATGGTTGGAAAAGATTTCAAGATCTGTAGGGCCCGCACGGCTGTAACTGGTGCTGAAGGCATGGGCTGGGTACCTGGATGTCTGCCTTCAGCTTCAGCCGTGGGGCAATCTGCACCCAAAATGAACGACCCTGGGGACAAGGTGGAACCAGCGGTGACCCCACACGCCCACACAGGCGTGCCTGTGGTTGTAGCCTCCAGCCTGTGGTTACAATATGAGAAAAAGGAGAAGGGTTCTGTCCTAGAAGTGCCAAATATTTGAAGCCTCTTTGTTAGGAGTGAGCCTGGAGTGTCATGGGCGCCAGCAGACCTTGTCATCCCCACGCCTGTTTTGGTCCCACGCTCTCCGCACCAAGACTGTCCTTCCCCTTCAGCGACACCCACGAAGGCTGAAATCGCCAAAGCAATTTTGAATTTCTGGATGCAGCCGGCTCCTGGCCCTACTCGGCTGTGCAAACTCCTTCAGCCAGTTGGGACCACAGGGAGATACTGAGCTGGAAACTGAGCTAGAGAATTTAATTTGCACTTGGCCAAGATGGGAGAGTTAACACTACCATGATCCCAAAAAGTATCAGATGTTGTACAACATCGTTAGGCACAAATAACAGAATATGCAGAGTTCTCAAGGCTGAAACCCGACCTGGAGGTATTAAGTTAAATTACTTTTCCTGCTGTATGCATAACCGGCCCTTGTGAAGGTTTTCACTCGTGGTTTAGCAAACGTTTACATCTCCTATAGTCTAAGGTTGCGCTTTTAGCAGAAACATTATAGGTCCAGAAAATGGCATTGCCTTTACCTTAGTTTGCACCCGAGTGTCTTTTAAAGGCTTGTGTGATAAAGAGGCTCTTAAAATTTGCCTCTAGCCTATATAAACCATGAGCATTCTTTGGCTTCTATAAACTGAGGAGTCTTCACTTCTTGTCACACAAGGTATAAAAAAAGTTGGTTTGACATCAAGGTGCTTTAATAAATTCCTGTCGACCACAAAGGATTGCAATAGTATGGTCATGTACTGATGAATGATGAAAAGATTTTATAAAAACACATACCGTTTTTCATGGCATGGATGAATTAAAATCCAGAATAACTTCTTCCTGGAACCATGCACTTGTAGACAGGACTTGACGCGGTCAAAGGCCCACCTGCTTTTCTAACGAGAGAAATAAATCTAGGTGGATAACATAATCCGCTCTGCTGTTTAAAAAGACAGAGAAGTAGAAGTTACCAAAGAAATAGTGGTTTTATTGTCCAGAAAAGGAAAGGTATTCCAAACAGCTGACAAATAATTTTGCATAGCAAATAGTCCTACCGCCAGTACAGGATATGGTATTGTTTTCTGTGTTTAAACAGCAATAAGAGACTGTGTATACATATCCTGATACTGTCAGTTGTATTCCTGTTCTGTGACAAGGTAACAAGAGACTCAAGAAGTCGCAATACTTAAAACACATCCCCTTTTGCACCGCAGGGTTGGAAATGCCAAGTGGCTGCTGCCGCTAGCATGTCCTCTGCACCCCTTTGGAAAGCCGGCTGATGCTTTCGGAGCCGGATTCAAAACTAACAGTTCAATTATTCTTGGCAGCACAAGGCGTATAAAAGCAAAGGTGTGAGCAGGGACACGTCCCCTCACCAGGAACGCTGGTCACAGGGGTAAAAAACTCCACGGCAAGCCCTGCAGAAGGTGGGAATGGGAACTCAAGCCAAGCGGTGGAGCCGCGGGCACGGGGAGATGACAAGGTGCCCATCTGACCAGGGAATCTCAGAGCAAGTGGTGGCACTGGTGGCACCGGCAGCACCGCTGGGTTTACGCAGCGGGCATGGCAGAGGCAGCATCCCCCAGGGGCCAAAGCAGGGTCAGCTGAAGTAAACAGGGACTTTACATTCCTTTTTTTTTTTTAGAAGCAATTTTAAGCTTTAGAAGAAAAACCCTCTCCAAATTTTATGACATCCTGGAAAGGAAGGAGTGCTCCCAAGCCCTCAGTGTTTGGAATAAATTTGATATCGACTGATACCATAGAATAATTGGATAAGGGTCTGCCAGGCTGCGGGTTCTCACCTCTCCTGTCTTCCTCAGCTCAGGCCAAATTCTTCCACACGCAGTTATGAGTTTTGCGCCCTTTATTCCTTAGATGCCTGACTTAAATTAAGCCTAGTTCGCAGAAGAATTTAGGACTTGCCTCTGCTGTAGAAGGCAACAGGAACGTGAAGTCCATCCACACACATCATCCACATCCACGCACACAGAGGAGGAAATGTACTTCTGGGGTTGAATAATCAGGAAATACTTCCAGGCTCTGGTTTTCTGTTTGTAATATGATGATAATGCCCTTCCTTGCATTTCAGGGGTGTTTGGCGAGCACGTTGTTTTGTGACACTTTGGGGCTTTTTTTATTACATTTATGATGACGGTATCAGGAGGAAACGTGTGATTCTGTCTTCGTCACCAGCTTTATTTAACATGCAGTCAGTAAGGTACGGGAAGAACGTCTGAGTGAGCTCACGTGTTCCCAAGTGAGCTCAGAATCTCGTGCAAAGAGGCTGAAATGAGACCCCTCAATCCTTTCCCCACGCACTGTTTCCCAGTTGCCTTGCCAGACTCCGCGCTTTGCCGTGGATCAGTCTCCTCTCCGTCCTCCGATTTCCCCCCACTCTCCACACGCGTTGTGTCCCCCAGCTCTCTCTGCCAGGGTTCATTTTGTCTGCTCTGAGTCTACTTTTCCAAAATATCTTCTCCTCTTGCACATCTCACCTCCTCTGAATGCAGCTCAGCTGACGTCCTTCGTGTAGCCGGGAAACAAACAGTTGAAAAAAAAATAAAATTCCATGCTTTCGACTCCAAGTATCTGGATTTAGACCTGCTCTGGCCTGAAACAGTTAGGAACTGCAATTGCTAGGGAAGCCCTGGAGCATGTCCCATGCTCATGAACTCACCAGAGAATGAAGCCTGCAAGCTCTAGCCTCTGGCGAGCACGTGTGAACTACAGCTGGCTTGGGTTTTTTCCAAAGCCTTATGAATTGGCCAAATTGGGACAGACTTTTCACTGAGATTAGAAAAAGTCCCTCTCAGCAGTAAGGTTACTTTTTTCTCCAGTTCCAAGTCTCTCTTCCAATAAGAAAAGCACCACAGCTTTTCGAAGAAGATTGCCAGAGCATTGGGAGGGGGATGTGGGCTTTTGTTTGTCTCAAACCTGGCCATGATTAGGTTAAGGAAGAAGGATGCTCCCTCAAATGGGGAACTGTTTTGGCTGAAAACTTTGAAGAAGACCCAGCCTTTAACACCCACCTGGCAACAAAAGCTTTGGTGTAAATATTTGCTGATGGGGCAAAATAAACCCAGGATCGAGATGGCAGGATGCGTTGGGGAGTCCTAACCCTAGGCTGCACTACCAGCCATGCATGTAAATCACATTTTCCCTCCCTCAACCTTGAACTCTGAGAAAATTTGGACTCGAGGACCGACGTGGGACCGGTTGTGGTTTGGACCAGATTTGGCTCAGCTTTTGTTTTTAACCGGGTGTCTTCAGTGAATCCATTTTATGGCTGCATATATCTCAGATTTTGCTTTCCGTGTAATGAAGTCCAGCTACTTGAGCCAAACCTGATAACATGCCGGGACAGCTTGGCTATACAAATGAGGTTATAAAGGTTTAACTAAACCAAAGGGCCGAAGCAGAGAGTAGTTAAAAGTTATGTACAGAATATCGAAGTGTTTTGCTTCCTCGTGTCAGTAAATACTGTATTTTGTTCAATGAGTATGAATTTCTAACAGCTGCTCCTGAGCATACCTTCATCGTCCAGCGCCGGTGTGTCTCTGAGGTGCTCAGAATCAGTCCTGCCACCCCAGGTGAGGTCAGTGTTGCTATAACCAAACCGGCTGGCTGATATTACTAACTTCTGCCTGCAAGAAGTTTGATAGTCTGATTATAAAATGCATTAGAAACATGAGACTTAAGGCTGGGGGAAGAATGCAGCCCTTAATGAAAAAGAAAAAAAGATTTCTGTCATTTAGCAGACCCTGCAGCTCACAGTTCCTCAGTCATACAGTATGCCAGTACTAGGCGTTCAGCAACAGCCACGTAGCTAACGCGTTTGGGCTCGTGGGGCTCCTTTTTGGGGTTTCAGCATCCTCCGGAGCCCCTAAAACAAGCGGCCAGCCTGCCAGGCCAGCTGGAGTCCACATCTTCATGCTGTGCGAGTCGGTTGTGAGAAGCAGGGCTGTAAGAGCCCAGCGCTCTGCCAAAATTCACGTCCCTCTCTTTTCTGGATCAAAGGGGTCCTCTTGCACCACCTGCCATCTCAGTGACTTTTGAGTTTCCACAGGAGCAGAGCCAAGGAGCAGCTTCGTGCCAACAGCAGAGGTTTCGGTCAGGAGGCAGCAAGTACGAGCCCAGCAGCTTGTCCAGTGTTTGTTAGGACCTAATTTGTTCACAACAGCAGCGGCTCAGCCGGCATCTTGGATTAAACCCCGGGATTTGGGCCCAGCTGACAGATGCGGTGCGGATGCTGCCTTACAGGTTGCCTGACACAAGCCTCCCCTTGCTCATATCCACTCTCGAGGCGCTTGGCTACCACAGCCCGCTGGGGCTCCCTCCCCTCTTTCCTCTGCCGTGGGAAAGTTGCCTTTGGGTCACCTCTGAAGTCATCGCTGACCAGGCTGCAGCAATGAGCACGGGGGGACCAGCGACTTTTCCCTCTGCAAACCAACTGATACTCACCTGTCCTCTCAGCAAGCCACCCCCAGTCACCAGTGGGTGACACCCCATCCCCCCAAGCTCAGCCTCCCCTGGGGGCAGGAGGATGGATGGCTGACCCTACTCTCCACGCCCTGGGCTCCCGCAGTGATCCGGGCTGCCTGGGTTTTTTGAAAGATTTCACACCAAATTCTTTCACGGGTGAAGCTCCTACGCAGAAACTGGAAGAGATATTGCAGTTTATAAGCCAAGGGGTTAGAGTCCTAAGTGGGTATTCATTATTCAGCAGCAAGCACCTGCCGATGCTGAGCATGCAGCGGGACTGCAGCAGTGCACCTCATGGCATCTGCCCGTGGGACTCCGGCCAGCCTGCACCTCGTGTGCCCGCAGCGGGGAACACCGACTGCACGTGTGTTTGGGTGTAACAGCTGGGGTTGTTGGGTTTTTTTCCATTCTTCCATGTTTTTCCACATTAAGCTGCAAATGCAGAAGGGACCTTAGGAAGAAATTCTTTACTGTGAGGGTGGTGAGGCACTGGAACGGGTCGCCAAGGGAAGCTGTGGAGGCCCCATCCCTGGAAGTGTTCAAGGCCAGGCTGGATGGGGCTTTGAGCAGCCTGGTCTGGTGGGAGGTGTCCCTGCCCATGGCAGGGGCGTTGGAACTAGATGATCTTTAAGGTCCCTTCCAACCCAAACCATTCTATGATTCTACGACTCTGATTCTATGACCTACTGGTTTTCAGTGCAGTGAAAAGGTCAACCCCAGACCTTTCTGTGCTGTTTATGAAGCTTCAAACCCCTGTTGCCCTGCCCGCACAGCTTTTGTAACACGGTGGCTACTCTAAAGTAGTCACTGCATATTAAGAAGGCACTTTCTGTAAGACAGATTCCCTCAGGAGTCCTGTGCCAGAGTGCTGGGGAGCCTGGGCTGTGAGATAGACCCTCTTTCCCTGCCCTTTGCAGATAACCCTGCTTTGCCCCCAGCAAACCCCAGGTGTAGCCCCTGGGCAGAGCTGCCATCTTTTCTTCCCGTTTTTCATGGCATCATTTACATTCCGAAACAAGGCTGGAGGGGACCTCTGCGGCGAACGCCGAGCTCCAGCAGCAGGGAGACCAGCAGAGGAAAATACAAGGGGTAAACAGGTCTGAAGGTCCAGGGACTTTAACGTTAAAAGTTAAAGGAGTCGGAAGGAGGGAAAATTAGGCTGTAATGAAAATAGAGTGCGTTGCCAGCATCTGCGGGTGCCCAGCACAAATCTGTCGCTCCGGCGTGGTTTTGCGGCCGGAGGGACGGGGAAGGCGACGCGATGCTCCGGCACCGGCCCAGCGCTGGCGTTTACCACCATCTGGT
Organism: Rynchops niger; assembly: GCA_013400035.1. Classification (NCBI taxonomy): domain Eukaryota; kingdom Metazoa; phylum Chordata; class Aves; order Charadriiformes; family Laridae; genus Rynchops; species Rynchops niger. The sequence goes on along the minus strand of VXBH01002962.1, from coordinate 2,092,938 downwards.
GGTGAACCAGAAGACACCAGCTCTGCGCCGTTTCCACTTCTTCGTTAATAGCAAGGGGAAGGGGCAGTGAGTTGTTCCTCACGTTTTACAGTCGTGGTTTTGTTTTTTTTCTTGTTATAGTCCATGTTTTCCTGTCCCCGGTCACCCCGACACGGAGGAGATGCCAAGAACTCCCTTAACGGGATTGACCAAGAGTGAGGGAAACCCCACCAGGCTCATTCACTGGAGATCACGGGTGATGTGCAGTTATGTGCCCAGCCCAGGACGGGCCTGAGAAAGTCCACCCGACAGACCTGCGCTGGTCTACACTCACAGGCTCACAAAACTTGAGCAAGAGCCCCACCTTCTGAGGAGCCCTCAGTCCTGAGGGGTGGTGCAAGAGGACATGATGCTTCTCCAACACTGGCATAAATGTTCTGCCTTTGGAGGGAGGAAAAAATCCCAACTTCCCCACTCCTTTTCTTACGGGATGGTAAAATACATGAAATCAGCAGCAGCAGCAAGTCAGGTTCACAGTGAAATAGATGATGGAAATCAGTTTAGAAAACAGAATTTCATGGGAGGGCAGAAGAGGAAGAGGACTGCCAAAACGACGGGGAAGATTTATGATTTCCTGCTGAAAATATGTGAAGCAGTTTTGAGCTTCATTTTAGCTGCTTTCAGAAACCAGTGACAAAGCAGCAAGCCTTAATGCACCATGCTTTCTGTAGGAAACTCCCTTAATGCACAGTGGACTAATTTCTACATTTGAGATTCTCCCCAGCCTGACAATAAC
>VXBH01002962.1:2061039-2092150 GCA_013400035.1 Rynchops niger | reverse complement strand
GAGAGGGGGGGGGGGGGGGGGGGGGGGGGGGGGAGGTGGGGGGTTAGCGAGCTGCAAGCTGAACCAGAGGGAAGGGAGCTGAAGATTAAGACAACGCAAACCCAGTGATGCTCACTGAGTGCCCTTGGAAAACAAGGTAAGTATCTAAACAAATGCTCATCTCATGAGCTGGGTGGTTTTTACACCTGGTGTACCCATACAGACCCGGGTCAGCTGGACCTCAGGTTCAATGTATTGACTAACCTGTGGCCTACAGGAATAAACTACTTTTTTTTTTTCCACCTCCATCTCCTACTTCGCAGCAAAAACAAGGAAAGAGCCATCCCCATGCTCCGACTTTCATCTCCTCCAGAAAAAAACAACGATTTTCTCCTCTCATTTTTGAGGGATCCCTAGAGAGGACTGTTTTGCCTGTGGATCCCGTGCCAAGCTCCCTGCATTCCTTCGCTCACTTCTTGGCTGTCCGGGCTAGAAAGAGGGCGTCTGATTGAAATTTGTGTGTTGTGATCAGCAGGCCCATGAGCTATAACTGCGCAGACAAAGCATTTGGCATCACGCTCATCTCAGGTAACTTGAGACATCCACAATATACACAGCAACAAATGATCTGGACTCCTTTGTAGGTGACAGAGGAGCCCAGACCCTTTTACTTCTCTATACTGTCACTTGGGAGACAAATGCATGTCCAGTGGTTCCTTCATCTGAACAATTTTAGACATTGATTCCAGGAGGAGATGAAGCGGAGCCTAGCCTGATTCGTTATATTGACTATAGAATCATAGAATCGCTGAGGTTGGAAGGGACCTTTAAGATCATCAAGTCCAACCATTAACCTACCCTGACAAAAGCCACTTTTAAACCATGTCCCAAAGTACCCCATCTACCTTTTTTTTAAACACCTCCAGGGATGGTGAATCCACCACCTCCCTGGGCAGCCTGTTCCAATGTTTAATAACCCTTGCAGTGAAAAAATGTTTCCTAATATCCAATCTAAACCTCCCGACATAACTTGAACCCATTTCCTCTCATCCTATCACCTGTCACCAAGGAGAAGAGGTCAGCCCCCATCTCTCTACAGCCTCCTTTCAGGTAGTTGTAGAGGGTGAGAAGGTCTCCCCTCAGCCTCCTCTTCTCCAGGCTGAACAACCCCAGCTCCCTCAGTCGTTCCTCAGCAGACTATATGTCTGCTGGCTCTAAGGAGAGCACAGCCTGAGCAGCTCGGACACAGACGTCCCTGCTGGTGGTTGCCTACGTTGAGCCAGGTGGATGCTGTCCCTGTTCCTCTGCCTCCGCTGGGGCACAGGAGATGCCCCAGCACCTGCAGCCCAGGGGAAACGGCTGTAGACCTCCTGCCGTCCTCTGCTCCTGGCCTGGGGCGCAGAGGCTGACGCGGGGCTGTCACCCTCCTGGGGGCTGTTAAAAATGATAGCTGAGCTGCCCGAGCACCCCTCCTAAGCACCTGCCACGTGCGCGTGATTTCGCTTCTGTGTCTTGACACCCTCACAGAGGGAATCCCACCCTCCTCCCTTTTGGGGATGGGCCTGGGGAGAGATTTGCCCTCTCGTAGGGTCTGCTTTCTCTGCCTCTGTGTTTTCTTGCTTTCCAGCTGATATGGAGCTACTCGTGGAGAACGACAGAAGCTGAGTTATATTTAGCATTGTTCCCATACAAAAGACCAGTCTTGTTAGGCAATGTCTGATGTACTGCATCTAGTGAAGTACGTGGCTAAATGCCATGCTCTGATCCAGAGATTTCTATTGCCCAAGCAAACAGGAAGCCCAGAAAGTGCAATTATGTGCCTACTTTTAGAAGGAAAAATCTAAACCATGGTTAGATCTATTTCTACCTTGGAAACTTCTAAAATGCCTTTCAGGGCAGTCAGTGGTGCACTTACAGGATGACCAAGAAAATCCCCCAAAACTTACCACCATTACCCAAGCTGAAAGCTCTGCAGAGTGAGAGGGCTGGGGCCACGGACTCTGCGCGGTGCTCCGCCATGGCACGTCATTCCCATTGGATTCAGAGTAAGTTGCTCCTATCCAGTTTTCAACAAACTTGCATTAAACCTTTGAGTCACTGGACTGTTATAAGTTTTATTTCTCCTCTCGGGCAAGATCACTCGCTCTGTGGTGTTAATGATCTCCTAAGCATTCCTGTTTAACTTTCCATGCAGAGTGATGCATGGTGAGAGTGGGGCTGTATTATATTACATTATAATAGTGTTTCTTAAACTGATACAATGAAATACCTGCAGCGGAGCCAGAATGTCCAAGGCATCCTGGTGTGTGTTCAACAACGTACCATAGGCAGCTGTGCGTATTTCTATCTGTGCAGCCCACAGTTAAAAAACAACAAAGAGTGGAAAATGGAGAAATTTGTCTAGTCTCACATTAGTGCTAGGGCAGAGCCGGGTTTATTTTGCAGAGCACCTTGGGGCCTGTCTTCTCAAGTGAACTGTGGCAGGACAGACTAACCGGAATCGCCTCTCTAGAAACAGGCAATCGTAACTTCTGTCCTTGCTAATACACTGACTGCAACCTACAACCTCCCTCACCACCACGCCGTACCCCTTATCTTCAGGATCTAACACATGCTTTTACTGCTCACAGAGAACATAACTCATGTTGCCAGCAGCTTGGTTTATATTTAGTCATTATTAAAAGCCGGGGGAAGCAAATAAAAGACACTATTGGCTCTGAGAAGCTCTCCGCTCTGCAGGCAGTCAGATGAGATGACCTTGAGAGCTCCTCCGTTGCTGGTTGCTGCGGTAATCACTGCTGCTGAGAAAATGAGCCTGAACACGATGAATTCAGCACTCGACTCCATTACATTTTTCTGTACTTGTTGTGCTTTTTTTAATGGAAAAGCCTCCCACACTCTCAGCTTTCAACTTTGTTTCTCTGTTGTTAAGTTGTCCTAAAGGTTTCCATCCTCCTCACTTCATGCTGTCTTCCCTCTTTTTGTTCCCTTTCTTGCGGTTTCTAGATCACTGTTCTCTTAGCCAGACACATCGTGTATTTCTTTGTGTGCTGTTTTCTTGTATCCTTACTACTTCTCTTACTTTATCTTGCCCCTTCCCTCTGTCTTTTACCTCTCTTCACTTTGGGGTACTCTTTTCCCCATCTGTTTTTGCCTTGTGCTTTTTGTATCCTGGTTTACATAGTGTTACTTGGACTGCTTGTTCATTTTTCATATGTAAACCCCATTGCATTTCTTTAATTTTCTCTACTACAGTCTCACCACCACTTACACTACATTGACTTCATTGATTTCAGGGGCACCGTAAAGAACAAGGGCCGAGATAGTACAAAGTGGCAAAATGAGGAAGAGAAAGTTTAGAATAATCCTTAAAATAGATGCTCCTGTGTTGTAAAGGGAAAACTCTGGCAGGTGTATGGATTTGCTAGACCCAGGAGCAGCAGACCTGCTGGCACGACTGCGATACGCTGTAAACTCACTTGAGCTTTCCAGAGCCCGAGCAAATAAAGGGTCAGGTCACCTGCATGACTTCCCAGCTTCCTTATGGAACAGCAATGTATTCCTCCACCAGCCACAGTCCCACATTAGGTACTAGAAGTGAATTTGGGACTACAGATGCCTGGGGAAACTCGTGTTATACAACCTGCATTCGTATTGCCTCTTTCCTCCATGGCCAGTGAGAGAGACCTCTTCTTTTTCCCGCATTATCTGTCTCTGGACTATGAAACACAACAAACATCTGTCCCTTTGTTCAAAGAATCTGCCGATGCAATTTGTTAAAGACAGAGAAGTATTGGGATTAGGGAGACAATTTCTACTTATGAAAACAGCGCTATCAGTCCAGTCCCTAGCATGAGGCAGTTATACAGCACAGCAACAACTTACATTGCCTTGATTTATTCCCTGGCTTGTACTTGGGTCAGCAGGACAGCAGCTTAATTGCCAGACTGCGTGAAAGAAAATGTGAGAGCAAAATTAAAGGACGAGACTTAATAACAACGAGTATCTGAGCCAGGCTGACAGTTATTTCTGTCACCTTCCTAATGGCTGGGTAATGCTGCTAGCAGCGTGACTGCAAATAGGGTAAGGCTTCCAAGCAGCAGTTTATTAGTATGGATTCATAAAGTTGCATCTAATCCTTCTTTAGTCGCAATAATTTAATATCTGAAACAATCTCATCCTGTATAATTCCCATTAGATACATTCAAAACTCCTTAGGTCACTCAAAGCTCTTTCGAAGTCCCCAGGCCAGCAGGACAAACGTATCCCCTCGCTGTTTCTGTACAGCTGTTCTTTTTTGGCTCACGTTGAAGAAAAATTTTCAAGTGTTCAAATGCTCTCTCCAACGTAGTGATGCAAAAATAAAAAGAAAACCAAAAGGAAAAGAACAACATAAACTGGTAGGCAGGCCCTGTAAGGCCGACTTGGCAAAGCCGACCTGCTGCATGGCCTTTGGTGCCCCAGTTCAGCCCGATGGATGCTGGCCATGCCGTGGATCTCCATCAGCCTCTGAAGACCGCAGATGTAGAGCACAGCCCTCCCCGGTGGTGACAGGATGGAGCGGGGATCACAGTCTGCATTTCACATTGCTACTAACACACAATCAGAATTGCTGTCAGCATTGAAACTGCTGTGAAGCTGAAGTTGCGCCCTGACTGGCTGAAGGACTTGAGGAAGTGGATAAAATGGAGAAGTATATTAAATCATGTCTTTTTAAATTGCACGGTATTACAAATTTCTCAAAATAGCTGCACTAAAATTTGTCTTGACAACATTCCCAGTGAAAATGCAGTAATTTTATCTATTTTACCTAGAGCAGATTATAACGGGGATGTGAATATACCATCCCTTAAATAGAATTTCCATCTCCTTTAACTGAAATAAATTGCTCTTTTGCACTTTACAATGGATATATTTTTCACAGCAGAAACGTTTTAAGAGTTCATTCTCCTAATGGATGCAGACAGTAGCACAGCTTTCCCATGCTGCCCTGGAGACACAGTATTGACTTATGTTTCATTGTCCAGAGCTGTCAGGATTGTATGTACTGGCTGAACTGGAATTTTGCTTACAGCTTTTCACCTGTCCCTATGCACGTCCTTGCCATTTCCCATCCCTCCATCAGTTCACACAACTTCCCATGCCCCAGCCGGCAGTCCCCCTCCATCTCGCTCCTGCTGCCCAGCGGCCTAGGTTGCTGGGGGCTGTCCTTGGCCAAGCGTCTCATGGAAGATAATATCTTCTCCTTTCCGCCTTTTCTCAGAAGAAAAATACACAGAGGTTTGCACAGAGACTTTGTTTAGGCAGCAAATGTGCTCCAGTGGTTAAAAAACAGGCTTGGCACTCGGTGATGTAGTTCAAACTACACCTTCAAGACTCTGAACAGGGCAGTTAGTTTCATTTCCCTCCTCTTGCCTCGCTCATCGTGGAGCTCAGTGCTTACACACTCACAGAAAGGCTAAGGTGGGAAAGGACCTCAGCAGATCTTCTAGTCCAAGCCCAGGGCCACACAGCAGGGTTACCTACACCAGGTCCCCAGGACCCTGTCCACAGTTCAGTTTTTAATATTTCGGAGGCTGATTCATAGGGTGCTAGGGTTTCAGCTACCACTTTGGTGGCAACTCCTGTCTTAAGTTGCCGAGTTGCTTGGTGAGCCCCTGCGTGCAGGCCAGCAGCTGACAGACCCCTGTTCTCCACCCTGCTCCTGCGGCAGGAGGCAACCGATGCTGCAGCTGCACCCCAGGTCTGGCTGCAGGAGAGGGTACGAGGGAGGAAAAGTAGGAAACATGGACTGATGTGGGAAGAATAAAGGTGGAGAGAGGTGAGATACGGGATCCCAGGTGCTGAAGCGAGGGAGGGAGGTTGGGGTATGTTAGGGATCCAAGAGGAACAGGGAGAAGAGTAGGATCCCGGACTGAGAGGGTGTTGTCTCACCCGAGAAGAGAGGGTACATGGGGTCGATGTGCTTGTGTACAGCCCATCCAAGGCATATTTGGAGAAAAGCCATTTTCTCTCATCCCCTTGGTCTTTCTCTGAAGTCTGTGCAGGCCAGAATGACAGGGTCCCAAGTTAGGACTCTTTTTGTGTTGCCTCGCTTTTCCTCCCTGGGATCTGTTTTTTTATGAGCTTTGTGGTCCTAGATGTTTCAGCTGCAACAATTTTTATCATGTTCGTATCAGGCAGGAAGCCTGACGGCACATCAGCCTTTCAACCGCCGGCTGTTTGATCAGGTGCACAGAGGTAGCGGGGAGAATTCAAATAACTCTCTATCTATACAATACCTATTGTTTCCTCTATCTCCCAACTCCAGAGCTAGAAAAGAAAGATGTTGTTTCCCATCTATGCTTCTAAAAGCCAGGGTTTTCAAACAGCCTTTTGATCTGACTTTCACTGACTGTCAAGGCAACCGGTTCCGGGCTTGCATACAAAGGGCGCTTGCTCTCCCTCTCCTACTCAGGTCATTAAACTTCAGGGCCTAATTCACTGCTGTTGTTCATTTCACGTTGGGAAACTACTGCTGCCAGGTGGGTTTATAATGCTACCATGCCATTTTTGTAAAGTTTCATTTCTGCTTTCCAAAGCAACATGAAAATCCATAGAGAGCTCTGCCTCTAGTATTAATTTCCTAATCAATGAATTGCACCAAGAAAACCATCTCTCAGTCATTTCAATGTGACATAAAGTACGTCTCAAGAAAACCAAAGCATCAGTCATGAGAGCAACAGACAATGAGAAAGAGCAGACAGATAAACACCATGACCTTGATGGTTTAAAAGCTGCGTGAATGTGAGAAGTCTGCATTTGATTACTTTAAAGAAATCCATTCCTCTCTTCTTGTCTCTCCTCTGCTTGGCCTATGGCAAGGGGAGAAAATTTATCCCTGTTGTAAGCCAACTGAAGTCATTCTGATCTTGCTGGTTTTAATGCTTACTGCTGTGCTTTTTGTATTTTTATGAAGATGTAGCATAAAGAAAAAAAAAGAAAGAGAAAACTTAGGCAAAGTTACAATAACAAGTGAGATACCAAGCAAAGATTAAAGCAAGAAACAAAAAGTTACAGCTCAGCATGGGGTCAAACACACAGCAAACCAGTATTTTATCTTTAACGCTCCTCTTCCCTCCCTTTGGCTATACATTTTCTTGCTAGACTGTCATCAGCTTGCCATCTCACATAACCCTGATATATTTTAAATCTTTAAACCTGAAAATGGTGTAAGCATGAAACTTTGCTTTTAAATAAGGTGGATGTGTTTCACATAGAATACATGAATTCCAACTAACCTTAATGTGTTTGTGTGAAATACAGAAGGAGTTTCTCAAGGAAAAAGCAGCTACTTCTCTTTGCTGTGAGAAGCTCGCTCCATGCCAGGAAACACCGTGAGACTCCACGCTGGAGCCGATGTGGAAGGGACTCTCGCTTTCCTCTCCCACTCTTTCTGAACCAAATGTGACCCTGCTCAACTTTGTCGAGTCTTTGCATACATATCCCTTTCTATATATGTGTTTGTGTATGTGTGTTTGTAGGTACATACATGTATATCTGCCTGTATATAGGTAATGCTTTGAAATTAATAAAACTACAATGCTGTTGAAACTTCCAAAATTAGGGGCAGAGAAAAAGTAATTTTCAGAATTGGCACATCTAAATCTTGTCTGTATCTTCGTTTTGTCTGGACCTGAATCTCTATGCCTAAGTATCCAAGGTGGTTTTTTTTATATGGTAACACTGCCTTGGGGTAAAACCTGAGATAAGAGTTAATTTCTCTCTCATCCTCCTCACCCTTTCTGTTTAGGGAAGAATAAAATTAACAGGTTAACTGGAAATGGAAAATCTTACACAACGGACAATGGAAAATTGCAATGTTTCAGGGATTCATTCTGTTATTGAGTAGCAATAAATAGTACCTTTTGTATTCCTATCTAGTTATTTTGGATAAGCCAGCATTGCCGTACATGCTTCCAACTGCAAAGCAGGCTCACCACTGCCGTGTAAAGCCCACCTTGGCCAGCAGTACGGGCATGCTGCCTGTACACCTGGGGATATCTGCTGGATGGACTGCAGCGTAATACAGAGGTACTCACGTAAACCTGGGTTTTAGAAGCAACCAGGTGCAATAACTATGTGTACTGAGGTTGCAAACCTCATGTAGTAAGAAAGATAAACCAGCAACACTGCGCTTATGGCTTGGGTACCATTGCAATGGCTAGTTAAGGTGTTTGCAGCACAGACCTGCTCTGCACAAGCACAGAGTAGCACTCAGGGGCGTGTGTAAACTGAGGAGTCCACAGCTACAGACCTGTTACCGACACACCAAACGCTCCCGTTTTCTCCCTGGGGTAAAATCCATGTTGCCTGCTTACAGCTGTGTTTGTGAGCTCAGCTAAGGGCATCTGCCCAGACAAATGCATCAAAGCTGAACAAAGACAAAGCTCCAAATACGGAAGTTGGTGAGATACATAGATAGTGAAAGCAGCCATATGCCCAGCGTGCTGGAGCCAAGGATATGGTTGTATAAACATGGCACTTGTCTTTGAACATCAGGTGGCCATCTAATATACTAATACACTTGCTTAGGAGTATTCTGCCCTGCTGAGACATTTTAGAGAAGACATTGGTGGATGGCAGCTATGATTTCACCCACATGTACTCAAGAAGCATCCAAATACAGTGCAAGACAATCCTCATAAAATACTAGGTTACATAGAGCACTGCAATACTAGCCATGTCAAAAAACACGTCTAAAAACACCCGTTAAACAGAGAGCGGCTCCCCTTCTTCCTTAGGCACATTGTTGAACGAGGCAGGTTGATAATTTAACCTCCAGGCAGGTTCAATAATTTAACACGAATAGTCCTAACATTTTAATTACATATAATATTTACTAATATTGCTATTTCACAGAATCACAGAGTGTTTGAGGTTCAAAGGGACCTAGGGAGGTCATCTGGTCCAACCTGCCTGCTCAAGCAGGGTGACCTACAGCTGGTTGTCCAGAAGAATGTCCAGCTGGCTTTTGAATAGACTCCCCAGCCTCTCTGGGCAATCTGTGCCAGTGCTCAGTCACCTTCACATTTGAAAAAGTGTTTCCTTATGTTCAGATGGCACCTCCTGTGTTTCATATTTACTCATATTTTAATGCTAATAACCCCCACAGAAGATTCAAAAAGACTATTTTATATATGGAGATAATGTGTCCCAAAAAGAAAAAAATAGTTGCTAGTCTGGAGGTATTCAGCAGCCCCATGTCAATAACAAGTGCGGTCTCCTAATTCCTGAGCCCTTCTCTCACGTGGCTTCCTTTTCCTTCAGAATATGTGTTGTCTTTCCCTTTACATGCCTGTTTCATGCACCCTCATCAGGGAGCAGGAGCAGGCTACGGTTGCTACTGGTGAGGTAGTAATGAGAACTGTCAGGCTGGGCAATGTCCATCCAGCACAAGACTCTCCTCCATGGTGGACAGCAGCAGATGCACAGGGGCATAACCAAGGCCACGCACAGGCTGAACTTTCTCCTGACATGTCCTCCTGACCTCCACAAAACAGCCATTTAGGAACTTCCTGAGGTGACAGTTCCATCCAAATCCCTGCGTACCAATGGATATATTTTCCATGAACTCATCTAATCACTTCTTGAATCTACTTGTATTTTTGGCCTCCACAAAATCTTTCACAATCTTGTTGTATAGTCACGAACAAGTCTTGTTTGTTTTTAAACTTGCTGCCTGATCATTTTGTTGAGTGCTCTCTACTTCTTGCATTCCAAGAAACAGTGACTAATCATTCCCTTTTTAGCATCTCCTCAACAATCAGCACTTCCTAGGCCTGCAATGCATCTAGACCCAGCATCTCTCTTCAAGTTGCAGAACCTAGCCTATTTAGTCTTTCCTCAGAGTGCTCTTTTCTGTCTTTCCTTGCTCTCCTACATCTATTGTGTGCTGTGGTGAGTGTAACTAAGCAGAGCATTCAATAACCCAGGGACAATGTGGATTAGGAGAGTGACATAATGCTGCATTCAGTTTTGTTCTCAGCTCCTCTCCTCATAACATCTGACGTTGTTGGCCCTCATGAGAAGAAAGGGCATGAAGGAGAAGTCAGAGTGCATGGTCAGCTGAGAGTCACAGACCTGTTCAGGCTGGAAGGGACCCCAGGAGGCTTCCAGCCCAACCTTTTCCTCAAAGCAGGGTCAGCTATGGGGCAGGCCAGGTTGCTCAGGCGGTTCTTGAAAACCTCTGCACAACCTCTTTGGCCAATCTGTTACACTGCTGGGCTGTCCTTGTGGGAAAAAGGTTTCTCATCGTACTCAGTGGTAACCTCTCTTGTTTCAACTTACAACATGGTCCTTCATCCTCCCACCCTGCAACACTGTGAAGAGCCTAACTTCATCTCCTTGACACTCTCCCTGTAGGCACTGGGGGCTGCTGTTAGGTGCCTCTGAAGCCATCTCTTCTGCAGACTGAACAAGCCCAGCTCGGCCTCTTCTCACAGCTGCAGCCCTGACCGTCTTGGCAGCCAGTTTATCTATGTGTTACAAGAGGAAGATTGGGGGCAAAACTGGACATCCTAATGTAGATAAGGTCTAATGAGTGTAAAGTAAAGGGTAATAAGCATTACCCCAAATCAACTGACGATGCTCCTGTTATGACAAGCCCAGATGCTGTTGGTCATCCCTGCTGCCAGGGCTCACTGCTGTCTCATGCTCAGCTCACTGCCCCAAAGCCTCTTCAGAAGAGCTGCTCTGCAGGCAGTCAGTCCCTGGCCTGAATCGCTGACAGGGTTTTTTCACAGAATCACAAAATGGTTGAGATTCAAAGGGATCTCTGGAGGTCATCTGGTCCAATCTCTCTGCTCAAGCAGTGTCACCTAAAGTGGGTTGCCTAGGTCCGTGTCCAGGTGGCTTTTGAGTATCTCCAAAGATGGATATTCCGCAACCTCTCTGGGCAACCTATGCCAGTGACCCCCCACCCTTACAGTGAAAAAGCGTTTCCTGACATTCAGCTAAAACCTCCTGTGTTTCAGTTTGTGCCCATTGCCTCTGGTCCTGTCACTGGGCACCACTGGCTCCATCTTCTTTATGCCTTCTCTTCAAGTGTTTATACACATTGATGAGATGCCCCCTGTGTGCCACCTCCAGGCGGAACAGTCCCAGCTCTCTCAGCTTTTCCTGATAGGAGAGATGTTCAGTCCCTTAATCACCTTTGTGGCCCTTCGTCGGACTTGCTCCAGTATGTCCATGACTCTCTTGTAACAGGGAGCCCAGAACTGGACTCCAGTGTGGCCTTATCAGTGCGGAGTAGAGGGGAAGGAACTCTTCCCTCAACCTGCTGGCAACACTCCTCTGAGTGCAGCCGAGGATACCATTAGCCTTCTTTGCTGCAAGGGCACATTACTGCCTCATGTTTGCCATCCCAGGTGCACAACTTTGCATTTGTTCTTGTTGAATCTCATATTGTTTCTGTTGGCCTATTTCTCCAGCCTGACTAAGTCCTTCTGAATGGCAGTCCTGCCCTCAAGTGTACCAGTTGGTCATACCCCCAGCGCCACTTTGTTGTCATTTGCAAACCTCATGAGAATGCCCTCCCTCCATCACCTCCTCCAGGTCATTGATGAAGATGTTAAACTGGACAGGTCCCAGGACAGACCCTACATACCCAACTTGTTACTGACCTCCAGGAAGAGTACAAACCATCAGCCACTACCTGCTGAGCCCAGTCATCCCACCAGTGTCTTTCTGGGCTGAAGAAGGCTTAAAATTTGCATCTAAAGGTTTAGGAAAACCTTATAAGCAGAGGCTGGCCAATCTGCTGCTGAGACTGATCAAGACTGGTTCAGGAAGATCTGGGGTTTCCACTAGGCAAGTTTTGATCATTTCCATCAGTGGAGGAACTGGCTGGAGGAATTTACACCTTTGGCTTCCCTTATAGTCAGTGGAGAGACAGAACAAAAGCCTTATCAAAGAATAACCCCTCTGTCTACTCTAATATAGATTTTTAAGACAGATGGCATAAATCACTGGGGGTTATCTGTCTCCACTAAGGAAGGAGCTTAAGTGACTAGTTCAATATTAAATATCTAATTTGCATGCAGCTCAAGTCAGTGAGATGAGCCATACACTTGCCATCTTTTTATTTTAATCCCCTATCTGTAAAATGAGGATGCTAATGCTTCCTTGTTCCTCACATCTATTTGAACTGTATGCAACTACTAAGTTAGGCTGAAAGGTGTTTTGCCTTGTGTCTAGAATAACGATAACATCTTTTTGAGCCTGTCTTTTGGCTTCATGCTATTCATGATGAGGAGATGGAAGATGGAGCTTCTAGAGCGAATAAATTTTGAGCGTCTGCACACAACCTAAAAATCTCACATAGAAGAGGCATGAAGGGGAAAATAAGGCAGAGAATTTCCACAATTTCTCATTCTCTCAACCTTTTGAACTGCTGCCAACTTCAAATCTAAACTGGCATATTTCTGATTTTGCTGTTTTTAACAGGAGATAATTATAGCTCATTGTTCCACAGCTTACTGTATAAAATGCTGAGCAGTACTTCTGTCTATTCTTCTTAGCTCTGAGGAACTTTAACTACTTTTGATTCTTGTGTCCCAGATAACCACTATTTAGCAGTTAAAAGTTCATTAAAAATGAGGCCAAACATAGATGAAAATGCCAACAAAAACATGTCTGAAAAGACAGATGAATAACATGGCAGTGCCAATAGAAACAGGTTTTCTCACACTATATTTTTAAACATATCTAATGAACATTTTATAAACTTCAAATGTATTTGATGAAATGGACTTTCTACGAAGTAATTGTCCTAAGGATGGGGAATTTAAAAATGTAAATGATACTCTGAAGCAGCACCCAATGAGAACACTTTCTGCAAATATCCATGTGGATTTCTTTCATGACCTAGAGTTCAAATTTCTCTACTGTTTTGCACACTATGGAAATAAGTTTAAACTATAATGCACTATTAAAATGAAGATGGAAAAAGCATGTTTTAGTTGCACTCCTGCACTTTTCCACAATTAGGAAGGCAAAAGTTCCCTTGGGTTTTCTTTCTTTGGCTGTGAAGGAAAATGGCTGGTTAGTATTTCCAAAACACTTCTGTGCTATTGCACGACATCAATTAGCTCAAGGTCCTTCTCCCATTCTTTTAATCCAAACTCCAATTGAAAAACACATCATTAGAAAGCATTCTTTTAGGGGTTCCTCAATTTTTCTTTTTTTCATTTGAAGTTTTCCACATTGAAAGGATGCTCATATCATCCCTTCTCTCAGCTTGAACTTTGCTAACGAGAAGGTCCTCTGCTTTTTTTCTTCTTTGTGGATGGGTAGGGAAAACCCAGTGCTTTTCTTGCTAGCAGAAAAACAGGGTGGATGAACAAGGCACCACAATCTTAGATGAGGACAGAGATTCATCACTGGAAGACAGAAGAAAGGTCAAATAATTTCTTACTAGAAAATACCTAAAACAGTGAAGCACACTTTGAAGCACAAGTTGCAACCAGAATTCCTGTCCAGGTCATAGCAATAAAATCTACTTTCCTACATGCAAAACTAACTCTAAAATACTAAACAATTATTAGTAAGCTTTGTGTTTTGTAGCACTAGTTGAAGAAGCCTAAGAAGCTGGCAGAGTCAGGGCTGGCAAGCAGGCAGCAAGGCGGGATGATAACCTGAACAGGGTAATAAAAGTGTGCCTCTGTGTCAGCGGTCACACTTCACAGGCCAGATGTTTGTGGAAATACACATTCACTAGAGCCTGAAATAATTGTTCAGAGCACAAAGTAGGGCAGTTCTAGTAGAGATACGGGCTCAGTAGCCACCACCTCTGCTAGGGCACTGGGTGGCAGGAAGAGGATACAGATAACCAGTGATACAACTATCGGTTATGAGAGGAACAATTTTTTATTTGCCAGCGGCATGCAAACTGTTGTTCACCCATTCCTAACAGTTTACGGCATTGTTTGCAACACATTTCAATGAGAACCTGATGGTCATTCAGAGATATAAAATGAGCCTCTTTGTTTGTTATGCTATGGGCTGATAAAGAGAGAAAAACATAAAGTTCTTATTAAAGAATAAAAGAAAACCAGAATGTTTTCATTAACCCATCAGAGGCCTGACATCGTACCAAGGACCACTGACTAAATTCATGCTTGTTTTATAGGAATGTGTTTTGATGTGAAAAATATCTGGATTTACATTGAGTGGTCCTTGCTAAGAACATTTTATGTAATAGGAATGGCTAGGCACTGCATGGAGAACCAAGCAGGGTATGATGCGAATTTTTAAGGAGATGGAAAATCACCCATATGGTAATTATTTATTATGGAGACATTCAAAAGCATGCAACTAAAAGTGCCGGGAGTTGACTTCATAAGTTCCCTGTACTTTGAAAGGTTTTTCTCTTCTAGTGTCATGGAAATTGAAATTGTTTCTACATGTTCTTAGCTGCTGCAGAACTTGAGGAATAATGATCCAACTCCAAACTGCTGTGCTCACATGAACCAAAAGAGACAAAGAAAAAATTCAGTGAATGTGAAATGTCAAACAGAAGAGAAACAAATTAATACAAGTACATAAGATAAAAATTGAGGCTAGAAATTATATCCGGCTATGTGGTCACCTTGATAACTTCAACAAAGAGCCTTTCCAGATTGGTTTTGAGCCAACCTAGTGTTTTTCTCTTATTAAATAACTACAATGATTTGTAGTCCTGTTTGTATGCTATTTCCTCCTATTTTAATCTTCACAGGATCAGTGAAATGTTAGCTCAGGCATACTTTCTCTCTGAAGCACAAAAGGCTTAGTCAACCTGTTCTGCATAAACATCTGAAAATACATAGATCAATTGATTTACCAAAGGCAGTACAGTATCTAACGTGCCCATTCCTTCCTGTCCTGAGATAGTAATGATTAGAGACATGAGATGTATTTATTATGTTTTCCCTGTGCTTGAACAATCGTCATAAAAATGCAGTTCTGCTAAGTCAGTAGACCAAGAACCAAGGATACTTTGACTACCTGTGCTTTGCCATCACAACAGGGTTTTAAGGTATGAAAGCTGATCAGATAAGCAGTCAAATCCCACTAGGTTTTCTTTGTCCCATTTCTGAAGGCGGTCAGGTAGATATCCTTCATTTCAGTCCCCTTAATGTAGGACTGAAATAAAAGGGATGGCTCCAAATTTGGCAAAGTGAGACTGTTCTTTTTTTAGGGCCTGAAATATATAGAAATAGGATAGCTATCCTTCTTGATACTTCTGTATGGCACTTTCCATCCAAAAAAATTTCGGAGACAGATGAATGCTTTCACATACTCCTGAGAGCCTGAAGGTCCCCAGGTGGAGTTCTGGGGCCATGATCTGAGACAACCATACGGACTAACACACAAAGGTGGAGCTGCAGGAAGCAGTAGCAGAAGCAGGCTACTCTTAACTAGATCAGAGCTAGCTAAGTGCCTAAGATCTATCCTTGATTTAAAACAAGGCCTGTGCCATCTTAAACAGCCACAGTTTGTTGGGAAGATGGCCAAGTCAAAGTCTCCAGTGCCACTTGGAAATCCACTGCACTTCATGTACCAATTAAAGAAAGAACATTCTTTGGGTTCCAGTGTCCCAAGGTGTGACCGGTGTCCCAACCTTTATAGACTCACAGCTCTACCTGGTTGGCCAAACTGCACCAGAAGCACATCTGATTGAACCCACGGTTCAAAACATGTGTCTTCACCTTCCTTGTGCCTAATCTCCCTGACACAAATTTGACCACTCACAGGTGAATCAGACTGAGCAAAGGACTGACCTCCATCTGACAGTTTTAAAACCTCTTGTTCAAGGAAGAATACGCATCAACATTGATTTGAGCTTCTCTCAAGTAGCTGAAAGGAGATCTTCTGTCTTCCCATGGTGTCTGCTCCAAAGGTGAGGAAAAAAACTGCAGACCATGAACGCAGCTGAAACAGGCATATCTCTGCCTGAACACTACACTTAGTCCCTACTTTTACCCACTGTTACAGCTAAGATGGCTGAATTACAAGGTCACGTATTTTGCTGAAGGCCATATCATGAGTCATTTGATTAAAACTCTGCCCTTCCTGGCTCTCAGTCCTTTGCTCTACTCATTAGTACACACAATGTAATGAAATGTTGGAATATCCCCAGAAGGGAGTCTTGCTTAGACCACTTCCTCTGTAGTTCACTACCACAGACCTCAATTCTTGGCTTGGGCAGCTTTCCAGCTGAACTACATGATGCAAAATAACATTTTAAGTTAAATTTCAAGTGGGATAATGAGCAGCTACAGAACTTCAACATTGTTCTAAATTTAAACAAAACAGCAAGAAGAATTTTAGAGAGTATTGAAGAGAGTAAACAGAATAGAGGCTAAGCAAATACACAGCAGACACTATTCACCCTTCCAATTATCCATCTTGACAAGCGTTCTTTGATGCTTTTAGTAACTTATGACCTCCCTTCCCTTTTCTTCAATTTTTAGCAAAAACACTTTACCCAACTCTCTACCCCAGGATAACTGAAAACTGAAAAGCTGGTAAAATTAACCAGCTGCGCTGACTGATGAGAAATCATTGATAACATTAGATGCTTTATTAAAGTTGTATTAAAACTCTTCTATTTAATAACACGGTTTTAGGAAGGGTTCATTTTATAAACTCATAGGGTGTTGGAATGAAAGATGTGATAGTTCCCATGTAACCTCATAAATTCTCTTCCTAGTCAGTCTCAAGTCTATGAGCTCTAATAAAATTCTCATGAGAACACAGTATCCGTCCATTAAAAACTCCTGAACCCCCCATGGGAATAGGCTGGTTTAGAAGGGTTCAGAGGTTCAAGCCTGTGGTTTATTTATTAAAATTTTCTCAGTAAATATATCATGGTATAATAGATAACAACCACACTGTTCTGTGCTAGTAACATCCGTCTTCCATAAAATACAGGAACAGTAACCTTCAAAAATAGGAAGGAAGAAGAACCTTAAGTTACATTTAGATGTGGGTGCACTGAACCTTTGCTCAAAAAGAGGCTAAAATTGTAAACAAGAGTGAGAATTTGCTTCCTTACTTTTCCCCCTCACAAAACCACTGTCATCAGAAGCCGCTAAAAAATTGCTATATACAAAGCAATAAAAAGGGAATTCAGATCACCTGAGGTTTTAATAGACTGGGCTGAGGTTAGACACTTATAATCCCAAAAGACGATGGTGACTTAGAGATAACAGAGCTGTAGTATTAGAAATGTGAATCTGACCAGGAACACCATGTCCAGGCTGGAAATACAGGCATTGTGTATAGTCTGTGGTTGAAGGCTTTGAATCAATTTTACTTCCTTCCTCTATAAAGCCTCCGAATCAACCTTAAAAAAGAAAAGTGCAAATTCCTTCCCTTAGAGCCAGTGAACAGCAGCAGGAATGTGACAGACAACGGTACCTTCTGCGAGGCAATATTCTACCCAAGAATTGTTCAGTTACTCTAGTGATGAGTTTGATAGCTAGTTGGTGTCAGACTAATTATTCTAACACAGGATCCACACAGTCTTTTCCACCATAAAAGGCTCCTCAGGGAGAAAAAGTATCACTAAAATCCAGACAGATCTTTTTTTTTTCTCTTGGAAAGCGAAACCAGTTGGTCTAAATCCTGGGTCTCTGGTGGTATTGCCTTCAAGAACACTTCCACCCTAAGAAAGAGTAAGTCTTTCACAGATGTTTTATGTCAGGTCATTTCAGGCCTTTAGAGGCAGGCTCTTGGGGTGGCAGGAAAAACAAGGTGACAAAATCCCTTGCTCCCAGCACTACCTGGGAGCTTCCAGCTCTGAAAATGAACAGGCAGATGGTCACAGCGCTCCTGGTCCAACAGACACTGCTTCACGCAGGGGAGCACAGCACAACAGCCCCAGCACACTGCGGGATGCAGGACTGCTTCTGCCACAAACACCCTTACTTTAAGGAGTGCACCACAGGCAGTCTCCACTTTCTCTACTTCTCAGCAACTGCCAAATCTTCTACCATCCTCCTGGTATTAAGAGAAAATGGCAGAGGAGGATGTTATGTGGAAAGGGTGGAATACCCTTGTATATTCCCCACCTTGCCTTCCTGGGACACAAA
Source organism: Rynchops niger (assembly GCA_013400035.1). Classification (NCBI taxonomy): domain Eukaryota; kingdom Metazoa; phylum Chordata; class Aves; order Charadriiformes; family Laridae; genus Rynchops; species Rynchops niger. The sequence goes on along the minus strand of VXBH01002962.1, from coordinate 2,074,052 downwards.
TGCAGAGCCTTCATACTCAGCTGCTCTGTGCTCCGTACTGCATCCCATCCTCATCTCCCCATTCCCTAATGCTGATGCAGTGTTCGCCTAAAAAGAGCACAAGCCTACGCAGCAAATGAGCCATTAGCCTCATCTCTCTGAAGCCTGTGTGCAGGCAGATCCTGCAGACCCATCAGAAAAATGGACTTTGTTCGGATCTCTGCCAACCATCCACTGAAACGTAAATTTCAAAGAACTCCAGGCAACTTCACAGGCTTTCTTCACTTACCATAACTTGAATAATAAAGTTCTGGCTTTCTATTTCAAAGCAGTGTACTTCAACCCCTGCTGGGACTGCATTTTTATTAAAAATTATCTGTATCTTTCCTTTCTCTCTACATGAGCTCAGCACATGTACAGTATTTAAATGTCTGGATTACAAAGATAATTGATAAAAATATTCAAACAACTTTTTTTTTTTCCCCCTGGAAGAAACCAAACTTACTGTGTGTATGCATGTGCATGTCTGCATGCTCATGGATGTGACAGAGCTGGTTTCCTCCACACTGACACATACCTAATAAATGTTTAAACAGACATGTGTTTGTAAAATTCAACTGTTCAACATGTACATTTACCATTAAAATCTTTCTTAATTTCTTAATGGAATCAAGAATTTCATCTTACAAGTAGTGCACACTATTATTTACTGTTAGCCAGCTACAGCTGTGCACATACAGGGAGTCTGCAGGTACAGTACCTGTACACATCTATACATCTTTCCTCTGGAACAGAGTTGGCATTTACATTTGCTAAATTGTTTACACCATACAGATAACAGAAAGCAAGGGAATCCAGCATTCACTGACTTTTGCAAAGTAGAAACTAGACCTGAATCCCATTTTAACCCACTCAAAATCCTAAGGTTTTAGGCAAAGCTTCTGCTTGCATTTTAGCTCCAGCAGTAACAGTGACCTGTAATTTACATAGCACATCTTTTGAAAAAAATTGCAGACTTACAAAGATTTACAGGGGTCATTTCAGCCAACAGTGAACTGCAGAGATGAGGGGAAATAACTTTGTGACATAAAGAGATAGGCCACAGAAGTGAAAAACAAAAGACCAAGAATACTGTATTCCCTTGAAAAATGTAGAGGATAATAGGTAGACATACTATAAATTATAACACTGGATTATCCTTCAGCTTGTAAAAAATGTCAGGAGACCTTAAATACCTACAGATGGTCAGTGCCTCCATTTTCAATTACCTCTGACAGATGGCCCTTCCCTATGGCCCAGTGCTGATATGCCAAGAACAGCGATTAGAGATTGACTCAGCGGCAAGAGCGGTGCCATACTTTGCAGCTGTATTTATGGTCAGACCCAGAGTTTCCCTTGCATGCCGATCTGCAATTCAAAAACGCTGCCTGAAAACATACTGAAACAATAGCAGTCACATAGCTCTATCCCCTTGCCCTGATTTACCACCATAAATCATGCTGTATTGAGAGAAAAGGCTACTCATCAGTTACGTCAAGACCCCAGAATTTATCAGTTGATTTTCTAGAAGCTAACAGCTCTGTGTACACTTAATGCATTAAATTATCAATGCAACTCTCTTCCATTCCCAAAAGTTGAGGATTCTGTTATAGATCAAATCATCAGTTGAACTATTGGCCAGTAATCACAAAACCCGAGCCAACTGCTGACAAACCAAATCCATAACTGGCATTTATACTAAATTAATCATGTAACACGTGGCATTTGTTAGCACTTTACCACACTGTACACAGTCCGGTTATTTCCTGACTCCAGTTCCAGTTCCAATCACGGCTCTTCATTTTATGTAAAACATCTAAAAAATAAAATGATCCAAATGTCTTTATCACCTCAGAATATGTAAACTGTGGGAGTGTGAAATATAAATTCTTCACCATCCATGAAGCACCAGGCCCAGATGGCCTCTCTGCAGCTTTTCCAAGGATCCAATTTGCTGCTTCCGTCTCATTTATGATCCCCTTATTGAGAATCATAATAGGTGTTCAAAAGACATTTAATAATGCAACTGTTAATTTTATTTTTGGATTTTGGAGCCTGAAAAGAGTCTAGAAATAGGTTTGCTTGCCCACTTACCACTACCTTCAACCACGTGGGATGCATCCAGGACACCACAAGTCTGGTTTGAGTAGTGTCAGTCGCGTGGCTGCAGGCAGTTGCTTGGCTGTGCCCCTTCCTCTCCCTGCTCCGGTGGCCCATATGCCTCCGGCAGCTGGAAGATGGCTCTTCCTCATTATGGACCTGGCAGGGTTGGCATAGATAATGTCACCTGTGAAGATAAAGATGTGTCCAAATTGTGTCTGTGGATCAATCACACCAAACTAAGTGGTCAGCATTTGCCCAAACTAGTCATGTTGCAGAAGATGAAACAGATTAAACCAGATTAAACAGTCACTGAGGAATTACAAAGTGAATTGTGACACAAAGCAGGAGTGAGACCGAAAATAAGTATAAAAGTAGCATGAAAGTTTCTAACAGGAGAGACCTGGGAGAGGAAACAGCTTTCTCAAGGGTGTGTGGTTCAGCCAACGACTTGCAGGGAGCTGCAGCGGTCTGCATAAAGGTGGAGGAGCCACATCTCTCGCAGGAGGCATATGTAAACAGGGAGGCCTGCAATCTTTGGGAAGAGGGGTGTTTTTGTAACCCAGACTGCCCAGGAGTGCACACAACTCTTGTCCGTGTGTGCGTCCATGAGTTGCTCTGTGTGTGCATGTGTACACTAAGAAGGCTCTGGGATTAGTTACAGGAAGCTACAGGAAGCTGTTTCGAAATTTCCAGTATGGTTCACCTACTGCATTACAGATCTTGTATGCATAGTTCAGTGACTGATGGTTAATTACATACTGTCAATAAAGCAATAAACTGCTTTGATGCATATTTATTTTTAACTATGGGAACTCAGCAGTTTTTCCCCGCAATGTCTAACAAGTTGCTGAAGCAACCAGAGATCAATGTAGCACAAGGATTTTATGTTTTCTTCCAGAGCATTGACACTGAATAAATTCACACAAAGAATAAATTCAAGTTTAGTGAATCACATCTAAATACAGGTGAGATCCCTTAAATGCATACAGTACTTGTCTCAAAATAATTATTTTTAAGACATTACACATATAGTTATTTCAGACCTGTTTCACAGGAGTTCATACGCAGATGTTACACGGTTAGTATTTGTAATTAAACATGCTGTTATGCTTCAATTTGGGGATCAGCACTCACTGTTTGCACCATATTTTCCCTTGGAGTTGTCTGAAAATAACAAACTGGGCTGGACCCAGATCTCAACTAACACAGTCTGACAGAGAAGAGCCTTAGCTAAGCTCCCTGAAAGAATCAAAATTGCAACTGTACAAGTGGTTTTTGTATGTTGCAGAGTTTCACTAGCGCTGTAGGGTTTGGGATTTGGGGTTTTTTTTTGTAACATCAACTCAGAATTTCCTTTTTCTGTAAGACAGACAAATCTTTTCGATTTTACCCATTAAACTGGCCTGGCCAGTTCTCCCTCCTTCCATAGCTGTAATAACATACTATAGTATTCCCTAAAGCATGTTTTGCTGTGCATGCCTGGATATGCTAGTCAGTGCTAATTTGCTCTAACCCTGCTGTCCTGACTTTCCCAGACTGCCCCGATACAAATGTAGGCAGTTTGATCCAAAGTGTGGACTTGGTGATAGCATCACCGCCCAACACTGATGCACTGACAGCGACAGCAAACTCTCCACACACCATCGCACTACGGAGAGGGCATAAGCAGGCAATCAATCAGGAAGGCTCTAACACGTACCACACAATGAACTTTGAACAACTTGGTAAAGGAAACAACAACAAAAAAAATCTATTTCTGGACTGAGATTGTAGCTGGATATCCCAGCCAAAGATAATCGTATTTTACAAAATTGCAATCCTCACATGAGGGTTTATAGGGGAAAAACACTGTCAGGCCATTGTCTGTGGCATTGTGTTCACAATGCTGTAATTATCACTTTACCATAACGAGTGTAACTCTGTGGTCAGAAAGATGGCAAGAATATGGTATTTTTCCATGGAATACTTCTTCCTTTATAGATGTTTGGCTTGAAATCCATAGTTGAAGTTGCAGTGTTGTTGGCATTATTTTTCTCACATTTTAATTTTTTGGGGCTAATCTATATAAGTGCTTTAACTTGGCTTCTCCTTTTAGGTGTACAAATAAAAAGTACTAATTTTTTCCAAGCTTGATTAATTGCACACAAAAGTAGACGTGTAAACACTTCCTATCATCTGATGTTTATAATCCTCCCTTTGCAGCCACAGTGATACTCCTTTGGGTATTATCAGCCACAAAAAAAAAAAAAAATGAAGATAGGGTTTTTTTTCTTTTTTCAAACTAGGTCACTGCTGTTATTAGATGAGATCCCTGAGGGCTCACTGAGCTGTGCTCTTCCAGGCTGGCTTGGCAGAAGACATATCCTAACCCACGCTGCCTGATGACAACCACCACGAGATACCAGTCTTAAAGCCCACCAGGGGCTCCTTTACCACATGGTTGTGGAAAGTTTCTGGCTCATCTGCACTGGAGGAGCAGCAGAAAAACCCCCAGCAGAGACCAAAGATCTGGCTCCATAATCAACCAAGCATGAAATATAGTACTGTCTAATATACCCTCGTGTATCCAAGTGTGGGATGAGCTTTGGAAGGGGAAGGAAAACAACATCTGAACTGTTAAAAATGTTATTCCTGATAGGTCTAGAAAATGGGTTGGTAATCATTCCTGAGTAGTGGGTGGTCCTCCTTACTGAACATCCCCACACTAATAAGCTCTGAAGAGGAAACAAGGTCAGAATCTCACTGGGAAAGTGCTGGAACTATAATGTTGCTTTGAGCGCCCAAGCCTGTTCACCTCTTTTTCTCAGTAGTACTTGTGTAAGCAATAGTCCTGATGTTAATGTGATTATCTAAAGGCAGAAGAATACTCATACAAATAAGAGTTGGGATTCATGCCTAGTAATCTGTCTAATCTGGCACTCTCTCCCTTTCAGCTGCACCATACGTTTTCCAGCAGAAGACTCTCAAATACTATATCCAAAATACACTGATATCCTGGGGGAAAATTCTATGATAGCTTACAAAGTCTTTCCTGGGACATGATTATTCATCAAGTTCTGTGCAGACAGAGCAGAAAGATCCCAGGGGAAAAGTGGAACATCAAGAGGGTTATAGTCTAGTCTAAAGGCCCATTTCTAAGTGCTAATACTATGTGGATTGTCCTAAAACCACATGTTTTGTCAACAGGGTACAACACAGCGTTAGTGAGCTAAACATCAGGTTTCACTGAGGTAAGAGACCCTGAGAGATGGCCTTCAAAAAATAAAATACAAACTCCTACCAATATCACATTTGTCCTCACATAGCTGTGGCCACAAAACCAGGACCCTGAAAAGAACACGAAGGATGCCCTGGTGGGTCAAACCAACACCCAGCTATCCCCAGGTGGTAGGCTGACCCTGGCTCGACACTGGGTGCCCACCAAAGCTGCTCTGTCACTCCCCTCCTCAACTGGACAGGGGAGAGGAAATATGATAAAAGGCTCATGGGTCGAGATAAAGACAGGGAGAGATCACTCAGCAATTACCATCATGGGCAAAACAGACTCAACTTGGGGAAAATTAATTTAATTTATTACCAATCAAATCAGAGTAGGATAATGAGAAATAAAACCAAATCTTAAAACACCTTTCCCCGACTCGTCCCTTCTTCCCAGGCTCAACTTCACTCCCGATTTCTCTACCTCCCCCTGAGTGGTGCAGGGAGACAGGGAATGGGGGTTGCAGCCAGTTCATCACATGTTGTCTCTGCCACTCCTTCCTCCCCAGGAGGAGTCCTCACGCTCTTCCGCTGCTCCAGTGTGGGGTCTCTCCCAACGGAGAAGTTCTCTCCATGAACTTCTCCAACATGAATCCTTCCCACAGGCTGCAGTTCTTCACAAACTGCTCCAGCATGGGTCCCTTCCATGGGGTGCAGTCCTTCAGGAACAGACTGCTCCAGCGTGGGTTCCCCATGGGGTCACAAGTCCTGCCAGCAAACCGGCTGCAGCGTGCCCTCCTCTCTCCACAAGGACACAGGTCCTGCCAGAAGCCTGCCCCAGGGCAGACTCACCACGGGGTCACAGACTCCTTCAGGCATCTACCTGCTCCAGCATTGGGTCCTCCACGAGCTGCAGGTGGATATCTGCTCCAACGTTAACCTCCATGAGCTGCAGGGGAATTTCTGCCCCAGCACCTGGAGCACCTCCTTCCCCTCCTTCTTCACTGACCTTGGCATCTGCACATATTCTCTCTCCTTCCTTTTCTCTCACATATTCTCAATCCTTCCTTTGGCTGCAATTGCGCAGTTGGTTTTTCCTCCCCTTTCTTAAATGTGTTATCACAGAGGCTGATGGGCTCGGCCTTGGCCAGCAGCCCATCCATCTTGGAGCCAGCTGGCATCGGTTCTACTGGACATGGGGGAAGCTTCTAGCAGCTTCTTACAGAAGCCACCCCTGTAGTCCCCCGCTACCAAAACCTTGCCACACAAACCAAATACATGCCAGCATCCTTTCTCCAATAACAAGAGATGCTATTTAAAGAGAACATGTAAGATGGGCTACTTTATGGGTTTCCCTTGCTCTCCTCCAGCATCCACGATCACTGTATTAGGGATGTTAGAGACCACATCCCTACTCATCCCTTTTAGTATCTCTTTATGAACCTGTAGCCCATTTAATAGTTTAGTCTGCTTTTCAGTCTACTGACCTATGTTTCCAAAACCTCTGCTGGCAGCAAATTATGCAAGCTCACTATATCTGCTACATAAAAAAGTATTCCCTTTTACCTTTTCTAAACCAATCTCCTATCAGTTTCAATGAGTGCCCCCTAGTTCTAGTACTGCAGGATTTGGAGAACAACGATCTGCATTCACTCTGCCCACTGCCTTGATTTTGCAAATCCTGATCATATCCACTCTCTCCAAATTGAAGCTCTTTCTGTGGATAGCCACACTCCCTTCTCTTCGCCCCCTGGGAGTACGGCATATGGGTTTGAACAGGACTGTCCCTCTGCCTTTCGCTCCTTTCTTCGATACATCAGCAAGGATCCCAGGGATCATCAGCTCACCAAGACTGCAGTTTCAGAGCAGAAATGTCAACAGTGAGCTAAGCCCTTTTTCAGTTTTCTGATAATTTATCATCATGGCTTGGCAAAGAGTTCACTGAATGCTGCAGGTCATTCAAGGAAGGGATCAAGAATGAGGAAGCCAGGAATTGAAATAACTGATTATTGCAAAATCACAGTTTGAGCCACTCTCCATGTACCCCATAAAAGCTAGGATCCCACAGACCTCTTCCTTCTGGGAGGGAGGTTGTGTTTTGCTTTCCTTTCTTTTTTTGGTGTGAGAATGATCCTAAGAATGTTTATTATTTGGATACTCCTATCCATAAGCTTGTCCATAATGGACCTGACCAAAGGTCCAGCCAGCTCATGCTCCTGTGTCAGTCAATGGCCATGCATAGGAGAGAAACAGTAAGGACAGTGGGAGTGAACTGATGTCAGGTAAGAGTACGGACAGGGCATGCATATATGAACTTTCCTCCTGAAACTTTCCTAGCTTCAAACTATTTTTCAGCCCAGGCAGCTGCCTTGAGGCATACATAGGTTTTAGACATGCCCCAGTGTATCTGCTAGAATTTGGAGAAGGCAAAGGATCCTGTATCTCTGTCCTTTGGTGAGCTGTTGTCTGGGAAACTCTTGTCTCTCAGTGTTTGCAGCTGAAAACAGAGCCCTGTGTACCAAGCACATAGTGGTGAGAGGTATCAGAGGTCTGATGTCTATCACAGGACCACAAGTATTAGGGAAAGGGTCTGTAAATATACACACGCACAAACAAAATCTCTCCTTCCCTTTCAAGAAACTTCTATCTTCCTAAATTGTTTTCAATCAGCTGAAAACATAACACAATGACAAACAACCCACTTCAAATGTCTCTGAAATCCCTCAGGGTTTCACATTGACTTCCTGAACTGCTTTAAAATTCACATACTTATTAAGAAAGATGGGAAATTTGGGATATATCGGAAGTGGAGCACAGCTAGCCGCCATAATCTGGATTTATTTAGCTCAAGGACTCCTGAGATACTGAAGAGAAAAGTCTCAGTTTCTTCAGGAGACATAGTCTATCAGCTTTTGAGAACTCAGCTAGGAAAACTAAATCGCTTCACTGATCAGAACCCCAAGACAGTTTAATCATTCACTCCTTACACCCGCTACAGCCCTTTGATCATGCCTGATGGGCAGAAACAACTTTACATATGCTCTCCCAAATCACTGCATATCACAATCACATTCTTGCAGTTTGTTCCCGTTAACGTCTCCAATATTAAAGGTAGCTAGAACCTAATTTTGCTGGAAACCTCACAGTAAAATTGTGGATATTGTCAGCTCACAGCAAAATTGTATATTCTCAGTTCCAAGGCCACACAGGTAGGTTTCTGTGGGCATGTAACTTATCTCAGTGTTTGCTAGCTTCCAGAAATACTAGTTTGTTGAACTCAGCACTTGGAAAGATTCCTGAAATACAGTGAACCATAATCCTGAGCTGCATTTCACTGTATTTACCAAGAATTTCCCTTAGTGCCATACCATAATGCGTTCTCACAGGCAAAGTTCCCTGGAAAGTCAGGAAATACACAGCTTCAGGTTATCTCACTCTTTCTTGCTGACCCCTGCAGAAGCTCTCTGCAGTCTCCCACCTGGTCATGCAGTCCCAGCTCCTCCTTTCTGTCATGCTGCTTGTTAGACCTTTCTGACTGAATTAACTGAAACAAATGCCTGGCTGAACTAATGCAGCAAAAACCTACTTATTTTTATGCCCAGTTATGTTTCTGCTGGGCTACTGAGTTGACTCAGCCATTGAGGACTGGGAAAGAAGGTGCAAAACCCATTAATTACTGCACAAAATAAGGGACTGGAAAGCAGAATTGGAAATAAAGGGGCCCTTTTGGCAGCAGTGAGCAGCTAAATTTGAGCACCATCTCCTGTGAAATCACCGCACAAGAACTCATCTCTTTCCTTTGCAGGCTTTAGTCCATGTTCTCATTTATATGTAGTTCATAGAAAAGGCCTTAGTTTGTGTGGTTGTTTATTAACGTACATGCTGTGCCAGATTACTTCATGGTTATTATAAAGAGCAGTATCTCTGCTTTTTACCATTTGATTAAACTGCCAAGGATGATTCCGGATCTAAGCTTTCATACCAAATTTTCCAGGAACCGACACCTCAGGACTGGGTGATAATGACGCATAAATGCAGCCCAATGAGGCTCCAGATCAGTCTCCTCAGCCTTTTAAAACAACCTTCTATTATTTTTAACACCACTTTCCTTCTCACTGCTTATATACACGTGTGTGTATACATATATATTTGAAAGCTTACAGAATTTCTTTCTAACAGTCACCTTTCTGTGGCAGAACATAACTGACCTTCCTTATTTAACTACAGATTATTAAACCTCAAGCCTCTGAATCTGCATTTTTTTAAAACTACATTTTACTCCTCTTCCCTTTCCATGGTTCCACCTGGTGAAGTGAGTTTTGCACCAAAATGTTTGAGAATTACAGCTGTCTCAAGGTGCTTAGCTCCTCCTCTTTCCCCCAGGAAAATAGGTGCTTTGATGCTCCTTTCCCCCCCTTTTTCCCACTCAGAACCTTTTCTTCTGTCTCTGGTATTTCAGAGGCACTCTTCTACAGATTCCTTCTGGTATCACATTATGTTCTGGGATAGAAGTTAGCATTAAATCTTACTTGGAGCTTACAACTATGAGTAGCCTTTAGTGTTAATACAGGAAGACCAACAAAAACCGCACACAGCTTACAAGCAGGAGACAGGTCTTTTACGTGATTCATCCTGCCAACACCCTCTCTAACAACAGGTAGCCTGAACAAAAATTTTCAAGGGGAGGGAGATGGGCTGCATTGCATTTCAGCCCAAGACCCTTAAAGGCTTCTTGTTTTATACAGAACACTGTAGCAAAGCAAGGGACAAAGATTTTCTACGGAGAGAGTGCATACTTTCAGATGTGAACACAGACGGGCCTAAAAAAAGTCACACATGATCAACATGAGCAAAACTTCCTAGGGACTGGGCTGTACAATTTTAAGAAGCTCAGCATTTTTAACTGTTTTTCTCTTCAGGTCACATTTTCATAAAGATGGAAAAATATATCCCTGAAACTAAAGCAATTTACTTGCCAACTTTGAAATCTGTTTTTCCAAACCAGAGAGATGCTAGAGGCTGTTCAGTGGAATGGTTATGTTTATAATGGACAAAACTGTGTATTCTCCCCTAAATTCATCCTTATAGTTGGCTCAATTGTTGTAAAAGGAACTTTCCAAAAACTAAACAAACAAATCATAATACAAAACAAAACAATGAAAACAAGCTCAAATAAACCAGCTGGAAGAAGATACCCAACAGGGGAAATTTCAGCTCAAACTGGCAGTTACAAACAACTGCAGACTAGAATAGAAAGCACTTAGCAACACTAACACTAGCTTTGCTGCTAGCCCTGATATACCTTGCTGCTAGGACTGAGGGGTTCGATTTATCGTGCTACCAACAAACTAATTTAATGAAATGTCCTCCCATTAAAAACCTCCCACAGAAGACTACCTGTGCTACAGCAACCGTTTCACATCAGAAAATAGTTTAAGTAACATCTTAGGCAAAACAATGCCAAATACTTCTTTGTATTTGAAAATGGAAGGGAACATAACAAACAGCATATAATTATGCGAATTCAAATTTAACCCAGACTTCAGGGTTATCCAGTCTACTTTAGTGAGGAGTATCATTGAATCAGTAACCACAACTGGTCATTATCCTAGAGGTGCCAAAAGACACTGTATTTGTTCCACTTCGGAGCCCTCTCAAATAGAATCGCATGGGTTTGTTCCATTTAATCCACTGTTTATTTTACTGTGCTTTTAAAGAGCCACAAGTCTCAGAATACTTCATAAAGAAATCCAAGATTTCGGGATTTCAGTTTATGAATCTGCTTTTGGTTTGCATTTTGGAGCCGTCCTGCCCTCAAGTGTCCTATGTTTGTTTTCCAAAGTTGCTGTACCTTCAGTCTTCCTTCCCACAGACACTGGTGAGATAAGGAGAACAGTTCTGTTTTCCACCAAGCAGACGGACTTGGACAGCTCACACAAGAGTGGGTTTGTGTCACAGCAGTTAATGCTAACAGAAAAAACAAATGGAACATTAGGAGTGGAAATTAAATACGTTAACCCTAATGAGAATACTGATTCGCTTTCCAGCAAGCTCGTTGGAGCGGAAAACTCCCACACCTTTAAGCAAAGAAATCTAAAGGAAACACAAGATTTTGGCAGGGATTTTCAAGTGACCCCTGATGAAGGCAGGTATCCAAGTCCCATCACACAGCATTGTGCGTCTCTCCCTGTTGTGGCCATGTTTATGATCAGCCTGTTCGTGGGAACAATGGAAGCGTGGGGAATGTCACAGGCAGGCACCCCTTGATTACTGCTGAAGGACACGTCCTGCGCTGGTCAAGAACACCTCACTTGACAGAAAGCTAAAGAAAGCACAGGAAGGACATGGACCTGTTGGAGCGAGTCCACAGGAGGGCCACAAAGACGATCAGAGGGCTGGAGCACCTCTCCTGTGAGGACAGGCTGAGAGAATTGGTGTTGTTCAGCGTGGAGAATGCTCCAGGGAGACCTTACAGCAGCCTTCCAGTACCTAAAGGGGGCCTACAGGAAAGATGGGGAGGGACTCTTTATCAGGGAGTGGAGCCATAGGACGAAGGGTTTTAAACTGAAAGAGGGAAGATTTAGATTAGATATCAGGAAGAAATTCTTTACTGTGAGGGTGGTGAGGCACTGAACAGGTTGCCCAGGGAAGCTGTGGAGGCCCCATCCCTGGAAGTGTTCAAGGCCAGGCTGGACGGGGCTTTGAGCAGCCTGGTCTAGTGGGAGGTGTCCCTGCCCATGGCAGGGGGGTGGGAACTAGATGATCTTTAAGGTCCCTTCCAATCCAAACGATTCTATGCTTGAATACTATGGAGGGTGACAAAATACAGACAAAAGTAGCTTGTGGCAGATCAGCTGCAGCAAATGTGGATAGCATATAAGAAGTCACTGTGTTAAAATAACCATGTCAAGCAGTTTCATAAATTAGCTATGTGTGTAGTACCTGAGTCCTGGGGCTTGCGTGGGTTGGTTTCCCCTGACAAACAGGTAACATTAGCCTTTGGTCTGTGCGTCTGCTCAGCTGACTTCACGCAGGCAGCCCTCCAAGTGGCAAAGATGGAGGCGAGGAGAAGGAAGAGGCGAGAGGAACCACCCCGTGTGAGGGGCTGCGGGCAGAGGGGAGCCCTGCATGGCGATGTTGCCCAGGGACACTGGGGTGGCACAGGCCGGAGAGCCTGGCCCCAGGCCTTGCCCAGGTCTCCACGGGATGCGCGCCCTTTGGGGACACAGCTCTGCAGACATGACTGACTCTACCTCTGGGGTTCTTCCACCCTCAACATGGTGTGGCAGGGGGTTTCAAGCTTAAAAGGCTAAAATAAGCCACGGATCTCTCTGCTGCCTGTAGAGCCCCGGCACCTGAGGTCAGGAGGAGGAGGAGACGCCAACGTGGGAGCTGGGCCCTGCAGCCAAGGGGCCCCAACACACAGGGTGCCACTGCCCCGGGCCTGTCTCCCCGACCCCCGCGTCTGCCAAGGCCCACAAACCCCCGCTGCCCCCGCCCTTACAAGGAGCTCTGCAAGCGGCCGGGCCCCGCCATGATGGCGGCAGACGCCCTCTTTCCCCTCCGCCGAGGGAGCAGCGAGACGGCCGACGGCAGCTCCAAGGCCCCGCGGCGCCTGACGGTGCCCGGCGGGGGCGGGAGGCGGGGCCGGGGGAGGTCGGAGGGCGGCGGGGCGGGCGCGGCGCGGCGGGAGC
>VXBH01002962.1:2039888-2060849 GCA_013400035.1 Rynchops niger | reverse complement strand
GCCCGGCCTCGGTCACGAAGGCGGGGTGGGTGAAAGGCTGGACTTTGCACCTGGCCCTTGCCTCTACAGACCTCGGTTTTGGGGGTGCTGTGGCCCTCTAAAACTAGCTGCCTTCCTGAGGGAATTACAGCTGGGGGGTGAGTTGCTCCCTTTAATATTAAAGGCCTGAGGTGAAATAGGGCAGTGTGTGGTCCTTCCTGCCCACCCCCCTTAACACCGTGACCCAGAAAGCACCCGCTCAGGTAAAAAGAAATGTACGCTTAGTTAAGCGTGTACTTAATTTGGGAGAAGAAAGGGGAAGGTGTACCCCAACGGCTGGGGGTACAGGCCGTACGCTGTGGGGCTGCAGGCCAGCGGCACCGCTGCGTTTACAGAGCGCAGCCGGCATCGGCTTTACAACAGCAAATTAAATGCTTTTTAGAGGACGGGAGCCTAACTTTGGACAATGCATCAAAATCTAAAGGTGAAACAAAAAGGGCATGGGCAGAGATAGGATAGAGCACCTGTGTGTACAGCTTCCTGTACACAGCCGAGGTTTCTGTCTGAAAACTTTGGGTAGACTCTGAAAATTGCTGTTTTTGCCTGTTGTTGCAGGGCCTGTGGCATTCCGCTTGAAGTCTACCAAGTACGGCCTGGCTGAAAGGGCACGAAGCTGTGCGCTCACAAGACCTGTGTGCGTCCATAGCCTATGCCCAGATCAGCCATGTGGCACGAGTGCAACACAACTGGGCAGTGGCAGCTTTGGGCAGTGTCAAGCTTTTTGCTTGCGTTTGATTGGGAAAAATGCATGCCACGTACATCCAAAAAAATACCATTTTCCCTAAAAGTAAATATGGTATATCTAGATACTGAGGTGTAAGGAAAAGCAGCCGTTAGAGAAAAGATCGTAAAACAGCTAGTAGGCACACCTCAGCCTTTCGAATGTTACACAGTAGTCAAACGCAACTTACGAGAGTGTAGTGTTACTTAGAATACTTTAAGTAATGATTTTTACTTTTTACCAGGAGGAAGGAACTTGTTTGGTTTCAGTTGCAATGTGTTTTCTTCTCCAGAGCTGGGACCATGGCGATTGACTGGATCGGTTTTGCATATGCTGCATTGTTGGCTGTTGGAGGTGTTGTAGGATACACTCGTAAAGGTAAGTACTGGGACAGCAGGATTTGGAAATGAAGCATGTGTTTCTTCTTCACCACACGTAAAAAAAAAAAAAAAAAAAAAAATTATGTAAGACATGAAAACTCTGCTATAATGAACATGACTGCATCTTAAATCCGTCCTGAACTGCTATGAATGATCTGAGTCTCATGAGATTTACTTGGGTCAACTTAAGCATTTAAGTGTTCATTTTTTTTCTGTTAATTTAATTGATGAGTTTGTTTTCAGGGCAAAAAGGGGCTGTTATGTTATGTTTGACCTTCAGTGTATTTTGGGCCTTCTCATTTCCTTTAATCATTTCTGCGATGAGTACAGTAGATGATCTTTGATTAAAGTTTATTTTCAGCGGAGGCACCCTGGCTTGATTTTGAGATTTACAGACACACACCGGAAAGAAAACCTTTTACTTGTGTATTCTGATCTTGTGGTTAATTATCTGTTATATATTAACTGTAAGATAAGCAGGTTTTAGGTTATCGTGTGCTATAAAGTGCGTTTTCCGTATTTCAGTCATTTTTGCAGTCCTTCCCAGCCAGCAGCGCCCTGCCCAAGCCCAGCACAGCATCCCGGCAGAGGTCGCAGTGGTACCGAGGACAGGCAGGATCTCCAGCCTGGTCCCCCTCAGCTCTCCCACAACGTGCTCATCCCAGCAGCGCGTCACTCTCCACCGTGGCCATTCCATCCCTATTCTTGTGATTCAGGGTCACTGTTTCCCTGCACAGGGTGTGCATGCTTTGCTCTTAGACATCTGGCTTTATGTCTGACTTTCTGAAATACTTGCTGTATTTTTTCTGTTTGTACTGAGCTGCACTCACTGACTGTCACACTCGCTTGCTCTCACTCTTTAATAGTTGGTCAATCTTCATGGCAAATCTAGATTATTTATTTTATTGGTAATGATTTCTGTTTTCTTGCAAATTCTTGATTAAAAATACTCAATATAACAGGACTGTGAGCTGAATGACGTCTGGGGATCTGGATTCTTCATTTATAAACATTTTAGGATCAGCTCAATCCAGATAATGCCTGCTGTGCTGATTCTACGCTTTTATCATATTGTACCAAGTCAAATGCCTGTTCAGAAACCTAGGTGTATTACTGAAACTCTGGGCTTTATGAACCTGTTTTCTTTCTTTCTGAAGGAAGTTGTTGAGGTACTTTTTAAAACCATATTTTAATCTTCATTGCTATCTAATTTTTTTAACTCTTTTTTTTTTTTTTTTTTAATTCTTTATTAATTAAATGTGATGTTTGTGGTACTGTTCTTTTGTCCAGGACTGATGTCAGACTGAAAGGTTTGTGATCACATGTATTATCCAATTTAACCTTTTTATGTTGACACACTTCTAACATTTTTGGAGACTCCCAAGTGCTGTAAGATACAATTAAAATCAGCAGATAGTCCAGAGAAATTACAAAACTGCTTCTAAAGGCATATATGGTAGAGAAAATAGCCAAATTTACGTTTGTGCTTCAAAGATTATTTTTCACAAACTGCAAGTATAACTAGAACCTCATCATCTCCCTCTAATTTAGTTGATTTTCCCCCTGATGCCATGCCAGAGAATGACCCAGTTACAGAAATACCACCTATTCACGCTGAGTGAGCTAGCTGCGCTGTGGCAAAATCAGTTCTATTTTTAAAATATTTGGTTGTAGAGAGAGAACTACTCTGTAAAGATTGAGCTTAAAGACACTGTATTGAGAAGTAATGCTTGAATGGTTTCTTGCAGGTAGTAAAATCTCTTTAGCTGCTGGTCTCACCTTTGGATCTGTGTCTGGTTATGGAGCTTACTGTGTAACACGTGATCCAAGAAATGTGAAGATATCGTTGTGTAAGTGTTTTACTACAGTAAACAAAACCCAGAAAACAACAAAAACTAGCAGTTTCCTGAATTGCATATAGAAGTCTTTCTTACGTTAACTTTTGAGCATTGCTTTGGTTTAAATGTTATTTTTTTAAATAGAGTTAGACATTTCAGCTTAGTTTGCAAAATTCAGGAGTTTGTACATGGAACTGTTTGGAAGCTAAGGCAGCTCGTTCACACACATAGCCAGCGGGTCCATGTTACCACCTGCCAGCACCTCCTTTTATTATCTGGTTGCATAATGCTGCAAATATTGTGAAATCCAGCTGAGAAACGTGGGAGAGTACTGGAATAAACTCATTAGGGCTGCAGATTAGAATGTAATTTGAGAAGCAAGGAAGGTGTGGGATCCAGTCCTGCATAACGGAATGTATCCTCAGCTCCCAATGAAACAAATAGTTTGACTTCATGTTTTTCCTTTGCTGTTAAGGAAGACAGGATACAAACAATGCAATAATTGTCATGTTAGCTAGTTTGCCATGAAATCCTCATGGAGGTAAGGAACTACAGCCTCTAAGGGGGACATTGTTAACCTCATACAACTGGTTTGCTGTTAAGATCTATTTGGAGCTTGTCTCACTCATGGTTTTAGCAAAGATGGCTGTACTTTCACATGCAGAAATGCATTTAAAATACATTTAATCCAGATTGGGTGAGCGCACCCTTGCTTTTTCTGAATTTAGTTAGAATTTATGGTACAGTGTTCACGCTGGCTTTGTGCTTTACACCAGCGACAGTTGTAAAAACTTCCATTTCAAAAAGATGTTGAATAGCGTTGTTAGCAAAGTGTATTCGCACCAACTGTGGTCTTTAGTAAAGGTGGTAGTGGCATATGCTGTCTGCTCCTAGATGGCCTGAAATTGGATATTCCAGTTTTGCCACCATGACCTTGCTTGGATTAAGTTATCCCACTATTAAAAAAAAAAACACACCCTTTTTTGGAATGAAGGCACAGCGTTAAGTATGTGTAAATTTGTAATCATTCTGTGTGATGTGCTTTTAAGTAGCATCTAGTATTGTACTTTTATGGTTCAATTAAATCACTAATTTCACAAATCAGAATTTGTGAAAGAGAAGACTAATTAAAACTAAGTACATGTTGCCTGTTTCCTAATTTGCTAGTTTTGGAAGGACTAATATAAAATTTCCACTAATCTGCTTGTTGATGTCAGATATACTAAAATATTGTCAGCGTTGTGCATTCCATGTACCTGTAGGCATGTGAGGACTTTCAACTGGAGCAATATGTATTATTAATTTAATAGAAATTATAGCAACACAGATGAGATACACTACACCTGCCTTAGAGAGTTCTTACTATGTAGAGTAAAAAGAACCAAGACTTTTTAAAGCAGCTTTAATTCAGAATGCTTACAAAGTGATGTTCTGATTGCTTAAAATCTAAGCATATATTTAACCTTGGCTGTGAATGGGTGGCCTCTTCAAGATCCACTTACGCTGAATGAAACCAAGAAGATGATCTGAACAGACAATTTTTGCCTGAAGTGAGTTAGGAAGTGTTCATACAAAGTACTCTGCCAGTGCCAACCATTCAGGCTGGTTTTAATCTCTCACAGGCTGATGTATCTCAGTTTGGAAGAGAGTGTCTTCTGGCTTCTACATACATAAATACCTCAAATGAGTAAAGAACTCGGTAGGAAAACTTCAGAGGAAGGGAGAATTAGACACGCTCAGAAACATCTACAGGTCCGCTCCTTAAAAACCTTTGGTGCCTACTGTATCTGCTACTTGCAGAATACTAAGGGCTTTTCGTAATAAATGTGTATTGCTTTTGTAGAAAATCAGAATGTTTTCACTTATGCCTAACCTGCCCAAAGTGCCAAAAGCAACTAGAGCACAAATGAAAGAAGGAAATTCAGTGCATGGAAGAAAGTGACCACTCTGAACTTAGACACCAGTAGGGTAAATTGCAATGTAAAATGAAGCGAGTACCCAAACTTTTAAAAGGTTAGGAAATTTAAAAAAAAAAAAAATCCCCCTCCAAAACTATAATTACCTACAGTATTTATCACCTGCGCAAAATCTCCTACAATAATGTAGGTAATGTTTTAGTACAAGACCTTGATAGTAGCGTTCTTGTAACTACATACAAAGAGTATGTAGCATACAGATACCCCAGGCAAATTTCCTCAGTTATTTTACACATTATTCTTTCAGGCATTTTCCCAGTCCCCCTGAAATTGACTCTGACCTTTCTTGAATACTTTAATGCCACTTTATGTGTTTGGAGTAGGTGTGGAAACTCGGACTTCAGTATGCAACAGCTAGTGCTATTCAGAGTGCAAGTCGATGCACCTGCTTTATTGAATTTCTGATCTGAATCTGATTTACTGAATTGATTTTGGCTTGATTTAATTAATTACTTTGACGGATTTAAGGTGAAATAGTGAATATCTAGCACTTTTGAAAATCAGGTCTCAAAGTTGAATGTCTTAAAAACTCACTGGCACATGTGAAAAGCCAGATATTAGTAACTGGAAAAAAAAATGTTACAGAGTGAACATGCTTAGTAGCTTGTAATTAATTGTAAATATACTCAGGGCAAGATGCATACTGTGTAATAGTCCACTCTTTAGACATTCCTGAAAGGATCAAGGCTATGGGACCAGAAAATAAGAGCAATGGATAATGGAGCATAAGAGGTTTTTTTGCAGCGTATCTTTAATGAGTGCACATGCACAGCTGGTAGAGTTTCATAAGATGCTTGTAACTGTCAGAGCTTGTTTTATAATGCTGGAGTGAGTTTAAAACGAATCCTTGACACCTGTGAGCACAGGACTGTCCACAGGAGTAGACCGTGGAGTTTGAAGAGAGTTAGCCAGATGGTTTAACTGCCCCATAAGAAAGGGAAGAGATTTGTGTAATTGCCGTTAATTTTTAGCTGCAAGGGTGATAAAGCCCTGCTGCCCCTGAGAAGTCCTGCCTCTCTGCCCACTTCTAGGAAGCATTTCAGGTAACAGTTCTTTAACGAAGCTAGCTATCTTTGCAGAGTTTTATGTATTCTTATTCATCTCATTTATGTACCGCTCTGCAGCCATAGTTCAGTATGAAATCCCTGTGCCTCATCGGTTCACTGCCACCTCCATTTTTAAGTAAAATTGCTCCAGGAAGAAGATGCAGTTCCTTTTGTAATGTTTGTTCTCTGCTGCTAGCACTGGCATTTGTTGCCCTCTTGGGCTGCCCACATCTTGTCACAGACAAGGTCGACGCAAAGTGAAACAAAGGAACTTGTGCTTATGATGAAGGAGACGTTGACAGCTGTGTTCTGTAGCAAAAGCAAGTGGCAAACCTTCCAATCTGTTTTTTAAGGCTCAGCAAATAAAAAGCTAGCATTCTAAAAAAAAAAAAAGGAAACAGATAAAGTTGGATGTTCTAGCTCCTTGAATAGTTAGAAAACAGCTGCAATGGTCTAGGGTGGTGGGATTTATGAGACACTATTCCTGTAATTCAGCATACATGTTACTCTTATGATGAAGGTTCAATCCGATCTAGTTGAAGATGTCCGTGCTTACTGCAGGGGGGTTGGACTAGATGACCTTTAAAAGCCCCTTCCAACTCAACACATTCTGTGATTCTATGATTCTTCCTACTTTATTTGTATCCCTGTGAATATAAGTATGGGGGAGTAGAATTCCCTGTCTG
The DNA here is from genome assembly GCA_013400035.1 of Rynchops niger. Taxonomy (NCBI): domain Eukaryota; kingdom Metazoa; phylum Chordata; class Aves; order Charadriiformes; family Laridae; genus Rynchops; species Rynchops niger. Next base: position 2,054,163 of record VXBH01002962.1, on the reverse strand, counting down.
ACAAACTTACTTAGTGCCCATGGAATAGGTTTTAGCATTCTGCTGCACCTGGAAACCTTATTTGTAGCTGAAAGAAATCATAGCAGCGTATTTTGGAAAAGCAAGAACGTTTTTATAGAACCTATCTTTGATCTAATGTTTTGTTAAATTGCAATTCATAGCAAAACACAGCAATGACCTTTGAAAACTCTCTGTGTTACTGAATGGTCCACTGGGAGAACATAAATATATTGAATTGTCTTTTACAGTTTCAGCTTTTCTTTTGACCATTATAATGGGAATGAGGTTCAAGAGGTCCAAGAAATTAATGCCAGCCGGACTAGTAGCATGCCTGAGGTAAACATATATCCAGGATGTTAATGTAAAGATTTCACTGATTTTCAAACAGTTGCCATTTGACATCTGATTCAAGCCAGTATCAGTGGAACAGGTGATGAGGGTCGTAAGACACTGGAACAGGTTTCCCAGGGAGGTTGTGGATGCCCCATCCCTGGAAGTGTTCAAGGCCAGGCTGGATGGGGCTTTGAGCAGCCTGCTCTAGTGGGAGGTGTCCCTGCCCAGGGCAGGGGGGTTGGAACTAGATGGTCTTCAAGGTCCCTTCCAACCCAGATCATTCTGTGATTCTGTAAGCTCAGCACCTTTGAAAACTAGGACATTTTTGACTTGACCAAAGAACTTTGGTCAGTATTACTGCAAATTATGATGTTTCTAACCATTCTGACTGCTTTATTGCTGCTGTTTATTTTGGCATTCTGCTAAACATAATTTTCTGTACTTATTATTTTGGAATTAAAGTATGGACTAATTCAAAACTTTTTTTTCCCAGTGAGGCCGTAACTCAAAACATTTTTCAACTGTAAGTCAGAATCTCTATCTTCTGAAGGAATAATAACCATTGCTTCATTGTTACCAGATTTAATATGACACACCATCAACTCTTTTACTCCAGTTACATACAGGGAGGAAAAAATCAGATGCAAATTGTCAAGAAATTTCAGAATCAGAACTTAAACTGGAAAGTGGTATTTTCCCTTGTGGATCGCATTTCAAGCGTAGGTGGACTGTGTGTTTCAGCAGACACCAAGGCTGTAGATTTAGACGTTTTGAAGGATTGCTTAGTAGAGGCTCTAGTGTCAGGTATTTATGAATGTGTTGTTACATAATGATGACTTTCACTGTCTTTGTTCATGCACAACCGTATTTATGTTTCTTGTTCTTTTTTTGGCAGCCTTTTGATGATTTTGAGGCTTGTTTTTATGCTGCTGTAGGAGAATTTAGCAACTTCAGAACCGAAGTATGACTGCTGCCCTCACTGAACAAACAGGCAAGCTCTCTGTACTTGAAAGACAAGTTTGAACACAAGTCTTACGTTGCGTTTATCTTTTCTGTAAAAGATCCGTACCTGTAATTTGATTATTGACATTTGCTGATATTTTGCAAGCTTTTTTAAAAAACTTAAATATTTTGTTGAGGATATATTTTGATCTACTTCCGTTTAAGCAGTTTGTTAATTCAAGGGATCTTTTTCCCTAAGTTTGATCTCTTTCAGGGGTGCTGAGCGCCCCAAGAAATTGAGTTAGTCTTGCACTGTATCTCTGAGAGAATAATATATATAATACATGTTTATGCTAAAAAGGTACATTGAACCATAATTTTGTAGCTTCTGAGATTAAATAATCAATTCTAATCCTATTGTCACTAATTAATAAAGGCACAAGCCTGTACTATATTGCACTAGAAAACCCACCTTTCTTTCAGATACACGTATGTTGTTGCACTGGTTCTAAATGTAAAAACCATTATCAGTGTTGAAATAAAACATAAAATATTCAAAGCTTCTGTTTTTTACGGAAGGGTCTGGTGATCTGCTTTGTACTTGGCACCGGTTTAAAACATGTAACTTGGTGTAAATTCCCACTGACATGAACCACAGCTGAGGAGGGTTCACCATCTTGTGCAAATACTCTTTAACAGGTATCAAATTAACAAACTAACCAATACTTTTAACAGGTCTCAGTACTCTTTACCCGGTTTGCTGTTTTGGTCTTATATGGGTTATCTTGCTGAAGGCCTCCCCATTAGCAAAGGAGAGCATTCAGAGATAAACTATTCAGGGACTGAAGTTGCTCTGGTTTGCACAGAAAATAATTGAGTAGTCCCTGGGTCTGGAAGCTTGGGTAAGACTATCTTCTGGTGCACAGGAATGTGCAACCAAATCATTAGGAAACAGAATATGGGTGAGTGCACTATTGAAGACAAAAAGAAAGTTTGCTTCGTTATTTTTTTTCATACAGAGCTTGCTTATAAAGGCTATCATGTATCAGATCTCAGTGCTGCACAAATCCATCAGTGGAATACCAAGCTTATTATTCTTGGCAGGGGCTTAGGTGGTGACAAGGTGTTGCGAGCAGCTCAGGTGTCTAAGGCACAACTGAAAAAAAAAGAAAAAAAGGCAAAAAAACCTCCCACCAATCCCAAACCACAGCCTCCAGCTCTGGAATCTTCTGTTAACAAGTGTTAATGTCAGCTATCTCCAGGTCTTGCCGGGCTTACAGGTAATTGAGCTGGTATGTTACGGATTTCAGAATCGGATGACAGCTGGACGCATAAGATGTGGTTCATTTCATCCTGAAGTAGAACTTCACAGCACCTCAGTAGAATTGAACTGCCATGGACCATAATAGGCCTGGGTGACCCATGCCAATGTGGCTAGCTGTACTGTAGGCAAGCTGAATCCTGTCTTAGATTAAGCTCCGATGAAAAGTTTAGGCAACCTAGAGCTGAAATGCAGAAGCCATCCTGCAGTTGCTGCTACACCAGATCCTAAATGCAGTAAGATTGTATGTTTTTGAGCGCGTCCAGAGTTGAGCCTTCTGTGCATTCTCTGAATTACCCCATGGGGGAAGGGAGCTTCCAAGCCCAACTGCAATCTGGGAGCTTTTGCTGACGTTCCTGAGCAGCCCAAACAAGCAGCATTCTCATCAAGTCCAACACATACCTATGGGACTGAGAACTCACAAAATGCAAAGGTGGTGTCCATGACAGGCTTTGTGATGGTTCAGCAATCATAGCACTGTTTGGAACAGAGGTGTAGCTCCATGAAACTTGAGTACTACGGTAGGCATGGCAAACTGCTGCTTCCAGCTACCTAGGTAATTTTATTTAATGTCAAACTCTTAGGAGCTGATCTGGGCAGTGCCTGGGGTGTTTCTGGTTCTTACCTCTGCAGTCCATTACATGGCTTTTCTTATGCACAAGTCAGAAAACGGGTTAACGTTGGTGGGCAGCAGTTCTGTATATACTGGTTGTTGTTTTCTCTGCCTCATCAGTTTGAGTCCTACTGAAAGAAACAACTAACTGCAAGGAAGAATAGTTTATAGCACCGTCCTTAAAGGGGACAGTGATGTTACCCATGAAATTAGGGTAAAGAATCTGAAATAGTAGTGCATGGTTTAAACACTGTTGAGATAGAACTAACTCTTTTACTGACAAGGTAAGTAGCCAATGCAGTCTTTTTACAACTACTTGTGAAGTGACTGGAGAAGGCAAAATCTTAGGGAAAAAACCAATCAAGCGACGTTTTCATCACTGCGACCAAACAAGCAAAAAGAAGAGCAAGGGAATAGATGGTTTCAATGGTTAAAAACCACATCAGGCTAATTAAACACATGTACTTTGATCTTTCAGTGAACAAAATCTCTTGTAAGAGACTCATACGGGGATTAAACAAGTTTCTTACCTTTGCCCATAAACTTATGAGGATCATGAGTTTTAATTTTTTGAATTCTTAAAATATTTATTTATTTCTCTTTTAAACTGCAGCTCTGAAAGTACAGGGACGGCAGTGAAATACAGCAGTGGGACAGTGAACTTTGATCTAGGAGACCACCTAGAGAGCAAAACCAGAAAATTCTAGGCCTGATTTTAAATGATTTCCCCATTTTTATGGAGTGGCTCTTATCTCCTGCAGTTTTTAAAGTGGGGGGTGGGGGGGTGGCTTCTACAGTACTCTGAAAGCTACAGCTGAACCATTGCACCCTACCAGGTATGTACTGTAATTAAACAAACACGAAGTATCATCATATTTTATTTCATGTAATTGTTCCATGAAATACCACTTTCTGGACTCAACAAGTCCAAATCAGCCTTTTACTCTAATTTAAAAGTATATTCTGTTTCAAAAATTGCCATGTGACTGATTATATAATCCAAGCTATAGAATACATCTATGCGGTTTACAGGTACGAGGCACAGCTCTAGTAATATACTATGGTTGTGTTATCTTCAGCAGCCACATGATTAGATATTGAATATTTTCCTCACAACGGCAATAAACTTCTCATCTGTTGGTGGCTTCCTCTGGCTGCCAGGCTGCAAGAATTTTTTGATAGTTGGAATGTTGCTTGTTCTTCCTTTAAAAGCCTGGAAGAAGCAGCAGTAGAGCCCATGAGAGTCAGGAAATTATAATTCAAACCTTTATAGCTTAAAAACCAGGTGACTTGGATTTTTACTTCTCAGAGAAAGGTAGTAGCTCCTTATAGCCAGCTCAGCACAGCGTTTTCCATTCAAAAAAAAAAAAAAAAAAGGCAGGCAGAACCATACCTGTAACATACTAGCCTTTTTGGAAAATCCAGCTGTGAATATTCTGACCGGCAGTGCTGGTGCTATAAAGTTTACCTTTGTTTCCCAGATGGGGATGGGAGAAATTAATATTAAAGAGTTAAGATTCATCTGGTAAAGGTGGAAAAAAGAAGAAAGAAAAGGGAAGACGCAAAAACCACAGCCCGAATCCAAATCCTGCAGATATATTCGGGCAAAAAAAGAGGCAAGGACAGGAATACCACAATGCAAAGCACCATGGAAGACAAGATACAAGAAACTTAACAGCTCTTTTATGTGATTTCTTCAAAATATAATTTTGCTAGCAAAAACAGGACAGGAACTGCAGACGCAACAGGCGGCAGCCTTCCCTTCCTGATGCTCAGCGCTGCGTTTGAAGACATGAAAGCAGCAGTTACAGGACCAAACTTCAGTAAGTGAATTCCTGCCAGCTGAGAACAGCTGGGAAAAGCAGAGCTGGATAAAAGGTGAGTGTCCAGCAGCTCTGGGGGCAAGGCAGCGCGCGTGTGTGCAGGTTGTTGTAGTCAACAGAAGTAGACCAGAGAAAGATTCAAGATTCAAAAGATTTAAACGTCAATTAGCTTTTAAAACTGGGCAGCGACATTTGTATGTTCCATTCCATGTTGAGATGAGATGATTACCAACCTGTAGCAGAGGGAATGCCGACAGTATATCAGGCTTACATTCTTCTGCCATTAAAATGGCTTCCAACAGATGGATGTCTGCCCAGCTTAATTTGTTGCCAACAAGATAATCATGCCCATGGGCTTTTAAGGCCTACAAAATACGAATGAATGAAAAAAGTCATATAGGATGTAATAATTTTATCTAGGTATTTCATTACAGGCAGATTTCTACAAAAATACACAGCAGAGAAAATCTATGCAAGAATCTATAAAGTTAGAACGTGATAGGTATTCTCACAACAAAAATTAAATCAGAACTCATGTTTCAGTGTGCGTGGACCTATCGCTCACGCTAACCTACTGCACCAGGTAGCTGTACCAAGTCCAGTCCCACAAGAAAGGCTTAAATCATAGAAAAGAAACGGGACCAAAGTAACTGTAAGAGGTAGTCAGGACAGTTTACCTGTAGTGTACTTTGATTAAATAACACACACACACACACAAAAAAAGTCAAGTGAATTTCCAAATATTTCAGCAAAATTTGGGATTGCTGATTATAGTTTGAAACAAGTCAGGATTGAAGGAACACAGCCTTTCCACCCTTCATCCTGTATGGAAGGATTCTTTCATGGCAAACTGCTGATGCAAGAATTGCAGCCCGCCAAAGCTGCTAATAGTTGTGGTGAATGCTGCAGCACAGCTTCAGAGCAGTTACCAGCTCCCCAGCCTACCTTTTCCCTGAAGACTATCACCCTTGTAGCAGAAGCAGAAGGAAACGTCTGTGCCTAAGATACTCTAATGCTACACTTAAACAATTAACAAACGTGCACTAAAACTAGGACATCGGTCTGTGACTTTGGAAGCTGATTCCTTCACCAGTCCCATCTGCCAATTTTGGTGTAAAAGAGGCAGTAAGCTCTGACAGAGGCAAGGCTGATACCTTCATGGAGTTATTCCCCACACTCTAACAAGGACCTCTAACAAGGTCCACCACAGCTCGTCTATCAAAGCCATATGGAAACTCCCAAACAGAGCATCGGAACCAGATTGCCTGCAGTGCTTTATATTACCTTTTGCTGCCCTAAAAGTGAAGTCACTTTAAAGTGAACGCTCAGAGCTAGGAATATTTTCTGTCAGGATTGCATAACACGTGGACTGGAAACCCTGCTAAGATGAACCAATGGACAACTTGAACAGCTGATACGTGTCCTGGTTTAACCCCAGCCACCAACTAGGACCACGCAGCCACTTGCTCACCCCTCTTTCCCCCAGAAGGGCAGGGAGAAGAGGGAGAAAAAGAGGGGAAAGGGAAAAAAAATCCTCATGTGTTGAGAGAAAGACAGTTGAACAGAACAATAATGGAAAAGGAAAATAATGATAATAATAATAATAATGGTAAAATAAAATACAAGACACAAGTCACTCTCACCGCCTGGTGAATTGGTTGCCCAGCCCGACCCAAGCAGAGATCGTAGATTCTCACCCCCCCAGCCAACCCCCATTTATACACTGAGCATGACATCTATGGTACAGAATATTCCATGCCCATTCCATTGTTCTGTCTATGCTCCTTCTCAGCTTCTGTGGGAAGCTGAAAAGAGTCCTTGAAAAGTATAAACATCGCTTATCAACAACTAAAAAAATATATACATTATTGGCATTCCTTTCACAGCAATAAGTAGAAAGAAAATTAACTCTTTCCTGGATGAAACCAGGACAGTACAGAAGGAAAAATATTAATCATTCTACCAAAATTAACTAAGCTAAAAATCATGGAAAACTTTAGCTGTGTCTTTACTGTAAGTGAACAAGGATTATTTTAAAGACTTTCCTCCAGTAAGCATACACACTAAAACATATTGTAACAGTAGTTTGTGCCTACTATGCAGAGGTTCAGAGAATACTGGTGTCTAAATTTGCTTTTTTATTTTTTAATAGCATAAATCCTTATGTTATCAGATTCCAAATCTTTGAAAGATTAGTACGTGTAATCAATCTCTCTCAGCACAGCCTTGCACTGGTATGGCAGTGGATCTATATGAATTCTGATTACAGGAGTGCTGGTTTATGTCACTTATATGCAATTTCTTTTTTCACAGGGCAGCCTCTGTGGGTTCCGCTTGTGCAATTTAAGGCTCTGATAAAGAGGCACATGCAATTGCATCAAGTCCTGTATTTTTTGAATGGACTTCAGCTGCCTGTGAACCAAGGATTCAAGCTAGAAACCCAGCTCAGCTCTGAAACAATGCAGCTTTGTACCCTTGGCACAGACTTCTGAGTAGACTGCTACGCTCTGAAAAAGCGCTGTGAGAAGGTCCATATAGTACAACCATACAAGATACAAAAGGTAAAGTTACAAACAGAAGTAGGATAGTGAGATGAGGATCCCAGCTGGCTAAACTCAAACAGGAAAATGTTAACACCAAAAAAATCCTTGCTCATCCTAAAGGGAAAAACAAAACAACCAACCAAACAGCAAGTTGGTAGAAAATGGCAACTCAGTAACATCCAGGCTGTGTTCCAGGGAGAAACAAAGAACAACTCATCCCCTCCTGACCAACTTTTGCCTAGCCAAGAAAGACTCTTCATGTGCTCTGTAGGGGTGGCAAGCATACCAGTGCTTTACTTCCTAGCTCATTAGAGGCTAACTCTTTAGCGTACACTGGCCAGTAAATAATTGCTTTACGCTTTTAAGCTAGATACGTCCTGTTTGCGGAGCCTCTTTGTGCACACCTAAGGATGCCCAAATAGTGATTCAGGAGACAGTAATAGTCCGTAAGTATAATACATTTAAGCAATGGGTTTGAGAACGATCACAGAATTAGGTCCTTAATTATAAAGCACAGTTATATTTAACTTTGAACATCAAGAGTATATAGACTTTTAGGCAATAAGTTGTGAAGGCTGGCACAGGTATTTAAATGGTGCATTTATGCAAAATGATAGGAGCTTTAAGCCACTAAGCTAGGTTTAAAAGGTAGGATCCGCTCTTTGAGGAGTCTTAAAGAAGACAGCAAAGATACTCAGTACTGAAACCAGCCAAATATTGTGTCTGCCTTCTCACATTGTTGAATACTGGCTCCATCATACAGTTCCAGAGTTGTACTGTCACTTGGTCTTCTGGAAAGTAGATGCGTGGGGCCAGGGGCGTGGGGTGGAGGGGAACTTACACCCCATGTTACTGTCTTTGTGGACTACCAGTGATTTATCACTTACCTTTTCATAAACAGGGAAGTACCTGTTTGTAGCTCGTTCAATGATTAAGGCAAGATTCTTTTCTTTTGTGTCAGCTGGTTGAAAAGGGAGATACATGATCATTCCCATCAGGTCTGTTGTTCCCTCTACATACATATCAATCCTGAAACAAATATTTTTATTTAACATTTGTCATTTGAACATTACATTTTGGTTATTTTCCTGAAATATATCACTGAAGCGATCACCAAGTAAAATGCTTATTAGTCAATATGACAAAAGATACTAGTTTGTTTTCTTGTTCTTCCCTTTTGATTCAAGGTCAGTTTGTTTCAAAGTGCAGTTCTTTATAAGCAGGCTCACAGTGTCTGCAAAAAGCAACGTATAAATAAGAGTCTGCAACTAACATATTTAAAGTGGAGTTTACACTGGTTTCCATTGATAACCTATTAATCTATGCTGTGGGAGAAAACATCACATATGCAAACCATGCTAGAGAAAAAAAAAATTGTTTTGAGGTCTAATCATGAAAGCATCCCAGCAACAAATGGCTACCAATTGCCAGTTCAGACACGCCAGTCCATAATAATCCCCACAATCTCTGATGTTGCTCCTCTGTTATTACTGAATAAACCCTTTACAGTAAGTGGTAATCAGTTAGGTTAAGGACTTAACTGAATCTTTGCATGACTCTTTTTTTTTTTTTAAACACAGAATAAACAAGGAGTTTTGCTTTTGCATTAGTCCTTTAATTATGACAATGGAAAGTATCTACAGATTACATAGTAGCTTAATATTAGGAAAATATTGGTTTAACTTTGAGTAAGATTAAGCCACTGAACATGTCTTTTTTTAAACCAGCTATGAAAGGTTCTTTACATTTAAAAAAAAAAGGAAATTAGAACACTTAAAGACACTTTTTTTTGGCAGATGTAGTTTTTCCTACTGTTTTCCAGTTTAAAGAGAAAAATAAAAGGCACACTTAGCCTTTATTATTGTATTAAGGTCCTGCAGTTGCCCAAGAACTTAATGTACTTTTGGTCTCTGTGAAATTAAATGAGCCTGAAAGTGGCAATAACGTTCTCACTACGTTGACAATTAACAATCATTTATCAACCACAAAGTCCATTCACCCAGTCCCTGGATCTGAGGGGACAAAGCACTGGCAGATGTATATGAACCTTTAAATGCAGATGTTTCGCAGCAATATTTATTTCATAAATATTAAAAATCATGGAAGAGTATTAGTAAGGACAGTATGCACTGTTACCATACCAGGCTCTCTCCTTCAGGTCCTTCCCATAGAGGTTGTACTTTGCTGCGATGTAGCTGAGGATGGCTCTGGTCTGTACCATCTTCATCCCATCGATTTCCACCATGGGCACTTGCTGGAACATCAGGACTCCATCTAGGGAAGAAAAAACAGCAAACTACTTGGATTGCTGCAGTACTGCACTGAATCTGAGAAAGAGACCTGGTAACACATCAAGACATTTCCAGTTCCGAGGGATGAAAGCATTTGTAAGCAAGCAGGCCTCTCAAATCTTCTCTTTACAGGTCACGTTGTATTGGAGGTCTTACAAAAATTTCACCTGTTGTCTTTTTGACATATTGGCATGAATTTATGTTTAGGGTACAGTTTACAGACTCACCATTGCGTAATTTTTCTAAGTCTTCCTTCGTTTCTATGAATTCTTCCTCAAACTGAAAAGCAATGAAAGAAAATAACACTGTGTCGTGCCAAAAGAAACGGAGAATTGGAAGGAAGTCTGGAAGTTAGACTCCACCTCTCCACACTATTCCACATACTTCTCATGATTTTGTTGACCCCCTACTCTTATTCTTCATTTCTGCTCCAGCAAATAACTCAGTGTCCCCAACCCCACAGTAATATACAAAGCTTTACACTTCAAAAAAATTTCCTCATTATAAAGACCAGCCTATTTGCCTGCATGAACAATTAACAGACACCAAATCATTCACTTAAAAGCAGCTGATGCCATGTGAAACACTGAGAAATTTTTAATAAGTCAGGCCTGTGTTACACAGCATTTATCTACCTCCTTCCCCCTACTGGCATTTTTTTTTAAATGAGTACATTTGAATGAGGGCAAGATCTTTGTTTCCTCAGCACTCGTGCTCTGCAGCTTCTCTGTCAGCAACATTCACAAGTGAACACCATCAAAAAAGCCTTTTATTTCCAATGGAGTATAAATAGTTTCTGATAAAATAGTTTCAAAGCACCATATTAAAACAAAAACTTGAATGTAGAAATTAAGATGCCTTAGGATGGTTTTCACCTGATGTGAATCTAGATAGCTCCCTAACTGCCTTCAGGGCAGCTCTGCTGATTTATCCTACTCAGGTCCTGACCCAAAGAATGAAAAGCACTTTGTTTGGAGATAATGTTCTAAAGTTTTTCACGTGGTAAGCATGGTCTTTCAGTGGAGAACCATCATGAGATACAGGAAAGCAATAAGCATTCAGAAAAAGTCAGAGACACACAGTTTTGGTCTGTAGCAAAAATTTAAGATGTCAGCTTAAAGTACGTTTCAAAAACAACACTTAACAATTCTCTTTATATGTTAAAATCCTTTTGCTGCAGAACTATTGCTCAAGGAATACATTAAATACAACATGACAGCATGTACCACTGAATCTAAACATTCTGCATCACAATATGTGATGAAGTGCATATCTCTAAGCACAGATGTAATTGGGAAACATTTCCAAAGAATGCCTATTTTAATCACAGATTAATCTGATCACATTATAATAAAAGGTACAAACCTCAACCCCAGCTGCTGCCAACAGCCATCGGATGGACTCCATCTTCCCCCTTCCCTTAGTGTAGTGCAGCTTGGGTTTCCCCGCCATGATTTCAGAGTTCTTGTTTCCTGATAAATTCAAGATGATGCTCTTAGAGGAAGAATTTTTTTAAATTAACATTTAACATGTTCCACTCCAAACTATTAAATACACTTGGGTGAATGTGAAAGTAGAAGGGCAATCAAGGCCTAGATACTTGGGTTGCTTGATGCAACCAAGTTTCCTGTGGATTAGCAGAAAAAAGAAAAAGTACACAATACCAGAATATGCAGCAATTCAAACAAGAATCATGCCCGAATGTTATAAGCGTCTACTAAATCATATAAATATCTTTAAAAATATTAACATAGCTTTAGGAGCTCAGGAGAACAATCAAAAGCAGAACTATAGGGTATTTCTGAATTCTTAACCTTGTAGTGATGCAATCTCTGCAGTAGGTACTGGGTTTTGTGAGAGCATCCATGTTATACCACACTTGAAAATGTATTACGTCAAATGAACTGCTTCACAAGAACATCAATCAGGAGACACCAGCATTATTTTCACTTCTCTCATTATGGCATTTCAGAGCCCCGTGCTCCTGTGCCTTCACAAATAAGAGTTTATACCAGCAATATATATTCCAGTATATATTTCATCAGGACTACTGACTTTTATGTTTAGTTAGTTCTGTTTTGACTGTTAGCCAAATCACAATGTCTACTATAGAGAACGTGGATCGACTTAAGATCCATTCCAATTTTATGAACAACAGTTAAACTGCAACAGGGATTTATATCCTATTTGCCCTGAAAACTTAACTTTAAAATCAAAACCAAGCAAATGAGACCGTGACCTCTGTTCGGCAGATAAGGCCTGTCAATGCCCCCAGCAATGGGGGCTGAAGTCAGCCCACTGGATGATGGAACTGGGATGAAACACTTCGTCCTTTCAAATGTCACCAACAAGCGCAGTCACATGCCATAGTATGAACTCAGCAGCTGATGTGAGCTTGCCTGGTGCTGGAAACAAAGCTAACACTGTACTCTTATCATTAACGGGTCCCAGAAGAATGAAGCAGATTTAAGAAGATGGCAGAGTCACAGATTAACAGAGTGCTTCATCGTTAAACCAAGGTCTTATCTGTTTACAGGCAGGCTTATCTATTCTTGCATAAACTTCACAGTATGTAATTAAGCCACAAAGCAGAAGCTTTGGCCATAATCCCAAAGGTGTCAGTGAAGAGGTACAAACAGTACAACAGTGAGATGAGAGACCACATCCCTGGCCTTCTCCACTGAAGTCCTTTGTGTTGGGTGGTATCTTCAATAGGCCCTGTAGCAAACAGCCATTGCCCTACTAGAGGCTGAACTCACAGGAGAAACCTGGTGCTCCAGTCCACAATACAGGTCTTCAAAACTGCTGCTCAGCTTCCACCTAGCCCTGGCAATATCTATATCCCCAGACACCTCAGGCCCTCACAACAAAGTTCTGATACATAAATATTGCTTTTTCATGAAGATTTGATTATGTCTTGACAGTTTATAGAGTTGGCACCTAGTCTAGACCTGCCAGATGCCTAGCTAGATTCCCAATACCCGACCAGCAATAGGGCACATAAACAAGGCATTCGGAGAAGTGCCGTATCACAGCTACCTTAGCAGGCGCTACACACAGACCACAACCTGCGCACCATTCCTAGTTCCCATAAGTGTCTGAGTTACATTGTAGCAAGTGAAAGAGCTCTCAATCATCCATACGTCAAAAATACCCCATTGCCCGGCACTTGGGAAGCAGATGACGGTCTCCACTCCATCACAGAGGAGAACTGCACTCAGTCCCTCACGGACCACTCTAACCTCCAGCACATGGGATCTAGGCTGCGAAACACACTACAAGGACAGTTTAGCACAAGCAGAAAGAGCAAACTTCCCTGACCGCTCCCAGAAGTGGAGATAGAGCTGATAAAAATCAGCCCAGCCAGAGCCCTGCTTGCCATTGTCAGGCCAGTGCTGCACTCCAAACAGCTGGGAAAGCTGAAGAGCAAGTGTCAGTGGAAAAAAGTCCAGGTATCAACATAACCTGCCCACGACAGTTCCTTGTGGGAACCGGCCAAGGCTGAGGCTTTTTGTGCAGGTAAGAAAAAGCTTACATTCTTCTGGAACTGCACTGCTTAAGGACAGACTTCAGGGTTTAGGCTGAACACTTACACAGACTTGCAAAGTACTTTGGTGACTATTACTGCTCTGCAATGAATATCCCTTTGTAAAGCAGTGAGTCATGAAAGAGCAGCAAAGTTGGTAAGTTATCTTTCTTGAGTAGCTCTAATGGACCTGAAATCACAACTTTTCTCGATGTTCTAGTGCATCTGACCTTCCTCGGAACTCAGCCAGGCAGCTGTCAGAATGACAGCTCCCGCTGTGATCGCTGCATTAAAAAAATCACACTATTGTATCCAAAATAATTCAAGCACTGGCCTTCCAGTGAGAAACACGTAAGTGAATTTAACAGCAAGCTCACAATCTGCCGCAAAATCTTACACTTTCCTCCTAATTGGATGTGGACCCCAAAGCAGATCCCTGCAACGCTTTGCTCCTCGAACACAGCTCGCCCAGGGCTGCTGGAGCAGAACGACCTTAGCGCACAGGCCCCGCGCTCCATCCAGCCCGGCTGCGTCTCCAGAACGTCTTAAGACAGAAATCGCTCACCGGCCTGTGGCTGCCACTGGGACTCGGGCCAAGCCTGAATTACGAAAGCCTTCCTCCCGCCACCCAGGCTTGGAGGAGCATTTGAAACAGGCGAAAGGCAAATTACCACCACCCCCCCACCCCCCGAGAGATTTTAAGATTCCTCAAACGAAGACAAACTTTTAACTCCGAACAGAAACCACTCTGCCGGTTCCCAGATGATCCTACCCAGAGCCCCCCCTCCACGCACACGCAACCCCGCCGGGCTGCCGGGGAGCGATGGGGGGCGACCCCTCCACAAACACCCCGCAGGACGCTCAAGCAGGTTCCTCAAGACCA
>VXBH01002962.1:1994879-2039728 GCA_013400035.1 Rynchops niger | reverse complement strand
CCAGCCCGCCGCCGCCGCCGGCAGTCCCCTCCGCCCGGGCCGCGCCGCCGACCGATCCCCAGCCCAGCAGCTCCCCACCGACTGCCCTCACCGCACGGCCCGCGCGCGGCCCGCTCCTCCCCTCAGCGGCTGGGCCGGGCCGCCTGCCCACTGCCCGCCCCCGGCCGCCCTCCTTCCCTCCCTCCGTCCCTCAGGCCGGGGGGCGGCAACGTGGGGCGCCGGGGTCCGGCTGCCCGCTGGTCAAACAGCGTCCCTCGGCCCGGCAAGCGTAGCTGAGGGAAAAGCCACCTCAGCCTTGTCCTCAAAGTCTTGTGAAGCGACTTCATCCACTGGGCTGGCTTCGAGGATGGCGGCCGCACCTCAGAGGAGGGACATGGTGGCCGGGGCAGGAGGGAGCTGGAGAAGGGCTTTGAGGTGGCCGTGGGGTCACAGCAATGAGGTGACCTGGGGAGAGGCCTGGGCCACAGCCCCGCTGCGAGGGGTGCCAGGGGCTCTGGGTCTGCCTGGCCGAAGGCTGGGGTCTGCGGGCAGGCTCCCGAAACCACTCGGCTATGGCGGGGATCTTGCCAGGCAGAGTCGGCAGCCATGGCCAAAGGTTCCGTCTCGAGTTTCTGAGGGCGCCCAGCAGCTGCCAGTTGCCCAAAGGCCTCAGCGAGGCGGGAGGGAGACAGCTACGGCGACAGCTCGCATTAATACGTGTTCTGCTGCAGAAAAACATTTTTTTTTTCCTTTCCTGATGGTAAAAACTGGTTCCAGCCACATAGCATTTCTTATAAAGGAACTATCGGTGTCAGCAAGAGTTTTAGTGCCCTGAGTGTGCCCAGATTAAAGCTGCCAGTTGGTTTTAGGGCACTGTCTGTTGCATTTACATACTTGGTTGATTTGGTGCTTAAATAACACGCATTTATGTGTTCAACTGTCTTGCTAGTCTCTCAGTAGTGGTGCTTGATTTAAGTGATCATACCGTACAACTTATGTGCAACTGAGTGTAATATAAAGTGACATAAGTCAACATGAAGTCCTGCATTTCAAGGTCTGAACTGGCACCTGACACCAATCTGATGACTCCTTCCTCAAACAACAAGTTTTCAGCTTTACAGTCCGTGACAAACATTTGTTTCTCAGGCAAATCTGCAAAATGCTTTTAGCTGCTACAGTAGACCTTTCGTTAAAGGAAATACTGGTGAAGGTACAGTACAAGAGTCTGAACATCTAGTGGCAAAACAGACGTGCATTAGGACCTCTGGTCCCAGCATACTCCAAGTCCAGAGGAAAGCTGAATCCAAACCTGTTATCCCCATCAAACCAGAACCTGCAGGCTGTTCCTGGCATTTCCCAGAACAGATGCACTGCCCGCTGTTTGGGCTAAGCTCTCTTCATTTCCCCACAACTCTTGGGAATGCCAGAAAGACAGAACCAGAGAACCCTTAGGCATATAAGTAGCAGCAAGAAGTCATTGAACAAACTGGTTTTGAGTGTCAATAGTAAGACTTTATTTCACATAATCTCTTAAGTAATTTACGACATCCTGTGTTGTCCAGTGTACCCCCTAATTCAGTGAACTATTTCATTTGCTGGTATGCTTCTGTACATTTACCTTGGAAATGTTTGCAGTAAGCTAAAACCAGTCCTGTAGCTAAGGAAAGAGAGATCAAAAACCTTTTCACTATTTTCATTAATATCACTTTGCCACTATCAGTAAACACAAAGACAACAAAATAGAGTTTCTGTCAGTTTAGGCTGCTGCTCAGTGGAAAATTTTCATCACTTTTGGTACATCTTTTTCCTGGAGTGGTGGTTTCCTCTGGCTGCCAGGCTGCAGGAATTTCTTTATTGTGGGGATATTGCTTATTCTTGCTTTAAAACTCTACAAAACAAAACCAAAACCAGCACTGTGCTTAAGAACCACGGTAACTGTCAGAATTTTAGATGTTGTCCATGTTCTAAAAGTAACATTATGGGTTGACCCTGCAGAAGGATCTATACGCTTCATGCTATTATGCTATTGTGGCTGTAGCAACAGAAGGCAGGAGTAATCGTTATGTGAGACTGGCTAAAAGCAGTGAGGATACTTGATTTTGATTTTGTCTTTCACTTCTTTCCTCACCGTCCCACTCTCCCCTATTTCTCATCCAGTTTAAATCAATTAAAACTGTCCATTCAATTACCTGCAAGAGAGGAAATTTGGCAAGTATATCGGGCTTGCACTCTTCTGCCATTAAAAGGGTTTCAAGTAATTGCACATCTGCCCTGCTAAACTGGTTACCAACAAGAAAGTCTTGTCCGTGGTCTTTCAAAACCTAAAAACAGAGAACCAAAAGCAAATGTGATTTTTATTTTTTTTTCTCTGTGTGACTTAATATCGTATCTTCAAAGCAAGGTCATACACTGCATGGAGTTATGGGATGGAGTTGTGCAGGATGGAGTTTCAGGAAAACAATGTTAATTAAGCTACTACATCTTGGCCACGTACCTTCTCATAGACTGGGAAGTATCTGTTTGTGGCCTTGTCCACAATGGTAGCTAAACGTTGCTCCTTTTTATCCGCTGGTTGAAGAATATGGGTCATGAGTAACTCATTCAGATCTATTATTGCTTCCACGTACATATCAATTCTGAAAGGAACAGATACAGTTGGTCAAGTCAAACACAGTAGGTCTAAAGAGCACGATAGCTGCTGGAGTAGCTTGGAGCAGCTGCCCCCGGAGTCCCATAGCTTTGGCCGGGGGAAGGGGAGGAGCGAAGTGCAAAGTGCCTAACCAAAACCTAAAAGACTGTACCTTTTTTTCACTAGGGGTGATACTTCTCTGTATTAAGTTTTTCTGAACCTGAGTACAAAATTGGCATGTGTGTCACCCAAACTTGTCTTAAAAATCCAATCAGACATGGTAAGTTAAACAGTAAGTTTATACATTTCTAAGAAATATCTTGAAATGTGTTCACCTGTGCTAATTAACTTGAAGCATTTAAAAATGCTTCAGGTCAAACCATGTGCCCTGTGAGCCCTGTCCTTTAATAACCAGTTATTAATTCTAATTCCTGGTTATTAGAGAGAGAAGTTTCTTGTCTCCATCAAGGACATTTCCCTGAATTTGATGTGGTCACAGCGCCTGCTGCTGACCACTGCAGGATAAAATGAAAAGCAGCAAGACAGTTTGGCCTCTGCGCTCCTGACTTCTTTCTTCTGATAACCGTATTGACCTTTGATCTTTAGGAACACCCTTGCACCATCCTGCCTGTCTGGTTATTGCTGTTGTAGACATCATCCACTGGCACGGTCAGCACATGCTGCTGCGTGAAAAGCTGCTGCGTCACCCTGAATCTAACTGTGAGCTGGGATACTCTTATGTTACACAGAGAGGTAGTATCGACTGTAGCCTAACAAACAAAGGAGGTACTGTTACAGTACAGGGCTCTCTCCTTCAGGTCCCTTCCGTAGAGGTTGTACTTTGTTGCTATATAGTTGGCAATGGCTCTGGTCTGCACCATCTTCATCCCATCAATCTCCACCATTGGCACTTGCTGAAACAGCAGGGATCCATCTAGGGAAAAGGGGACAAGACAAGGAGACATTCAGTCTCTGAATGAGAACCACTAGTGGGTGTTCGGTGAAGTAACCACCAGTACTAATTTTGAATGTGTTGCAGTCTTCCTCACTCTCATAATGTGGTGTGGAAAAAAGCTTACCATGAAGCCAAGAACCATTTCTTAGTGACATGTTAATAATGTAATATTATAGCAATCAGCTTCTTGAAGTTTATTCAAATCTAAAGAAGCATTCAAGTGCAGAATTTCTAGCAGTCATACACTGAAAAAGACAAGTCCTGTGCTGCGTGGCCCTAATTCAGATATTTTCATGGAGGTTAATACAGATGAGAAGGACTGAAGGATCTGACCCATAATGAGCTAGTTTCTGTCATGCTTTCATAAGTATTGTGGAAATCTGGACTCTTTAAGGGCTTGTCAACATAAAATGTGAATATAAATGCATATAATATTATCTCTGTGACTACTATATTCATTTATGCTTGTGTCTCAAAATACTTTTTGAAAGCTGGCAGGTGGCAGGGCATAAGTCATTGTTCCTGAAGGAGAGCAGGACTACAGATGCCAGCCCTAGCTCAGACTTCTTTGAAAAGCCGAGTGAACTGGAAGAGCACAGACATGCAATTTGGTTTGGAGGAAATGTGAATATTGTGTCTGCAGAGATGGAAGCTAAAGATAGCAAAGTGAGTAGTTGCCTTGGGAAACAGGAATGCATCAGAGGTACAAGTTAAACTCAGAAATCTGGACCTCTGGTTTTATACGGGTATAAAACAACAACTTCGTAGGCAACCTAAAAGGCGAATGAATTTCAAGATGATCTGGTGATAAAACACCATATTATGGTAGGACAAGAAGCAATGGGCACAAACTGAAACACAGGGGAGTCAATCATCTGAACTTAAGGAAAGGCTTTTTACTGTGAGTGACCGAACACTGGCATGGGTTACCCAGAGAGGCTGCGGAGTCTCCATCCTTGCAGATACTCAAAATCCAACTGGACACCATCCTGGACAAGTGGCTCTAGGTGGCCTTGCTTGAGGAGAGGGGTTGGAGCAGATAACCTTAGAGGTCCCTTCTCACCTCAGCCCTTCTGTGATTCAGTGAAGACTGAAGCAACAGGGTGGATGATACCTTCTAACACACTGCAGTGTGCATCCGTGATACCTCATGTACAATCCAGTCTGGATTTTCCTTTTAAGCGACATAAGACTTCTCAGGTGTTCTAAGACAAACTATTCTTATTCTTATCACTATCGTCTTCATCATCATCATCTAATTATTAAAAAGTGAAGGAAATTTACCCTTCTGTAACTTTGTCAGGTCATCCTTTGTTTCCAGAAAACATTCTTCAAACTGCAGGAAATACAGAAGAGAAGTTGTGTTGTCACTGCATATTTTAGCTTCTGCTTTGCATGAGACAGTGAGGGCCCAAGGAGCTGTGTTTTGGGGAATTATATTTTTAAAAAATAAATCAGATTTGGAAGTGCATCTTTAAAACTTGTTTTGCCTCTGTCACATCCCTGTTCCCTCTCACACGCAATTCATATTTTTGTGCAGGTAAGATTTTGTCTAAAGCTGAGGTGACTGAAGGCACAAAAGCCGGTCTGCTGAGCAAACAATAACCATTGCCACTTCTGTTGTCAGTACTGGCAAGAGATGGTGCAGATGGAGGAGAGGACAGGTAAATACACACTTCAGCCGCAGAACTGTGTTATAGGTCCTTTGCCACAGGCTGGCAAAAGGAGGGGCGAAGAGAAGAGATCATGTGCCCCGTGCAGCTTTCTGGCACAAAGCCCAGCACCATGACAAAGTCTTGTTTGTCATGACAGCTATTAAAACACATAAATCTCCACGGTCTCTCTCTGGTTTAGTATCAGAAACCGTTAGAGGTAAAAACTATTACTCTGTGTTTTATAATATAGAGTACTTTCAGGGGTGAGCTACGTTGTAGTAGGCATAATAATTTTTTGCTTTTTTTGGACATTGGGATTTCACTGAAGTTTTAGAATTGAAAGTGTTCTACCTCTGTGATCAGAAGACAGGAAGCCAGGTTCTGCTCTGCGGTTTTAAATAATTTATTTCGCTAGCGACAGGGGAGAGGCATTTATGCTGCTACCAGTAAGGCTTGTATGCTTGGAAGTGAAATGTTAACTTGCTTCCCTGCTTGGGGTCAGCCAGTGGTCATTGTTGGCTTGGTCAGCAATGCACTAAATGCAGAAATTGAAACTGCTGGCCAGTCACATTTTTATAAGGAACAGTAAAAATACATATTTGTCACATGCTCGCAGTATTAAAAAACAGAGGCAAACCTCAACGCCGGCTGCTGCTAGTAGCCACCGTATTGATTCCATTCGGCCTCGTCCATTGAAGTAGTGTAGCTTGGGTTTCCCAGACATTTTTCTACGTGTCTGGTTTCCTACTATCTGGAATAAAGAGGTAAGTTTTGCAAAATAAAGATTCAGAATGCTAGTTTTGAGTCTCTGACTGGTTCTCAAACACTATTCAAAGTTGTCTTGTTTGAAACCTATGATTTATGGTCCAAGACTCTCATCAAATTAGCGGAGGAGGTAAAAGACTATGTTGAGAGACTGCAATGTATCGTTTTGCTTTAAGATATCTTTTATATGTGCAGTAGTTAATCAGAATTCAGTACTGAGAGCGACTGGCCCATGTCAGAGAACAAGAAAATCAAAACCCATTTGCATCCCAAAGCGTTCTGCTCTGACCAAAAAGCAGGGTGTGCAAGATACACTGCTCTGTCTGTTTTGGTACTGTCTCGGCATACTGTTTACTGTTTAATCAGATACACAATATAAAACTCAGCAACAGCTATGCTTTCTCCAGGAACCCTTATGTAACACCATTACAAAGTGATAGGAAGGATTTTTTTCTCCCATTGTAAACATTCGATCTCATTTACAACACTCCCCGCTCTTCTCATTTCTTCAGGCAAACACCTGGACATGGTATTAATTTTGTCTCTCATAACATTAGATTTGCTTTTATTACAGACAGAGCCAAAGTGCAATAGCTGCTCTGTTCAATTCCAACTCTTTGCTGAAATTTAAAGCAACAGTGGTTCCTAGGCAGGCTGTCATCCTCCCCATTCAGAACCGCTGCGTACACATCAGCAGCAAACACGGAGGCAGTGCCTAGTTTATACTTGCTTCACTGTTATTAACATCATGTCAACAGTAAAGCTACAGCATTAAAAGCAGCAAAATACAAATGACTACAAGAAACACATATTTCCCTTGTTGTAAGTAACGTCATCTTCTTTACAACAGGAAGAAGGGGGTGAGAGGAAGCACCCCACACTTCTGAGATCTAAATTTCTTTTTCTTAAATCTGTACACCTAGAAAGCAGCTGGTTAATAATTTAGCATTTAGTGCATATAAGCGTGTTAGTAAAGAAAGTACATAGAAGTATTTAATCCATAAAACCCATTCACTGACTTGGTTTCAAGTACGCTAATTCCCTATGCATGTCCAGAATCCCAACAGCTTACCTTGTACACAGTATAACTCACGCTTGTGCACAGTATGACTCACGCTAAGCTCTCAGTAGCTTTCCCTTGAGATTATATAGGTCTGCAGTGCAGCCCCTCCTACAAAGAGAACTGCAAACAGTTCTCTGCCGATGGGAAATTCCTATTTCTTAAATGAACAAAATCACTGAGGTCTGTTTAGTCACTTCTCACCTACAGAGAATAAATTCCTGACTAACGCTGACTATGTACAAATGGAAGATTCACAAGAGGTCATGGTCATTGGGAACATCTGTGCCAGCAGAAAATTGTATGCTTCCCATTTTCATTGTTGGCAACCTGCTCGTTAAAAATGATCGGAATGGCTGAAAAGCTCCTAAGATTTTACAAAAAATACTGTGACAGCAACCAAAAATTTATTTTAACATTTTATGCTTTTTTTTTACTTTTAACAGGTTGCTGCTTTACATAAGTCACATCAACTAATTCAGCTTGAATCCTTCATAGGCTTCCTTTCCTTCCTTAGTGATGGGGGATACTCCTTCAGGACATTTTTCTGCTGAAGTTAATTCCTGGACACAGAAGTTTTTTTTCTTTTTCTTTTAAAAATGTTTCCCTGAATTTGACTTGGTGAAAATGCACGCCAAAGACAACTGTAGGAAACAGTAAATGAAGAGTGGCATCAGAAGCCAAACTGCCCTCTGCAGTCCTGACTGCTTTCCTCTGATAACTCTGTTGACTTCAAAGAGTCAATACAGCATAAACTCCCGTGAACCATCCTGCCTGTCCGATCTAGCTGGTTAATACTGTTGTAGACATCACCTGCGGGCAAGGTCAACGTGAGATATAAAATTCTGCTGAATCACCCTGAACGTAACTGTGAGCTGGGATATTCTTCTTGTATTACACAGGGAGGTTGTATGAATTGTAGCCTGTCAAACAAAAAAATGAGTTGTTACGGTATAGGGGCCTGTCTCCTTCAAGTCCTTCCTGTAGACTTTCTTTGCTGCTAGGTAGCCGAAAATGATCCTCATCTCATCAGTCTCCACCACCGGTGCTCCACATCTGGAGTACTGTGTCCAGTTCTGGGCTCCCCAGTTCAAGAAAGACAAGGAACTGCTGGAAAGAGTCCAGCAGGGGGTTGGACTAGATGATCTCCAGAGGTCCGTTCCAACCCCTGCCATTCCGTGATTCTGTGCCTGTTAGGCCAATATGTTCCATGCTTGATTTATTTTATTCCAAGCTTAATTATTTATTTAGAGCTAGAACCACAGAAGGACAAAGCATCAAAACAGTCAGTACTGCAACGTCTAGGAGGTGCCTAGTCCCCAAATGGAAGACACCATACCCTATACTGCAGGCTTCACAGAAGGGGACTCCTCACTGACAGCCTGTCCTATAGCCTCTGCCTTCTGGTTCAGGCTCTTTTCTTTCTTATTTCGCTCTCTCCCCTTCTTACATTTGGGGAAGTTCTTCTCTCCATCCTCTGAAAACCTGCAGTGGGGCTTGGTCCCTTATGCAGGGGTGTCCACACTGCTGTGCATGTTCCAGGGTGTCTGGTAGCTTCCAGCTGCTGCTCCGGAGGGCCTGGCCCTTCAGCATGTGCCATGGAATGATGGCCAGCCCAGGAGATGTGTCATGGAGAGCCCCAAGCTTCTGTGCTAAGCGCAGCAGAAGCCTGCTCTTGGTATCGCTGTAGAAGCACGAGCTGCCCACATTTTGTTTTCTGTTAACATCCAGATCAAAATAATTTTTTCATATTTTATAATGAAACAGAACTCTGAATAAGAATGTTTTATTTGCTTGCTTGAGCAGTGACTGCTTTCCCCTCTAGGCTTCTGGGCATGATGAGGTTTGCTGTTAGCACAGGGATTTTTTTAAGAGTAAAAGATCAAACTACACTGCTGAAAACAGTGTTTCCTGCATTGTTGGACAGACGTGATTTATGACCCAGAACCTAGGATAATGTGGGAGATCGAAACTTTCCCTGCATAGGCACTCGCACTGAGGTGTGCCTGGTAGTGATTCACAAATCCAAACTCACTCGTAGGTAGCCTGGCTGGATTAACCATTTGTAGGCCTGGCCATGATAACTCTAGGAGATATCCCCAGTCCAGCGATTACTCCCACGAGGACTTGACATCCACTGTGTCAGAGGACTGCAAGGTACAAAAACACGAGTTCAAACATGAAAGTTAATCACAGTGTAGACAACTTGGGAAGACTCATCTCACCTAACTTTGTAAACACCTACATCTACCTCAGCTGTCTAGTCTCCACTAAATAGGTCTAAATTCAGGAGGAATCCCTCACCATGCACTTGAGCTGCATCTGATATCCAAACAACTCGAAAGGATGGTGTCTCAGCTGAGGCAGTTAAAAGTTTAGATGAAGCCAGCCCTTAGGGATGGTGGAGAGGAGCAGAATTCTTCAGAGGGTGATTTATCCCAACACTGACATTTCTTACCCTATCAGAGATATCCATCAAGATTTCAGGCAAGTCTTCTTCAACACAGTTACTAGCCTAAATAAAAGTGAAAAATACGATACAGTCTGTCTCCTGACTTAACAGGACTTTTGGAAATGTCACTTCACTGAGCTGGTAAAGTATTTTGGAAAATACTATAGAATTGTCATTTGTATCTTTCATGCCTGAAGGCATCTGATCTCTTAAGAATGTCTAGGTTCAGATTGACCATCCAGGAGTTAAAACTAGAGGAAATGTCAAAGATACTGTAATAACTTAGGAGTGAATATTCACCCCAGCTGCTGCTGTTCCCCCCCACCACCACCACAGCTTGTTTCCATTTACCATCTTCCTTTACAACTTCAACATTTTTCCTACAAAAAAAATCAAATTTTTAAACTTTTTTTTTTCAGACGAGATACTGACTTGACAAAGCATTGGAAAATGTTTTGTGTCATCAGGCTTTGTGAACTTTCCTCTCCGTATAAAACATATCAGAACTACATTAATTTGGGTTGGAGCTGTGTTCACAATTATGAGCCAATATTTAAAATGTACTTGCAAGGGAGGTAGGTGCGGACACAAACTGTTGTGCCTTATTGCATTAGCAGGGGGAATAGGGACTGCAGAGAAGGGAGCCTCATCTGTGGCTAATGAGACCTTCTGGGATATGCCCAGCACTACAGCTCCCTTTTTTTTCATATTATTTAAAACAAAGGTTCTGTTTGTTGTTGTTTTTCCAAACTGGCACTGCCTGCGTTCAGCACACTCAAAAAGCACAGCTCATGCGTTATGTCCCATGAAATGTTTCTCCACACTGAATTACACCCTCTGAACCTGGCAGGTTCATCTTATAAACCCAAGAATATGTTTAAAAAGATAGCCTTGCAGAGGGAAGAGAGAATTTAAAAGAAAGAAAATGTCCTTTTCTCCAGTGATCCTCACACTGAATTAACTCTTGGTTTCAGGTATGTGAAGGGCATTAAGTGTTTTCCCAAACATTTTGAAGACCAAGTGGGTTACCTAAAATCGAGCAGGTGTTCTCAGTGCAACTGATCACGGAATCACGGAATCTTTAGAGTTGGAAGGGACCTCTAGAGATCATCTAGTCCAACTCCCCTGCTAAAGCAGGACTGCCTAGAGCACATCACTCAGGAATGCGTCCAGGTGGGTCTTGAAACTCTCCAGAGAAGGGGACTCCACAACCTCCCTGGGCAGCCTGTTCCAGTGCTCTGTCACCCTCACCGTAAAGAAGTTCTTCCGTGTGATTGAACGGAACTTCCTGTGTTCTAACTTGTGCCCATTGCCCCTCGTCCTGTCACTGGGAACCACTGAAAAGAGCCCGGCTCCATCCTCCTTCAGCCCACCCTTTAGATACTTGTAAACATTAATCAGGTCTCCCCTCAGCCTTCTCTTCTCCAGGCTAAAGAGTCCCAGCTCCTTCAGCCTTTCCTCATAAGGGAGATGCTCCAATCCCTTAATCATTTTAGGCATCATCATCCCTTAATGATCTTGAATTTTTTTCTACTATGATGCTTTTTTTGCCAGCGATTCCTTACATGATGGTTTGAATAACAAACGAGAGACCTTGCCTAAGCAAAACCAAAAGCAAGCGCTGATAATCAATGAAAAGTAGTGACAACCTTTCTTCGGCTAACATCAGCAGCTCCTGCCATCTCCACGTGGGGCAGACAAAGACAAGGTTGTGAATGGGGTGTTACTTTCTCACCGTTGCTTTTAGGGCTATCTCTCCACGTAACAGCATGTAAAGCTTTCAGATTTCCTTCTAGCTCCCTCTAGTTGGCTCCCTTTCTCTCTCTCCTGCTTAGTTTGTAATCTTAGTTTGTATCTTCTTGACAAATTCCAGACTGTCTCACTTAGGGATTATTCCCTATTTTCCCCACACACTTCCAGACCCTGGACCTTTCTCCTTTCTGGATGTGATTCTCTCCCCATGGAGATAGTCGGTATGTAAGAATAAAAAGTAGCATGCCATCGACAGGCAGGCAATATTAGGGCTTCCAGAGAATTTCACACCTGAAAACCTTCTGTTTTTCTACACTTTCATCATAGCAATATTAAGCATCAGATTTGGTTACTGACATCTACTGGAACAAAGTTTCCTTCTATGCAGATGCTGCTCTGCCAGATCAGGTCCCTTCACAAGGCAGTTATTTTCTGCTGTAAATGTATATAAGCCCTAATATTTTTGTTTTAAAATCAATAGAAGCTGAACCTCTGTTGCTCTGTGTTCTGCCCTACAGCTATAGAAATAAACCACTTCTGCCTTACCTGAGTCTGCAAAGCAGATCGCGTGTTTCTTTCACGACGCTTTGTTCTCAAGAGATAATATATTTGTAACCTGCATGCGAAATCCTGGTAAGATTTGAAATAAATTTCAAACAGTGTTTGAAATAATTGATTTATGAAGAAAAATAATCAGTTTTGCAAGGAAAACTTTGTAGAGAGGTCTTAAAAAGTCCAATTCACCCACAGGCCTTAAATTAAAGATGGTAACATTGACTATATTTTGACCTTTTACAGGTGTTTAAGTAAGTGATGTACCAGCCAGCTCACAATAATTCCATTTTCACGTTCAAAGCCCATCCTGTTGCTCAGCGTGGAGAGGTAGCAGCCACGCGGGTGCATGGAGATGTACATCGCAGCCATAGCAGCTCTTGGGGAGGTGGCGTCCATGCACGGGCAGGTATGCAGTGGCTTTCTTCTTGGGACAGCACAGGGGAGCCTGGTGACACAAGGTGGCAGGGTGCACCACAGCACTGCAGCCCCATGGGCAGTTCACCTATGGCATTGCCAACTGTTAACAAATAAATTCAGGTACTTTTCCTGTAAAATCCAGCCTTCTGATTTTTACAGGAAAAGCAACTTCTTCCAGCAATTGCTCGAGACCTGCCGCTTTCATTTACTAAGGAACCAGGAGGAGACAAAGCACCAACAGTGGGGCAACACAGGGAGGCTGATATCACAGTGCTGAGCATTTGGGTGGCCTGGGGTATCATGGCTCAGGGTGCCTGGTGAGGATGAGGCAGGCCAGCACAGATCCCAGATTCTGGCATGCCAGCTAAGTGAGGAGATATCTCCCGAGGAGATCTTTCCAAGACCTCCTGTGACTCCCAGAGGGTTAGATAGTCACCACCAAATAGGACTGACAGTCTTGTGGAACAAGAAGCCAATGCCAGCCACAACAGCTGCCACCGCTGTGCCCAGTGGCTCAGTATTTGGACCAGAGATCCAGAGTGAAAGCAGGGCAGCCTGAGTTGACCCTGACATCAGACCTGGAAGTCTTTTGGGTGGCACATTCTTCATTGCTCACACTGGACCAAAGTCACTTTCCAAAAAAATTTAAATAGTCTTTTAGGACAGTGATAATAAGCACGAGTTACTAAATGATTAGTGAACTTACCTGCACAAGGAGAGATTGATAATAAGGGAAATTGAGGAAACTTTATTGCACCTTTAATGTACCTGAGATGTCCTAGACATGAAACCTGTGCTGTTCTGCAACCCCACTCCTCCCTTCCCCACCCCCACTCTGTGAATTGCCTCCACCATTGCAGACAGGCCTTGCTGGGAGGAGCTGTGACCACCTTGGTGTCACTGGTCCCACCACGTTGCCACAAAGGTAGGTGGTGCCCCACAGTGCCACCGAAGCAGCAGCAGCAGCCCTAGGCTGCCCGCATTTCACTCCGTGCAAAGTGGCAGCTCAAGGCACGGGCACTGGAAGACGTCATCTGTGCTACTGAACTGATGGTGGCTCGCTCAGGGGTTTTTGGTCTGTGCCCGCTGCTCTCACCCAGATGGCTCCCAGCCACAGTCAGTCCATGCCCGGGCCCAGCCACAACAGGATGTTTGGGTGTGGTTACACAGCTTTGGGTGATAGGGGAGTTTAATAGTGTGTGTATGGCCTCAGAGCCAGGGAATGGAGCCTGGCGCTTCTTGGTTTACTAGGACAAAGATGTAGCTGGCCCTTGGTGTCCAGAACCGGGGCTAGGAAGCAGCTGAGAGTTCCCTAAAATGGTAGATGAATGCACAGAAAGAAGCATAAACAAATATTGAACATGAGCAATCATCTGTTTGAGGATTTGACTCTGCCCTCCCCATCCTTTGAAGAGGTTCGTCACTTGAAGAAGTACACAGACTCCAGTGCGCTGGGAACAATGAACTAAGGTGCTTGGAAGAATCACGTTAAAAAGGTAGAGGAAGAAAATAATGGGATGTTACAAAAGCTGGTTCCTAGGCAAGACCTGGGAAGTGTGAGAAACAAAGGAGATTGGGCTTTGGTAACAACAGATTAAACCAATATTAAATTACAAGTTTCACTCACACAATACTACAAGAATACTGCAATATAAGTACTTACTCACCAAAACTGCTCTTGAAACAAGTCTGCTTCTCGAAGGGTTAGCAATTCAGTGAGTATTCTCTTCCTTCTCTTGCATAGCTCTTATTCTGAAGCCTATTTTCATCCAGAATATATCCTCTTCAACAAGTTACATTCTGACAATACTAATACCGCACTGGTCTTTTTCCAAATGAATGAATTCCCTACCCTACAAATAGTTCTTGCTTCCATATGCCTTCATTTTCATGTTTTGCAAGCATGTAATATCAATAAAGACAAATCTGCTGTCACATTTCCAGAGTAATCAGAATACTTTATTTCAGCTTGGTTTTTTGTTTGTTTGTTTTTACCATTGTTTTAACTACAACAATACTAATTTACTGAGCTTTCTACTTCCTTTGGTTTGGATTTTGGGGTTTTGTTCTGGTTTGTTCCCCCTCCCCCCCCCCAGTATTTTGAATCTCACTAAAGGTAGCAAGGCATTCATTTCTTAAAAACCTTCAACACAGTTTCTACATAACATTCATCTGGTGGGGGTTTCCTTGGGCTGCCAGGCTGCAGGAACTTCTTGATTGTAGGCATATTGCTCATTCTTTTTTTGAAAGCCTAAAAAATAAAAACAACAGAGTAAGAGAGAAATTCCAGCTGCCTCGGTAGCAAACAGTGCTCCTTGCACAGAACAACTGCTTCCCCCTGCTGCTGGAAAAGATCCTAACAGTCATTCAGATCTCAGTGCCATCTACAGCCTCCTTCTGTCCAACAGGAGAAGGACTCAGCTGCTACAAAAGGCACGTTCTTAAAAATTAAGGCAGTACTGGAGCAGACAATATCTAAATCTTTGCTGCCTGAAAGAAACTGAAGGCAAAAATTCAATATCCAGGAGCATCAGGGAATAGTTTTGAAGGTACAAATACACTAACCCAGCTCATGACCTTTTTCTTTTCATTGCTGGTTCTACCATGTGGGTAAACCACAATATATGTTAACATGATTTCCATTTTTACTACACTATGTAAGTATCCGAGCTCTGTTTGCATCTAGCATGGCCACTGTTGTCCCACTGTCCCAGCATTTCTAGGATTGCATGGGTGAAGGTGAAATGCCTGGAGGCATCATTGGCTTAACTCAGTTGTGCAGTAGAGGTTTCTCTTACTGTGTTGCAGCCTAGGGTAGCCAAAATATCTACATAGGGCTGGCAGATATAACCCATCCCCCTTGGGGAGATCTATTCCCTTCTGGAGCAGTGTCTGGAGGCCAAGACTAGGATTTGGGAAGAGTTGGGCATCTCAGGTGGCAAGAGATGCCTGTATTAAAGCAACTGAGTCAAGGATCCTGAGACATCTCATTGTACAGACAGTCAGAAGTGACTCAGTGATGCAGATTGCAAGCAGCTGGAGAGCTCACAGTTAGCTGAGCCATCTTAGGTACGCAAGAACCTCTTCTAACAACTGGGCTAAGGGAGAGGAGTTTCTTGCTGGCAAATGTGTGCCGGGGGGAAATACAAGAAGGAGCAAGAAAAGTAAAACCTGTGAAATAAGTAACCACCAATTTTAGAAACTTCTTCCCTTCTGACAGTGAAGGAGACCCTCCATAATTCAATGCATGGCTTCAACCAATCTGTGCCCATGCCTAGTGGCTAAGACAGCTTGCTAGAAGATGAGAGCTAGAGGCGAGAATTACCTGAGGCTGCAAAACTGCATATGGGATAAAATCTGACACACGTTACTGCCCACTTTGTGCCTGAAGTGCCTCATTCTGTCTCACTGAATTCAGGCTTAAACTGTTGGGGATGAGATTTAAAAATTTTTTACAAGTAATTAAAAAAAAAAATAAATCAAAGCCCTTTTCCTTATCAATTGCAAGCAGAAAACATAACTGTGATAGTCTGATGCTGAACTGTTTCTTTTGTTAATGGGAATAAAGCCAAAGTCTTGAGTGCGCCCCTCAAATTAACAGTTTGTAAGCGCAAAGAGGCATGATCTTAAACCTTGCATTCTCAACCCAAATTTGCATGGCCTCCCCTGCTTTATTACCATGATTACCAGCACATGGGAGGACTACTGAACACTATCTGCTTTTTTCCAGTCACAGACTACTTGGGTCTACTGTATCTTAACTCTAATGACTCCTGGAGGTCATGCCCCAGGCTTGCCCATGCGCTGTGCTCCATAGCATGCTGCATCCCTGGAGGCTCCTGGTTCCTGGTCAATTTTCACAGCAGAAGTGCCTCACTTCTGCTTGGTTTCAGACTTTGTCCATGGCACAAAGGCAGAGAATTCGTCCTCAATTGTATTAAGTTAATTATTGAAAGAAAAGTGTGGCTTAATGCTAAGGCTTGGGTTTCTAGTCATACTGTAGAAGACAGAAGTGAAGTGAGGTTACTGGGATCCCAAAATTGTAATACTGGCCTGTACGGAAAATGGCACACTGTACCTTATTCTAATATGTCAACCTGTATCACAGACTTAATTTGTTATCTGGTATTAGATAGCAGCTACTGTCAGAAAGCAAGAAAATTAAAGGAGGGCAGCTTAGATCAGTGATTCCCTTGGCATGATATTAATTTATTTCTGCTGAGGAAGCATACACCACTCAAAGGGGGACAGACGTACCTCAGCAGGGTTAATCAGGAGCACAGCGTCTTACAACTTAAAACAAACTGACTAAATCAGTTCCCCCTTGTGCTTGATGTTAAGCAAACACACAACAGTGACAGTTCCTCGAAGAGCCCACACTCCTGATTTACATAGCAGAGAGAGACAATCACTTCAGGATTGCCCTCTAGCTCCTGAGTATGGGCATGCTCAGTAACAAAGTTACCTGCAACTGAGGAAACCCTGACAGCACAGCAGGTATTTTCTCCTCCACTGCTAAAATGGCTTCAATTAGCTGAACATCTGCCCAGCTGAATTTGTTGCCCACGAGAAAGTCTTGGCCATGTTGTTTCAAAACCTGTAGAATAGAAGAGAACGTGGGCTGCAGATGAGAGTGGGACGTACGAGGCCTGGCAGCTGTAGAGCTGAACAGCCGCTACATCTAAAGTTTCAGGGTGGAGTTTTCAGCTGGAAGCTGTGAGCCTAAAAAATCTGAACTCTCGTAGTACACAGACTACAAACTTTATCACTCGGTAATGATGGATGATGATAGGCACCGGGAACAGGGACAAAACTACACGCTTAATTGGACTAGTACCAGTCATAGAAGTTGAAATAGAGATAATGGAGGAACTAGAGAGTAACTTGGAGAATTTATAAAATTGCCATTTAGTTATTTCATTTAAAGTTACATCCAATGTTGATACCAGGAAGCAAATTTAGAAACGCAGAATTACAATAGCTAACCAAGGCTATTGGTTATTGGCTACTCCCTTGCCTTTGGGAGTAAGTTATTATAGTCATAAGAAGGTCTAAGATGTTCAGCCTTTATTGTTGTTTTCCATCAAACATTCACTGTTACAAAAATGAGAAAAGTTGCCAGACATCTGAGTCATTTGGGTTTGGTTTGTTGTTTTCGAAAGTGGGATGTGCAGAAATCTATGGCTGTTGTTTTACTAAAGTACTCCTAGTCTCACAGAATCTTCATGGTTGGAAAGGACCTTTAAGATCATCGAGTCCAACCAAACAACCTGCAATCTCTGCTACTAGAGCATGCCCTGAAGTGCCACATCTAGACATTCTAGATCCTTTCTACCTGATTTATTTGCAAGGGATTTTTGCATTCTTCTAATGAAAAGGTTCCAACTGAAATTAAGTCTAGCAGAGAGATGTGCTCTAAAAAAATGTAAGTGTGGAACTATCCCCTCAAGGAAAAAAGAAATCATACATGCTTGCTTTTAGTTTAATTAAAGGTTTTGCTGCATAGCTGAGAACATACTGCTTTGTTTGCTTTGCAGATGTTCACACACCACAGCCCTGACAACACAAGTCAACAAATAGAGAAAACGTGCTGCTGTGTTTCTCCTTTGAGAGAGCCAAGAAAGCTGAGGATTTGGAACTGACCTGCACTACAAACATGCTCTTAGTTTGGGGAAACTTTTTGATAATTGTAAATAGCAAGTTTTATAGACACATCCTCACTGTCTCTTACCTTTTCAAAGACCGGGAAATACCTGTTAGATGCCCTCTCCTTAATTGAGTCAATATTTTTCTCCTTTGCCTCAGGTGGAGAGAAAGGAAACATCAAAATCATTTGCATCAGATCTGTTATTCCTTCCACGTACATATCAATCCTATCAGTGGGGGAAGACAGTAGAAAAGAGCACAGAAGTTATTTCATCTGTTTTCCAATTAACTAAGGCAACTTAAAGGAATTTTATATCACCACCACAGTGCAAATTTTCACAGCCAAAACTAAACATAAACTAAAGCTAAATATTTTAAAAAGACTAAAAGTCTGTTTCTGTTCAACAGCATTTCAGAAGCAGTGGTTAAAACCTAAGCAAAGGCTAGAGTCCTTGCTTTTTATTGCATTAGCCTTTCCCATGCCTTTCTACTGGATTTACAGCATTGAATTTCTTATATTTAACACAGCTATCAAATCACAGATTGCTCATTAGGCGAAAGGAGGTGTTACGGTACAGGGCTCTCTCCTTCAAGTCCTTCCCATAGAGATTGTATTTCCCCGCTATGTAGCTGAGGATGGCTCTCGTCTGCACCATCTTCATCCCATCGATCTCAACCAGGGGCACTTGCTGGAACATCAGGACTCCATCTAGGGTGGAAAGTTGAGGGAAAGCTTGTTAGTTCCTCCTAGACTGCCAGTTCTACAGGAGAGCGAGAGACTGAGCACATTTCTTTTGCAGCATAGGAGATCATTGATGTCTTGCCCTAACTGTAAAACTCCATGCAGTAAACTAACATTGTGGGAAAGATCAAATATTGACTAGCCTGCATTACGCTTTTGGAGCTAGGTCATCACAGTGCAGCTGGGCCCCTCACTTTACAGCATTGCCAGAGCTTCACTGGCTGATGGGAGCTGACACCTCCTGCTCCTGGACCCTGCCTCATGCTGGCATGAAAAGCCTGGACCAGCGCGTTCAACCCAAGGGATCAGAAGAGAATAAAGATCTGTATTAAATCTGAACTTAAAGGAAAAAAACCCAACAATTATTTTGAATGCAGATCAGTTCCCCGTCAGGGACATATACACAGGAGTAGAAAGAATGAGAGGGGTAGCACAGCAGCAAGACTGAGCTACTGGGATAAAGGAAGAGATCAGGCCACTTTAAGCATCCTGAAGCTACAGAGTTAGAGGCAGGGACTGTGAGAGCAACTGCTGCTTAAATAAGTTTTACACAGTCACTCCAGGGACAAGAGTTTGAGAGCCCAAATAGATTTTCATTACAAGCCTATCCTCAGCGTCGTTCCACAACAATTTAAGCCTATTTAGATAGGTCTTTGTAGTCCCATTTTCTCCTGGTGCTGGTAGAAGCATTTGTCTGAGCCTTCAGTGAGGCAGCTCTGAGAGCTGATGTAGAGATTCAGCGTAACAAAGTCGGTCTAGGTCTTTTCTAGACCAGTTTTCTGCTGGACTAATTCACTGACCTCGGAGATACTCCCTCCTCCAATTACACATTAAGGGCATCCGGAGAACAATCCCGCCCTGTTAAAGTCACAGCAAAACTCCAAATCCAAGTAGGCAGCTGCCACTTTGCATTGCTCAAAGTTACTCATTTATTTTAATTGCTCAGTTTTAATCCATTCAGTGCATCCTTCTTTCAGGTTTAAGGGTTCATTTTAACAGGCACTTCTGTTTGCTTTTTTCTCCACAGAGTTATTAGAATACTTTGCTAGCCTAGAATTAATCAACATTCTTCACTCATTCTGTATTATTAATTTACAGTTTAAATTCAAAGAGTAGTTTTCTCTACAGCAGCAAATAGCCTGTATTTATTTCTTGTAAACATTCACAGAAAGATCGTGTGTCTTCATGTCTTTCCAGAACACACCTTGGCAGCTGAAGGAAGAAATATTAATTGGTATCTATCTAGCAGAAACACAGCAGAACAGAAAAACTAACAGCTCTGCAAGGATATTTTTCAGCAGAAAGACGTGAAGTGAAAAATCAAATCTCACTTTCTGGCTCTTGACAAAAAGTGACGCAGCAAATGTGAGTGAACTAAATGCATGGTTTGTTTCTTATCTTCAGAACAGAGGGATTTCTCTCTTACAACCAGTAGTGGACTGCTTCTCCTTGCTTTGCAGTGAGAACCACTTCACATAACCACTGCCTAGATATATATGCAGGATTAAAAGCAGTTTGCCAGTTGTTTTGCGGGTTGGATTGTGCTGTTGGAAGGTAGTCTGTGGAATATATATTCAGACCCAATCATTTGAAATTACTGTTTGTCACCAACCAATCACCACCAAGATCTTATTGATATCCAGGTAGCAACTTGGGCAACCTGTGGCTGCACAGATTGAGCCAAGCTGTTCATCTCTCAGGCCAACAGGTACAGGTATGTCCAGGTTGATGTTCTTTAACTCCCTTGGTCTCCAAACAGCTGTCTGTCTGTAAATTTGGAACAGCTCCTGGCCCAGCCTTCATCCTGGGCACTGCTGGGGCATTGCTGAGGTCATCAGCTAGCGTAGGCTAACGTCACACCTGGACCATTCTAACAAAGTGGTGGTGTCTAAACACAGGATACCCTAGCAAAAAGCATGTTGTTAGTGAAAGAAAAAAATTTACAGGGAGACGTAACATGGAATTATTTGTGTTCAGTCCTTCCCTGCATGACTGGCAGCATTCCAGAGGTCCCTTTATCAGGATGACTAACTAATTGGTCTTTCTTCAACCTATTGTATTAAACTTCACCTTTTTCTTTGTGTTCTCACCCTCTTAAAACTAAAATATATGTATACCGAAAAGCCCTTAATCTTCTTTATAAACCTTCCCTATCCTTTTCATCACCTTTTAATTCTTCTTTCTGGATGTGGATAAACTTGGATGCTGTATCCAGGATTGTACCACTCTGTCTGGATTAATTAGTATGTTGAAGCAAATTCAGATTTGGGCTTTCAGTACCTGAGCTATCATATTTAGAGCTATAACTGGTGTCTTTACACTGTACTGCCCTCCCACATTGTCAGATTCCCAGCCAGCTGGATCTGCAAATTTCATTCTGGTCTTCTTGATGCCACTTTTTTTTTGGTTCATTTTAGTTTTCCTGACAGAATTTATTTAAACACAGCTTTTCATTTCTGAGTGAGCAGCCAGAATACAGCTGAGTCCTCTTCCAAAGCTCCTAGCATATCTTGGCAAGCTCGGCCTGCTGTAAGATTTCTCTTACATGTCTTGGGGAGCAGGTAAGCTGCAGGGCAGGTGCACTCTGTAGGGCTCCTCACAGTCCCAACTCCTTCCCCACCCTGGCAGCAAGGTCGTCTCCTTCTAGGGTGGCTGTGGAGGGGTTCACTGCTGGATTTCATCTGGCCAAATATCAAGGGCGGTGGCTGGGGGTATGCACTGGTGTTTGGGAACTGGTCTCACTCCCAAGGCTGACATGAAGCCTTTGTGGCTTGCTGCTTTGACCGTGTCAAACTTGCCACAGGTAACCCTGCTAGCTCCCTGTTTTTTACCTGGGGGGAAGTTTCATGGCTCAGGCTTATTCTGCTTAAGACTGTCACTAGTGTGTTCGCATAGAGCCTAGCACAATGGAAAACTGGCTTTCCTGGGGATTTTGGTGCCATATTGGCCTTTCATTTAGAGGCTTCTCTCACTGAGGTTCAGAACCAACATACAGGTACATCTATACTAGGTACATCTATGCTAGTCAACTCAACAACAGCTCAGACCAGCTGGCACAGACTGGCCACATTCACTCTATTCAACTCTCTCTGCCTATAGAACATGGTGGTCATATCTAAATGACATTTTAGAAATGGACCTTGGCCTGGGACAACTCCCAGATGATGCCTAGGAATTGCTTCGTGGAATGCTATTTGCCCTGGACCAAAAATGTGCCAGGAACCATGCTAACAGTTCAACAGCATAGATAATTAAGTTGCATTAGACAGGAATGTTTGCTACCCCGTTGAACATACTACCATAAACAGTCACGGAAGCTATGGCCTTTAGCTTATAGGATTTTTAGGCATTGGAAAGAAAAGATTACTCAAAACTAGGATGTCAGTATTCTAGGTGTGCATCTAGAAGTTTGCACTGGTTTAAATAAACTAATTTTATACCGCAATTTTAGCTAAATTGGAGCAATTTTTTGACGGACTAAGCCTTAGGCATCAGAATTCTTACCTTTGATTAGCTTTTCATACTGCTCTCTTGTTTCCAAAAAAGTTTCTTCAAACTGGAAAAGGAGAGAGAATAGTGTTACGTTGCTGTATGTGAACGTTTTTCCTCTGCCAGTGTCTGCGTGTAACCATGCATAAAATGACCAAAAAGAGCAAAAGATAGTGGGCTGGATCTTCAACTGTGCTGTTTGGCCACAGACGTCCTGTGGATCACCCATGCAGCCTCACAGCTGTAGACAAACAAAAGGGCCTGGCCACTTCTAACTTAAGGCACTGATTCAGAAATAACCTAAGTGCGGGTAGAAACAGAGGGCAGACAGGAGGAAGACAGGTTGCAGCGGGTGCAAAGGGAAGCACAAGGTAAATCAACTATTTCTAACTCCACCCCAGGGTGTGTAAGTCAACAACACCCTTCTGTTTATACACATTGTTCCTGCAAGACTGAGTTAAGGTGGTTTTGCACAGCTGGAAAACTCAGATTAATTAAGGGTCTTTAAGTAAATCCCCATTTTGACGTATTATGATCGATTACTTCAGGGGACTGATACTATCTCTAATAAATTCCAAGCTCCGCTGCATTTGCGTACGAAATATTAACCACTGAACAACATAGGTACAAACATGCAGTGCCAGTCTTGTAGCTGTTTATCCTCCATGTGC
Organism: Rynchops niger; assembly: GCA_013400035.1. NCBI lineage: Eukaryota > Metazoa > Chordata > Aves > Charadriiformes > Laridae > Rynchops > Rynchops niger. Next base: position 2,016,961 of record VXBH01002962.1, on the reverse strand, counting down.
ACATTAAATTGTTCCTTACTGAGACCAGTTGAAAACACCAGTCTGGAACACTGTGCAGAGTCAACTGACCTCCACACCAGCTGCTGCCAACAGCCATCGTACGGGTTCCATTCGCCCCCTCCCATTAAGGTAGGTAAGCCTGGGCTTCCCCGACATGCGTCCGAGCTCCTGGTTCCCTGAAAAATATTGAGCAGAAAACAGTGTCATAAAACTGGTGTAAGTACCATTATTTTGAGGGAAGAGAAAGCCTTTTGTTCTCACTGTGCCTGTTGAAGTTTAAACTTAATCTGGTTTAAAACATAAGATGACAGATGGACCAGAGACACCACACAGGAAAGACATGCAGATCTCTAAAGCCTTCCCCTGTGCTACTAAGGAGGTTTGCTACGATTATAAGCAAACACAGACATGTTTAAAAAAGTGCTATGAGTCCTGAGCTGCAGGGGAAACCTTGCTGCATTTTAAAACATTTGTACAAAGCCACTGAAAAAATGCTACCACATCCTCAGGGAAGTTACTCACCACCCTTCATTGCCATCATCCTCACTGAAAAGATGAAAAGAAAAGGAAAACATCTTTTACTGCTAGGCTGAACTTTGCCTAGCTTTGGTTGACAGATGTCGGAGCACATTTTGCAGCTTCCACTGCCATCCACTTCTTTTCTCAAGTAGGGGCAAATGAATTGTTAATCTTCCCTTTCTTCTATGAAACAGGCTGAGCTTCCTTGGCGGTCCCGTTGAATGGATACAGCCTGTTTCCTTGCTGCTTACGGCACCCTTGAGGTGTCCCTCAAAGCCAGACCTGGAACCTAGCTGCTTTGGCTTCAGGTGGCCCCAAAAGCATCCCCCAGGCCACCAGGGACCTGTGTGCCCAGGGGACCAGCACATAGGAGGCTGGCTGAAGCTTGCTGTAACAGCCCCTCTCTCTGCACCATGAGCAGCAGAGAGTGTGGCAGAGACAACACATCTGTATTGAGCTGTTCCATACATAGGGACAACCAGATGGACTATTTGTGCTGACACTTGAGTCTAAGTGTTTGCAAATTCAGGCCTTAATTTCTCTGTGCTTCATTGCCCTAATTGCTGAAAAAAAAAAAAAAAAAAAAAAGCATTCCCCGTTCACGAAGATGGTAGTATCATACATTAATGATTGGGAGAAAAAAGGCTTAAAAATGGGTATTCTAATCGTGTACTAATGGCTCAGAAAGCAGCGTAGAGTGCCTGATTTGAAAAATTAGTTTTACAGATGACCTCGGTTTTCTCAGAGCTAAAAGCCAAAGCTGCAACATTATGTCTGTCACACCGCACCCGCATGGCATTTCCCATTGCAATCAGGTTCACTGTGCTCTAGTGATGTGTTCTCTTCAAGTCACGGTGCTTTGTTAAGTGTACTTAAAATAAAGCACATTTAGAACATATTTTGCCAAAACTTCATTCTAAAGAACAATCAGATTGAGAGCTCTCCCTTGAGCAGTTCTGGTAAGAACCACGTCATATTACTACAATAAATAGGGATATTTGGGGTAATTTAGACAATATAATCGAAATACACATAAAGGAAAAAATGCTCGCCTCCAGTTTTAAAGTGCGGACAGCTGTTGCTAATTGCAGTGTTTTGCCTTTAAGACAGTGGTTTTATTAGTTTCTGCACGTTGTGTGACTAGCTTTCACTATATGGCAGTGCAGCTTATCTGCGTAACTCACAACAACTAACTAGTACCTCTTCCATTACTGTACTTCTCAGACACGTTGCATCCATATCATTTCAACACACATCGCCCCAACTTGTAATGTGCAGAAACTTACAGTAAATAAGACTTTTCCTTTAACTAAAAAAAGCCAAAGACTGCAATACCAAGAATGTGATGTGTAATCCTCTTGGAAAATTTAGCTATTGTTTGCAGAACAAAAGCAGAGAGAGTGAAAAGCCTTAGGTATAATTTTATCGTTTTACATGAACAAGAAGTTCTATATGGCATTAAATTATGTGAGAAGCATGATGACAAATGGAGAATAAAAACCTGTCATCAGTTTCTTTTTCTTTCTTTCTTTCTAAGAATAAGTCTGTCATCTCTAAGTGGATTTTAATTGTCTTAAGCTTCTGAAACAGAAAAAAACCTTCATCTTTTGGTAAAGTCTCCTCAAACTTTAGGTCCACTGAATGCACCTCCACTGACTATAAAAGGTCCTGACACATGTGGCTGACATACACACAGCTGCATTTTGGTGCCTGGGTCTGGAGACAAGTCTTGCCCTGAGAGCTCAGTTTAGTTGCCCATTCCTATGGGTTTTCTGACACTTAAAATTCCCCAAAGGTGGGCAGATACAACCCTTGACTTACTGGATGGAGATGGGCAACTTTTTCTACCTTAAATCAGTATACCTATTGATGCAGACTCTCAATGCCTTTTTGTGTGGATTTGGGGAAAGGTACAGCTAACATAGACAAGGCTCCCTCAGAACTTCACTCAGTCCTCCGCTATTTTTCTAAAATTTTAATAGAAGATTTGCAGGATGTTGTGTTAAAAAAAAAAAAAGTCTGTTTCTGATACAATACGTTGATGATTTATTAGTAGCCAAGGACTCTTGTGTAACTGACACCCATTCCTTACTGTTTGCCTTAGCTGAAAAGGACCCCACATAAGTTACAATTTTTTTAAGAGAAGAGTAGAATATCTGGGTTACATTCACCAACAAGAGGAGCAGCGTTTATCTGAAAACCATATTGAACCCATTCAAAATCTTTCCCGACCAGTTGCTAAAAACAAATGCAAGCCTTTTTAGGAGCTGTAGGATTCTGCCACCCCTAGATAGCTGTTCTTGAGGAAATGGCATAACCCCTAATACCAATTACTACTCAAGATGCTGGAGAACCCATTCACAGGACAACAGACCAGGTAAAAACATTCAAGCTTTAGAAGCAAGCTGCCCCTGCCCTGGGACTGCTAGACCACAGTAAACCATTTACCTTGTTTGCACAAGAAGGGCAAGGAATAGCCTCTGGGATGGTGACTATCACGCTGAACCCGGCTAATCTACTCCCTTCACCTGGGGAAGGAACTCCACACCACGACTGGGTAGTAACCACTCACGAATCCAAAGATTTAACAGACGTACCTTTTCTAAATTCTAATCCGGAACTATTTATTGGTGGGTCTTCATATTATCTGAGCAGCAACTGGGTTATGGGTTATTCGGTAACTATTGTGAGTAAAGTAGTGGAGGCTTCACCACTCAGTTCAAAGCTGAGTGCACAAGCAGCCAAATTAATTGAATTAACAAGGGCCTATCAGCTGGCCAAAGAAGAGACTACAAATATTTATGCTGATTCTCCGTATGCTCTTGGAGTATGCCATGGTACTGGGCAGTTATGGGAGCCGCATGGGTTTATAACATCCAGTGGAAGTAAAATATCAAACACTCCACAAATTAGTGAACAGTTAAAAGCTATACGACTGCCAGAGAAACTTGCTATCATTCATCAACCAGCCCGTGATGGCAGAAGGACAAAAGAAGAGATAAGAAATGGTCTAACAGTTAGAGCTGCTAAAGCCACAGCATGACAGCCGTGTGAACCACAGGGCTTACAAGCTTCCAAGGGGCTTACCTGGTGTCGCCTGCTCCTACAAAGATGCGTTTGACTGTTCCTGCTGAAGAAATGGACTCTTGCAAATGGTATGAAGTGACCGAAGACTCCCAGGGAATGTAGAGAGCAGATATGGAAAGCTTTCCTATTTTACCTAAGCAATACCCGATTGCCATAGCAAAAATGCATCATCACCCAGGGCATTTTGGGACTGCTGCACTAGCCCAGACACTGATGAAGAATTGGTTCACACCAGGAATTTATGCTGCAGCCAAATAAGTAGCCACATCTTGCATGCACCACCTTTAGCCTTAGTATTTAGCAATGACCTCAGCACAAAATTTGTCTACGTACAAATGTTTTTACTGCTTTTGTCTAAACTCCACATTTCCATCCTACTTCCTCGTGAGCCTTAATGACATGCCTGTCTTGAATTTCTCTGAGGATGCTTCTCGGCAGTGTAAGAACCATTTAAGAGGGGATGGTCTTTCAGAAACAGCATTACCAGCACGCAGTGTGAAGTGCCCTTTAGCCCCAGAGCTGGAGCAGAGTCCAGTATACCAGAAGGGCCAGCTTTCCTGCTCAAACCCAGAAGAAACTGGCACAGTGCTAGAGGCTCGCACTGTGTTCTGCCACCCACCTTTGCCTTCCCGCACTTTGTCCCCTCAGCAGTTTCCCAGTTGCCTCGCTCAGCTCTGAACTGCGCCGCAGGATTCATTTCCTGTTAAAAAAACCATCCTTCTCCTGCTTTCTCTCTCCTGCAGCTTCCAGATAGTGAGTAACTATCGAGCCATGCTTAGTCTACCTGGCACACGAACTAAAGAGAGCAGAGAATTTACATTACCCCAGCAGATGCCCTAATAAGTTTGGAGGTAGCATCACTATAAGTAGTCACTCAAACGCTTTAAGAAAAAGGAACTGGTAAATTAGTACTTACCTCCTGACCTTAACTCAGCCTCCACCCAGCACAGGCAGGTTCCCTGGGGCTGTTTAAACTTTGGAGCTTAGGGGAGTTTCCAGCCATACCCAATTAGAGAGAAAATCTCCCATTGCTATTCAGCTGGCTCTACCCAGCTTAAAGACACACGTCTCTGAAAATTGCCACCCAAGGCAGAGACTGTCTTTCTTTTTCACTTTGCTGATATGACTATACCGTGTGGGTAGCCTCATAGTTTCTATGGTAGCCATCTGTTCAAACTGCTTTCTTGGAATTATTGGGGCATTTTACCCAAATACAAGGGTGAGACACGTTAAAACACTGAGAAAATTATAGATTTTTCTGGGTCATATTTAGGGTAATAGTAACCATTTAAAGACTAACCACTGAAGTTTCGAGGCTTATTTCACTACTTAACAGTAACCCAGGTTTTTATTTTCAGTGCTGTATGGCACAGAAAAGATACTCTAAGTATGGGATAACAATGCTCAGTTACTTTGAAGTGCAGTTTGCCAGTATCAAACTTACTTAGTGATAACTTGGTATAAAAAATATATAAGCAGTTTCTGTTACAACTCACCCCATGTCTTAAGGCAATAGCATTAGTTTTGGAAATGGAGTGTACGTAGCTAATACTCAGTTAGAGATGAAATAAATTATGACTTTCCTACCCTGTTTCCATGAAAGGTAACTGCTTCAGCTTTCCTATCTACATTTCAGCTGAAAACTGAAAGTGGATGTGAACAGACACAAGGATGGCATAGCAGATGTGAAATGGGATTTGGGTGCCAAAGATCAGGTTCCCACCTCTAGCATAGACTCACATGTGATGCTGGGCATGACTTTACACCCCTGCAGCAGACGTCAGTACCGCTGATCTGAAGATCTGTTCACAGAACCCAGCACTGAATCAAGATTAATCTATTCCTGCTTTTGATATCAGTACGTATCTGAGTGCAAGAGTTGTCTCAGGAACAGTGACCGCAGAAGAGCATGCAAGTAACTATTGTCTCCTCGTCCTTTCTGCAGTCTGAAATGCTGTCAATGGCAGCAACAGGCTTAATGGCAAAGAAGAACTTCTGATTTGAAATTCAGGGATGAGTGGTCAAGCAAAGCGTTATGATGCTTTTCGGATTTGCTGAACATGTCAACATCCAACTTTGACTATTGTTCCCCTTCCACATTCCTGTTTGCCAGAAAGACTTTCCCCCTTATTCTCTTTTTATTTTGTTTCCAACATAGCCTTTCATAATGTAATTGTAAAGCTCCTTTGACATCTACAGGCACTGTATCAAGGAGGTTACTTGAGTAGCTGTTCTGTAAACGTCTAGAGTAGAGAAGAAAATAAGTTTCTTTCATAAATAATTTGTTAAGCCACACCCGTGAGTATTCCGGCAGCTGGCATGGAGCCCAGGTACCACTTGGACTGGGCCTAGGCAGATTTTAAATAGTGCATGCCAACTTCCCACTGTGCTCCATGGACACACTTCATTGTGCTGTAGGTTAGACAGGTCCAAACTCTTCTCGAGACGTACCTGCCTGCAATCCTCACGAACCACTAAGCAGCTGGCTTGGGGGACCATGCCTGATTCCAGCTTCCATCAGCGTCCTCTCAGAGGTGGGGACAGGGTATATACCTAACTGCCACTAGAGAATTAAACAAGGCGGGGGAGGAAGGGTTCTCCTCATGCTGGTCATTGAGCTCCTAATCTGAAGCACACCACCCCTGCAGTAAAAAATTAAGAGTCCACATGAATAATTAGAACAAATCATGCATGACTCGAGCCTAGACTTGCTGCAAACCTTCAGCAAGTGCTTTGGGTCTATCCTGGAAGCTTTACTGACTGCCCGAGGACAAGGTTAACCAAGCCTGTGTTCACCCTCACACGTATTTCTGCAAGCTGTTTGGCACTTACCTGCACCACTGGCACAGAAAAGTCTGAAAACAGTAATCCTCATTCTGATTTACACCCATTGTGCCGCTGGCAAGGAGAGCTTAAACGGAGAGACGGTTTACAGAATGTTATTCTTGGGATCGTTTAGTCTTTATTGATCTAAATATCTCCACATGGTCAAAAGGCGTACTTATAGAGGCACAAGATAGGCAAGATCAAGGCTTCAAAGCCAACTGAAAAATAACCTTAGTAGTACAAATTTCATTGTGAAATATTTGTCTTAAATAACTCAGGTATTACAATGACTTCATATTTTGACAGAAACTTGTGTGTGTTTCCTCTGTTTGGTCTCTGGTCTGTGCTGTGAAACTTTCTAAGACTCTGAGTTTATGCGCATTGCTACAAGTAAAACTAATAATAATCTAAGCTTAGCTTTAAAGAATCTTTTTATTTTCAAAAGAGGGTGTAAAGAAGAAAAGCAGAAATTTCAATCCTATTTTTATCTGACGTTGGCCAATTATAAACCTGGACAACAATGTGGGCTTTTTTTCCCAATAAAAGAGGTTTTTTGTAATGAAAGAAAGATAAAAATTGATCACTCTGAAAATATTTAAAACCAGCTCTCCACCTGTAATACATTTTTCTTTGTTTTGTTCCTTTTTTAAATAAAATCACATTTATTTATACTTCTCAGACAAGGAGAAACAGGTTTTATTGACCACAAGTCCATTTCTTCTCTTACAAAACAGTTTTGTTTCCACTGAAGTTTGTGTTGCCCTGGAGTTCATCGGAGTTTTCATAAGACCCAGTAACCCTAATACAGATTTCAGCATTACTTTATCTTCAAAGGCAAATATTCCCTCCTTCCCTTAAATCCTCTTACACAGATCTGTCAGCATAAAAGATTCAATGAAACAAGCTCAGTGACACGTTATTTATACAGTCTAGAACTATCCCACTTTTAAGATACTCTTTATTCACTGTTTGGTAGCATGTTCTAAATTATAAAACGTATGGGGTTTAATGGCGTCTGAGTAACGTTCTAACTCTGCATTTATCTTTTTTTGCAGATAACAGTTTGTGAAACATAACTTGGCTTGCCCTCTAATGACTTTTTCATCATGAGATTCATTTGTTCGCTTTGCATGTGCAAGATTGTACAAACCTAGAAGAACAAAAATCAACGTTGAGGTAGGAAAAGGTGTTGCAAAATCACAGCAGGTGGAATGTGGCTTCACTTCCTGGTAAGAAATCTGTTTGATAGCGCTACAGGTTCTTCATCCAGTAGTAGCTTTCATTTATCTATGAAAATTTAGTAATTTATCTAATATTTTTTTAAACAAATTGCACTGTAATTCACTTCTCACATGCATTTCTCATCTCTGTTTTTTTCATTTTCTATTCTTTGTATTTTACTTTGTTGGCTGTTTTCCCTGATCCTCATTTGATTACTTCTGCATTCTGTAAGAGTGCAAGAAACTGCCAAGCATTTTAACTTGCCTTCCTCAAAACTTCAGATGAATATGGGTCTATTGCCTACAGAAAATACCTGCAGAAGAGGAAACTTGGAGAGAATGGACGGCACTTTCTCTTCTACGATCAGGACAGATTCAATCAGTTGTTGGACATCTGCCCACAGAAGTTTGACAGACACCAAAGATTGTAACTAGCTTGATTCAAGAGGAAAATGGTTTACTGGAATTAAAAAACTAATGACTTTTCTCACTTTTCCTCCAGCACAGAGCTGATGGAGATATTCATGACCTAAGCCTACATTTCAGGTTTATTTCTGCATCCCTGGACAGTTTTATAAACTGCACATGTACAGCAGTTGCTACATTTCCATAAAAACTACAAAGAAAAAAGGGTCAGAAGTAACTGTAGGTATGGTATAAGATATATTAAAAGTGGAGGAAAAAACAGGTGGTTAGTCATGTGTGCACTGGGTCAGATACAAACCTCCACTTGCTTTTGTTCCCTTGTTCTCAAGGAGAGGTTTTCAATGCAAGTTTGGTAATGGAATAGGAATCCGACTCATCTCGCCCAGCTTGTTCACAGTGCTATGGACCTCCATGGTCACTTCACAAAGGCAGCATCTCACTTACACGCACATAAGCCTCTTTTCATCAGCCTGCGCAGTGGGAGGCTAAACTGCATGTACGCATGCACAGGACTGAACTGCCCTCGCTGTAGCAGGAATGCTGAAAGAAGGCTTTGGTGTGCCTGAGCGCCATGCTGACACTGTGTATGGTCTTTACGTACGAGGTAAAAGCGTTGTAATAAGTAAAATACAGTAAATATGCTCATGTTAGAAAAGTGTTGATGGCGGTATGTTTCGCTGCTGAAATGTAGAGATTCCTCATCTTCTACATAGGAACGAGCAGAAAAGACAGATCAGTCTTTGGAGCCCAGACCTATATAGCTGTTTTCAGTAGAGGCATCCCTCTTGCTTCAAGGAGAACCCCTGGATCCTGGAGATCTCCAGCATCAACCCCGCACCGCTTCATATGAGCATCTGTTACTATTAGCAAGAAAGTACCATGGCACTAGAAAAAATAAACAGTGTGCTTGTTTAATTAAGGTTAAGATACATGCCCTCCTGTTACATCTTTGTTTTGTTGTGTGGGCATACTTTGTTTGTGAGAACTTAAACAATGAGATACTCTGCTAAGTGTGAGAGTTTCGCTGTCCATTTCAAACCTGTCGCTGTGCAACCTCTTCTTAGAGGAACTTTCTCAGACATAATTGTTCAAAGGAGTTTTTCAAAAGAAACCGGAACAAACAATTCTCTCCTAGACCACCCCTTGAGTAAAGATCTCCTACAGCAAAACTGTCTGCTGAAGTTATTTAACTCTGTTAAATAAGGTAGTTACTTACTTGAGAACGTGAGCAGAGGGATGAGCTCTGCTTGAACTGATGTGTATCCAGTAAGCTATGGCATCTGAGGCTGAATGATGATGTGAAGCTCTTTTTCTCTTGCCAGAAAGGCTAACATTTCCATTCCATCTTCTCTTGGATGACATTTCCAGGTGTGAGATTAAATAGTTCTGTTGCAGTGCAGAAATTGGTCTGAAATGGGAAGTAGTAGTTGTAGGGCAAGAAACATAAATGTACTGGAACCTGCAGCATAACCAGAAAATTGTCCCCAGTTCTGCATTAGGATTAAGAAGCGGTGCCTATAGCTAGGTACGTCATAGGTCAGTGTCAGAGTTGGACAAGGAGCTATACAACCATGCTATTTGAAAATTTTCAATATACACTAAGGTCACATTAGCTTTTTTGGATGACCATGCCACGTTGGGAGCTGGTATATGGCTGATTATCCACCATGTCCTTCAGCTTCTCTTCCTCTGAGTTCCGCATCTTTTTTATTCATTCCCAGTATCCATACTGATTCAGATCACGGAATTTCATCTTTCCTCCCTGTCGTCACTTTATTTTTTTATCTTCTGTGAACTGTGCTAATTTTTCTTTTAGCCCCTTGATGAAAATGTTAGATAGCAAAGTGCCAAGGATCTAAAATTGCTGCATTCACCTACCTAATATGTGGTTACAGAGGGGCCAGGACCAGACTCTCCTCAGAGGAGCACAGTGAAAGGAGGAAAGGCAACAGCCACGGGCTGCAGCATGAGAAATTCCGATAGACACCAACAAAGAAAGTTTTACAGGTCAAAGCCTGGAAGGGGCTGCTGGAGATGTGTGTGTGTGTGTATGTATATATATTTATGCTTTATCTCCGCCCTGCACTCCTAGGTGGCTTGCAGACATGCTTCCAGTTGTATGCTAAGAGGTTAACCGTGCCTTACAGACAAATTGCCGTCTGGTGGTATTTATTTCTTCCCGTTGACTACAAAAGTAGTCATAGTTCAAAAGCGGGCATCTAGTGCGGAGATGTGTGTGTGTACTCTACTCTACTTACCCTCTACCTGAGGGCTCTGTCCCTCAGGTCCTTGCCGTGGAGGTTGTACTTTTCGTGCTGTATGGCTGAGGATGGCTCTGGGCTCCACCACCTTCATCCCAGCAGTCCCCACCATGGGCACTTGCTGAAAGAGCCGGGCTCCATCTGGAGACAGCAAAAAGCAACGTCAGCCTAATTCAGCGCCCTCAGCTCTTGCCTGGTTGAAGTGGAGCCGAGAGACCACACCTAGTAGCTGCCTACAGCTGAAGTTTCCCCTCACCACAGCAGGAGGCAGAAGAGCCTTTCGTAGGAGCAAGACTGGGGTTTAACACAGCTCCGAATTTCGGGGGCAGCGTGCAGCCTCCCGGCAGCCCGCCGAGGACTCCTCTGCACCAGCAGCGCCCAGTCAGGGACCTGATGTCCATCTCCTCCTCTGAAATGCCAGCTTCCCCCCTCCTGAACCTCAAAGCAGCGGCCACCGCGCACCAGAGCTTGTTCCATGGCCACCAGCAGGTCCCAGTAATCCCCATGGGAACCGTCCGAGGGGCAAGCTTACTTCTATCACACCAAAACCAGATACTGATGTATGTAGGGACCCAGTGCTGGGGGGGGGTGGGGGGGAAGATGTGTGCTGGGGGGCTGCCTCTGTGAGGAGAGGCCGGGACTGCCCTGTGCCGGACACAGCTGGTTCCAGCCGGTTCCAGCCGGCTCCGACCAACCCCCCGGCAGGGCCCGGCTGAGCCCCGCGACCACAGTGGGGGCACCTTGGGGGAAATGCCTTTAAGAAGGGGCAAAACACCACCTGGCAGAGTGTGAGGGAAAAACAGTGTGAGAAACAGCGCCCCGATCACCAAGAGGAAAAGGAGGTAGAGGGTTCCGGAATGAAGGAGGACAGTTGAGCCTGGAAAAAAGAGCAGTGGGAGGAATCATAAATGGTTCGGGTTGGAAGGGCCCTTAAAGACCACCTAGTTCCAACCCCCCTGCCCTGGGCAGGGACACCTCCCACCAGACCAGGCTGCTCAAAGTCCCATCCAGCCTGGCCTTGAACACTTCCAGGGATGGGGCATCCACAACCTCCCTGGGCAACCTGTTCCAGTGCCTCACCACCCTCACAGTGAAAAATTTCTTCCTGATCTAAATCTACCCTCTTTCAGTTTGAAGCCATTACCTTTTATCCTATCACTACACGCCCTTGGAAAAAGTCCCTCTCCAGCTTTCCTGTAGGCTCCCTTTAGGTACTGGAAAGCTGCTGTAAGGTCTTCCCGGAGCCTTCTCTTCTCCAGGCTGAACAAGCCCAATTCTCTCAGCCTGTCCTCACAGCAGAGGTGCTCCAGCCCTCTGATCATCTTCACAGTGTTTAGGAAGGTGTTTCCTCATATTTTGGAGAAAAATTTCACTTAGCAAAGGAATTAAGATCAACAACTACAGGGTTTTCCAAATTTTCATATTAAACCAATCTGAGATTAAAGCAAGGACTAAACTGTAACTGCAATTGACATTAGGAAGGCAGGTGACAGATAAACCAGCGTACAAACTTTGTATTCCTGGCAATGAGGGAAAAGTATTCATAGGGCCGAGAACTTCAGTCATGCTGAAGCTGGGGAAACTGAGGATCTCTCAAGCGGGCAACTCATTCATCAAACATCAGACGAGTGTACTCACTGCATTCCAAGGTCAAGTAGCATCTTATTTCACACCCCACAGCTAACAGAGGAATTAAACAATGCCATTAGGGATCGAGCACAAGTATTTTCTTGTAAACTGTATCATTAATATAGAACTATAAATAACAGATATTAAACCCCAAGATAACACCCTACAGAGTAGCTTTTCAAAGTGTGCCATTTATCAAAGTGATTAAAAACATTTGAAATTCCTTTGTCAAGTCATCTGCTGAAACCAGAGATTAAAAAGAAAAAAAAAAAAACAAGGAGAAGAAATGACATTTTTAGTTTGGCAGGTATTAGACCTTAGATGGGAGCTACACCAGGTTCATGTGATGGTTTATGACCTCTCCTTCACATCTCCCTTCTCTGGTTCATAAAATGCAAATGGAATGCCTTTGCATGAGGCATATGGGTTAACAAGGATCCCCTTCATATCAAGTATAAAGAATTTATCCTCCAAGAAAAGTAAAAATGAAGTTTGCAAGCCTCTGCTTTCATTCATGACAAAACATGACATGACCACCTAAAAATAAAAAGTTTATTTGATTAGAAGAGATATTCTAGATATAGCAGTTACACAAAAATGCCATTTGGCAGTCAATTTGTTTCCTAATTCAGTCATTAAGGAAAAGTGCAGCTTAGTTATAAAGGCGCAATGCTGACATTTCAGACAAGTCAGGAATGTCCAATAGAACTGGCAAGAGAAATGCCTCCTACTTTCTTTAAAGAACACTTGTTTCATTTGTCTACAGTGATATTAAAACCAATAAAGGCCTGAACTGGAAGTAATCATCATACAAAAATCTCATCTGGATTTCAGAAGAAAAGTCCTCAGAAGTAGCAGAACATGCTGAAGCTGTCAATCAGCAACTCACGTATCTTTCTTTTTCGCTCTTCCAAAAAGTCTCCAGGAAGACACCACGCTTGCTGCCATTTCACTTGCTTAAAATTACCAGAAAAATCTCAAGAATGAAGGCAAAATATAGGCTAGTATTGAAGCGGTATAAAAGATACCTGCCTACTGTATTTTATAGAAGAGAACATGAGATACTGCCCATTGAAACTCCTTTCGAACACCCCTTCACCTTCTCTCTGAAGTGTAATTATCCATGTGCAATCTGATAGTTCTCTTAAACCGAGCAACAGCTGTTGTTTTAGCCAGGCACACTAATTCGCTTTCATGTCGTAATACATGCGGAGAACTCTCCTCACCGTCTCCACGTATTTATCATCAGGAACAGGTTTTCTCTGGCTTCCTGGCTGTAGAAATTTCTTGATGGTGGGGATGCTGCCTATCCTTGCTTTAAATGCCTAAAAGGTAAACAGTAAGTACATGGTATTTAAAGAATAGAAAGTAACACAAGAACAAACAATTTTACTGATTTGAGTAACATCCTTTAACAAGTTGTATGTGGAGGCAAGACAGGAAATACAGTTTTAGCCACGGATTAGTTTTACTGCCCCTCATTCCAACCTTGTTATTTTAAACACTAATAAAAAAGCCCTCTGTCTTGTATTGATATGGGATGAAGTGAAAACAGTTATCTGTGATTTCAGATGTGTATTTTACTCCAATCACTTCTTGGAATCCAGAAAATATCTTCTCTTTAAAGGTATCACAGAACTGGTGAGAGGAAGGGAAAGAAAAGGGGAGGGTGGACTTCTGTGCATCTGTACAGGGATTACTCCAAAAACTAATAGATTCTCGAGATGAAACATGTTACGAGGTTCTTCCTAGAGCAAGAAGAGCATGACTACAATGAAAGAGGAGTGACAAACACTCGTTTTGTGGAATTATCTACACACAACAGACTTTGGAACATCATTTATCACATTTCCAGCCATATGAGTGTATTTTTAATGTAAGGTACCTGTAAGTGAGGAAAGCCTGTGAGCACATCTGACTTCTCTTCTACCATTAAAATGGCTTCCAGAAGATGAACATCTGCCCAGCTAAAACTGTTGCCTAGAAGAAAGTCCTGCCCATGGTCTTTCAAAACCTAGAAGTGCCATAAATGAAAACGCTCAGATGTGGGTAGCCAGCTGAGGTTGATGTTTTCAAAATGCACAGGCACGCCTTCTTTGACAATAGTTACTGCTCCCTCTTCTGTTCACCTTTCTCTCCCATGCAACTGGGGATACTACTGCTGTGGGGGATACAGGCCTGGTGCCTGCAGTCACTGACCATTTTATGGGATACCTATGAGCAGTTCTCATGGTGTCAATCTAGGGCTTCTCTTACCCATCCTTCCTTCCTATAGCCCTCGGTAACCCCACATTCTGGACTACAGGGCTAGATGCCACCTTGGTATTCAGTCCTTTCCAGCCTTATAAATCTTGAATTTTTCTGTATGTAGTTACAGCTTCAGTGGGAAAATAGGGAATGTAAGAGATGTGATCAGCCTAAAGCAATGGGGCTAGGATGCAACAAGTGGCATCTAGGGTAGAATGAACTCTGGCAGCCATCTACAGGAGAGCTGGTCTTTAAGTGGGAAACTGTCTTCCCTTTAGCCTTTAAAACAGAAAAGCAGCTATTTCTGGCAGATCATCCTGTTTGCGTATATTAATTTCCATTAAGAGCACCCTTGGGTTCTCTGTCTCAAAGGACCAGTTAGAGAAACACAAGATTCCAGTATGGCCTATGCGGCAGACCACTCAGACTAGAAGACAGCAGTAATAGCTGTGTATTATTGTGGTTAAAAAAACACACATAGAGGTATTTAAAATGTTAAACAAAGCTGACCAAAGCTATTCTAAAACAGTATTGCCTTCACAATGCAAATTACACAGTTTCATTTCCCCTAAAAACAGGAGGTTGCTATTTTAACTGTATATAGCTATGTTTATACATTCACTGGTTCATAACGGTTTCAAGCCAAAGGGGATACTTGGACTCTTCAGCCTGAATGTTCATGCTGCTCAGACAATGAAATCTCACTTAGGAATTTCTGCCTTTAACCCACCCCAACTTGTCTCATACTGCTCTGACCTCCCTCTCATCTCTCCAGGCCTGCAGACAGTATGATGTTCTCGTGTTGTAGTAAAATCCATATTAACTAGAAAAATGAAATGTAACATGTAATCGAAGCAAGCAAGGAACCTCCTGCTGCTGCTAAAAGTCATCTATACAGCCCCAACCATATTTCATTAATTATAGAGAAATATGTAATCATCAGTGTATAAAAAGGCAAATTTTTGAAACTAAGGTGTGCTCCCTTGGGCCGAGCACCCCATTTCTATGCATTAATGGAATAAAGTTGGAAATACCTCTTCTCTGTTTGTTATTGGCCTGCACACCGGGTAAAGAACCCAGTTTTGGGACAATACTGGTTTAAAGTACTGCACTGACACCTTTCTGTTTCTTCTGCTTTTGGTAAAATACCCAGTGTTCCCATTGTTATCATTCCAGAACAATGGAAGGAAATGATTCTCCTATGCACCTTTTCATAGGCTGGGAAATACTTGCTTGTTGCCTTTTCAACTATAAAGGCACGTTGTTTCTCTTTATCCTCAGCGGATAAGAATGGGAATATCAAAATGAAGCCCATAAGGTCATCAGTTCCTCCAACATACATATCAATCCTTAAAACCAAAGCAAACAAAAACCTTAAATAAGAAGGCACCTTCATAAGCAGAGTTTTCTTAATTTGTGTTGTGATAGTAAAAGTTGAATTTCCCGCCCCCTTCATTAAAATTACTTTTGCAGTTAAAAAAGAAACGTCACAGTGTGAGGCTCACTCATATTTGTAGTATTGTCATCGCTTTACTTGCCTCATTGTGCAGGATTAAACAGGATTGTACAGAGGTTAAAAGAGTTTAACTTTGGTGTTACAGATCACTTCAGAATCACCAAAGAAACGCTCAGCACCCCAAGAAGAGTCCTCCCCAACTGGCTGAGTTGTCTGGATGTATCCCATTTCCAGGGTTTCACCTGAATTCCAAGCGGCACCAAACAGATTGATAATACTGTTGGAAACCTGAAGTGTACCAGGTTCTGCATTTAGCTAAATTATTAGTACAGTAGTTCTTCAGATCGTCCCTTTTACCCGTTTTTCCAGAGCTCTGACAGCAGGTTTTGTACTGTAGACAAGACTCAAATTTAAATTAAGTCCTCATGAATATGATTAAAATATCTGGTAAAAGAGCCTATCAAAGTCTTCTAACCATCCTATGTCATCAGAGATTTGAGTTCCTGCTGTGCAATAAGACTAACCACAGTTTTTGTTGTCAGGCAACAGCTTCTCAAAAAAACCTCTGTAAGAATTAAACACGATACGTGCAATAAGAAGCTATCAGATATTCCTGCAAGCCTTAATGTACACCAGCGTCTTGCCTGCATCTATCCAGTCTTCCAAAACTGCACTACCACACTCTACAAGACCAGCTATCCAAAGTACTTAAACCTGGCGTTAATCACAGCAAGCCTTCCTCGAAACACTCATTCTTCCTTCCCCCTGCCCAAGAACAAATCAACAAATATACTTCATTTATGTTTGCTGGTAAAACAGCAGGAACAGGCTTCAGGCTAACTCTGAAACTCGATGGAAGAGAACTCTGTTTGAAGAAGGAGGTATGCCAGGAATGCAAGCTGCAGGAAGTGATGGCTTGTTAACAACACGAAGAAGCTGATAAGCTACGACTGAGGCTCCTGTCTGAATATTCATTCTGTTTGTTACTTCCCTGAACCTGCTTCAGCCAATTCGTCCAACCATTCACAGCGTTTAATGGCAGTTTATTGTGAAGTATCTATGAAAGTTAGATGCTTTACTAGTTGACCTTTAGTTTTCCTTCTTTTGAAAAAACAATAGGAAACGGACATTTAAATGCTACATACTGAGATAGCCAAATCATATTTTCTTCCCTCACATAGACACAACATCAAGACCTGGATTTAATTTCACATGATACCTGAAGTTTTTACAACAGCCCTTAGCTGTTCCTTCGCCAACGCCCAAAGACCTAAACCATGCACTTTTTACAGTGCTGTGGAGCATCATGCAATCACAGACAACATCAACCACAGAGCCAATTTTGCAGTCAAAAGTTAAAAATTAACCATTGCTTTCCAAAAAGCTTTCTGTTTACAAAAGTAGTTCAACATTTGTATGTCAGTCACCTCTCGAATACTTGTGACAACCTGTATTAATCTTTTACTCAAGCACAATAAACCTCTGCCTCAAAGAATTTTATGTAAGAAACATCGAATTAGAACAAAACAGTTGGCTTGCACCTAACTGTGGCCTGTCAGGCTCTCTGCAAGTTGTGTGTCACTGAGGCACACCGGTGATTCTCTGGGTGTGCAAGTGTGCAATTAGTTCCAGATGTATCTAAGCTACTGCAATAAATTCACGAGTAGTAATACTGTTACAGTACAGGGCTCTCTCCTTCAGGTCCTCCCCATAGAGGTTGTACTTTGCTGCTATGTAGCTGAGGAGGGCTCTGGTCTGCACCATCTTCATCCCATCGATCTCCGCCATGGGCACTTGCTGGAACAGCGGGGATCCATCTAGAGGGAAAGCCACATATTATTCTACTGGATCTAGTAACTCCACGTCTTGGAGATATCTTCTTGTCTTCAGAAGATCATTACTTTTATGGTTAGCTTGCTGTGGGTAGTCGTTATATTAAACTGGAGTTCCTCCATGCAAACAACACATTACAGTGGTGCAGACAAACTGCAGAACACAATTATTGTGGATTGACATCCTTGCTTTAAAAAAATTTCACTGAAATTGCAGTCAGGACTGTGTACAGCAGCCTTTATGCTGAAACTGAATTACAGTGGAGACAATCACACTAAACATACGAACTGAATAAAAAGTGTCTAATTCTAAATAAATTTTAAAAATTATGTTCCATTATTTAAAACACAGTTGAAGCAAATGTCAGATTCCAAAATTCCTCTCTTATAAGCAGTATCTTAAGCTAAATCAGGACATTCAATGAAGTTTTAGGATATGGTTTTTCAAGTTACTGAAGCCCAGGGTAAGTTTTTGGGACCATGTGGGACACGTAGATAAACGGAGAACACAACAACCCAGAGGCCTAGGAAACTCTCTGGGTTGGAGAGACATCCACTTTTTAATCACATCTGCCCACATATGGGAAAAAAGTCTGCCTCTGCAGCTGTTCACAGCTCTCAGTTCCACTCCCCTCTCTGCTGTGTGGAAAGAAAGTCCCACACAGCCTTCAAAGTCTTCTCTTCATGCATCTTCTCTGAGACTAAGTAAAGTCTGGTCACACTTTTCTTGAGGTTTCATGCGGACTCACCTTGCAGGAGTTTCTCATGCTGCTCTCGGGTTTCCAAAAACTCTTCTTCAAACTGACAAAAAAGAATGAAGAAGAAGAGGAAATGAGTGTCTTTTCACATTTCTAGAACAGACAATTTTTTTAAGCATCATAAAAGGAAGAGAATATACATCATAGTTCCTTCCATGCCAGATATGGCTCTAAGGGAAAAAATACAAAGGACAAAACCCCTTGCTGTCACATTTGACAAATGCTTCTAAAGGCAACGCTAGCAGAAAATCAGGCAATAAGAACTGGAGTGAGGATGGTTTGTTTGGTATTGCACAGGCAATTTAATGTGAGACAGTCAACAGTACAGACCAGGTTGTCCTTAAAATGCTTTCTGGTATGTGGAAAAAAATCTCTGCTGTGGGATATTGTGATTTGCGAGCTAGACAAGAACAAATTCTTAGAAAGTTAAAACAAAGCTTTTACAAAATAATGTAAAAGTATTGTCTATGCATTAATGTTTAGTACAGAAGCATGTTTAGGACACCTAAAGATTAACTTATTCACTAGACGAGAAACAAAAAGATACAGAACTGCCTGGAGTACTGAGTCCTGCTCTGGAGCCCTCAGCACAAGAAGGACATGGACCTGTTGGAGTGGGTCCAGCAGAGGGCCACAAAGATGATCAGAGGGCTGGAGCANTCCAACCCAAACTATTTTATGATTCTATGATTCTATAAAAGAGGACACTTGGAGCAACCATTTGTCCTTTCTGTCCTCGAACTGAATTATCACTTTATCACTAAGACACATAGCAAATGAATAAGTAATTTATATTTCATCAAAAAAAAAAAAAAAAAAAGAGTGATGTCTGCTTTTCGGGTTTATCCAAATATTTTTCTTCCTGCTCTGAGATTTCTAACTTCCCAAGACATGTAGGTCAGTTTGCTCACTTCACCCTGTTACGTCTCATCTAAATTATGCAATTAAGACAAAATGTATTTTGTGCTATAGCTTATTGTGAAGGATGCACCTAGTGGGGTGAAAGATAAAATAAGAATCTGTGCGAGCATCCAACTGAAAACAGAAAGACTAGAGAAAGCAGCAAATTCATTGCTGTTTTACTTGGCACAGATAACACTCGTTACGCCAGGAATGCATCTATCATTCAGCAGAGCAGCTCTGGGTCAGTAATCGAATGCTTAATTAAGTATTACGCATGCTTGCATTAAGCAAGAAACTGGTTTACAGTGTCATTGCTCAGAAGACATGTAACTTGAAGCCATACTTTTCTCTGGCTAAAGTAAGAGTGTTTAATTACACTGAATAGCCAATGCTCATTTACTATTGCATCCTGGGATGTCCTTTCTTTTTTCGTTAATAACCTGTGATCTGCCTCAAAGACAAGTTTACCAAAGTTAAAAACCCTAAAACAAACCTCGACCCCAGCTGCAGCTAACAACCAGCGAATCGACTCCATCTTGCCTCTTCCATCAAAGTAGTAAAGTTTCGGTTTTCCGGCCATGACTTCAAACTTCCAGTTACCTAAAATAGTTATGAAAGATGTAAAGTTAATAATGATCTAAAAATCTGATGTCAGCTGGAATAACGGTTCACAGGTAACTCGCATGACAAAAATTTGTTAATTTCTGACGAAACCTTTCAGAAGTGTTTCAGTCTGAACTGATTTGGTTTTACTGCTGCAAAGTCAAGTCACAGCATTTCATAGTCTTTTAATTTCCCTGGAATTCAGGAAAAGTAAGCATGAAGTTGCTGAGTAGGAGATAACAGGAGAAAAAAAATAGTCACCACTAAGGAAATCCTTAAAACTTTTTTAAAAAAAGTAAGTTTTAGCACTAAAGTTACTCAGTCACCGCTGAAAGCCAAGTTTGGATCAAAGGGGAGAGAGGCAGTAGACAGGTTTTTCAAATCTGGCTGTGCTTTTATCAAAGAATGCCAAAGGTATCTAAACATTAATTCTATGTATATTTAGTGAAGCATGAGAACGTATTTTCAAGTTCTCTTGCTTTTCGTTCTAGCTGTGGTGATCCAGGGTAAGTATGTGATCCAGACTCAGTAGAAATTTCAAAAGAATGACCAGTTTCTTCTGTAATAATCCAGATTAAAATACAAGGATTCAGACTGCTGCACTACTTATGCTTCTACCGGTCACATTTCTTTCTATTAATAAACCCCATTGCTAAGCAAAACTTTATAGACTTTGCAGTTATCAAACATACCATGCTTTGCAAGCAGCATTTAGTTCTTGAACGGGTTCATAAACACGGCGATTAATTGTTACTTTTTGAATAGATTCGTGTTTAGGTCTCAGCAGGAGGAATTGGATTCCACTGTAAAGCCATAAACCAAGGGAGCATCAAATTTCATCATAGTTGCATTTCATATGCAGAACTCCATAATAACAGCTCCTTGCTGTTTTCCCTCTGTAGGGAGATTTCTTGTCATGCCAATCCACAACTCACGTAATCCTGGAAAGGAGCCTGCTGGCACGCAAACAATAACCTCCAGTTCCCAGTGTTGCACAAGCTCCTTCGTAAGTGGAGGGGGAAAAGAAAAACCCAACAAACCACCTTTGAAAGACTTTGAGCACATGCGAGGCGAGCGATCCGCTCGTTAGCCAACAGGCACGAAAATAGAACACAGAATACAAGACCGCATCTGAACACGGGAATTGAAACGAGCCAGGTTATTCGTCCCTTCACGCCGGCTTAGGGGCCTCTGATTCTTCTTAGGAAGTCACTGGGAACTCAAACATTGCTGAGCAGTGTCTATACTGCTAATAAAAAGACTAAAGAGGAAGAAAAAAAACACTAACAGAAAGCATCAGTGTGAACTTTGTGAAAGAACAGAATGAAACGGGAGTTGCTTGTAACACAGCTAAATTCGCAGAAGAAAAAAAAAACAAAACCCAAAGGTGACTTTTAACTTGAAGTTTAAAAAGTTAAAGAAATATTCTTAAAATTAAAAAAAAAAGAAATTAAAACATTTTAAAAAATTAAAGAAACAGAAGAGTCACTTTTGTTCAGTGCACCTTCCTAAGACGTGCTCCTAGCAAGCCAACTGACATGTCACAGGAGACAAGGAAGTCACTGTTGCCAAGCTCACATTAACGAGCAAAGGCAACCGGAAGGTAAAGATGCGGTGGACGCTCGTCTTGTAATTACAGGGTGATCGACAAGCTTTGAAGCAAGCTGTAGTGTTCTGGCTCCTACGACTGAGCCTGCCATGCAGTATTGGAAGACAAAGTCCAACTTGTGAACTGAAATCTGATGGAAGGAAGAGTGCCCTGGGGATGGGCAAAGGGCTGCTCCCTTCCCCGCTCTTCTCACCACAAGAAAAGGAGGGAAAACAGCAATTTGCAGCCAGGAGCTGCAACGGCAGGTTGCTGGTTGTGGCCCTCAACCTGGTATCTCAACAGCAAAAGGGACTTCGGGGAAAAAAGGATGTGAATTTACTCCCTTGTTGTGATTTACGAAGACCACCCAGACTAACAGAGGGGCAGAGGTAACATGAGTATCTGTGCAAGAAGTCATCGTTCCCATGCTAGCCACACAGACCAGAAGAACATTGGTGAAAAGGGCACACACCTGGCATGACCTGTGGATCATAGAATTGTCTAGGTTGGAAGAGACCCCTCAGATTGAGGCCAACCATCAACCTTAGACTGACAAAAACCACCACTAAACCAAGTTGC
Source organism: Rynchops niger (assembly GCA_013400035.1). Classification (NCBI taxonomy): domain Eukaryota; kingdom Metazoa; phylum Chordata; class Aves; order Charadriiformes; family Laridae; genus Rynchops; species Rynchops niger. The sequence goes on along the minus strand of VXBH01002962.1, from coordinate 1,995,027 downwards.
TAACCACCACTGTCGCGAAACGGAGGGAAGGCAAGGACACTCAATGTGAGTTATCAGCAAGCTCCGCTTTATTGCAACAAGCATCAAACTTTTATACACAATATAATAAGCTCATGCATATTACAAAATTGCAGCTCACTATTGGCTT
>VXBH01002962.1:1966988-1985423 GCA_013400035.1 Rynchops niger | reverse complement strand
CTCTGGAGCCATTCCAACCCCGCCTGGACGTGTTCCTGGGCAGCCTGCTCTAGGTGACCCTGCTGTGGCAGGGGGGTTGGACTAGATGATCTCCAGAGGTCCCTTCCAACCCTGTGATTCTATGATTCCTCCTCCGTGACCATTTAAGCACCTGCTGGGCTAAAATAATTTGGAAACCTGAAAACATGACCTACAAAAGCTGATGAGGGAAACTGAAGGCAAGATGAAGCATTTCAGGTTGAACGGACCTAAGCTGTCCAACCTTCTATGCACGTGGTACTTCAAACCAGACTTTTGGGGATTCATTAGAAGAAATTCAGTTTAAGGTAGTCTCCAAATGCAAGGAACAGTGCTCAGAACCGATTTCAACAGAAAGAACAGAGTAGAAAATATCTTCAGAGCTGACAATGTTATTAGAAATGGATGACCACAAAATACAACTGTCTGGAACTGCAGAGACATTACCTATTATCTCAGAATGTTAAGTATAGTTTCTTACCTGAATTCATCCTGTTAATACTTCCTCCCAAAACAGAAGTTTTCCCAGGCAAACCAGAACTGGGCCAGGGATTAGATGGAACAGATTCATTGTTTGAAGCGGAGACTATGCTATTCCTTGTGCTTATTCCTATTGCAAAAATGCAAAAATTACCATGCTGAAATCTGTTAGACTTGCATTCATTCCACCTAATGCACAATCTTAGCGTAGTTGTCCAGTTCAGTGAACTTAACCAAAACCTTTTCACTCTAATATGCCTCTGGGGTACCTCCCATCCCTGCAAAGATAGTAGTGTAAATAGTTCCGCTAGCATCAATGGCTGCTTATGTCAAGGGACAGGATCCCTACATCAAGGCCACAAATACTCTCATGTCACAGAAGTGAACCTTGCTATGTAGATGAAATCTATGGTTCGTATCAAACACAGCATTTCAGCCTAACTTGAGGTAACTTGAGAGTAAATAATGGCAGATTACATCTCTCACAGTACTGTACTCCTCTTTTGTGTATCTACTGAATCCACAGATTGTGCAAACAGTTTGCAGTAGAGTTCATATGTCACATATTATTTGTATTTAATATAGATTCCATATTTAAGCAGGGTGTCTAACATGCAAGGACGCGCTCATAATTTTTGTAAAGCAAATGCAGGCTTGGGATCAATGGGTTTTACAACCTCCTCTAGTAACACAACTTTTAGCTATAAAGACTCTACTTAAGCGATCCAGTTTGAAAGTCACTGAAATTAACTGTTTCAGTAAAAAAGACTGAGTCTACCACCACGATACCTTCTAGTTTACGTAATTAATTTTGAAGTACTAGTACAAGTTAATTAACAGTTAACACTGCCTTTATAAACAGAAATGATAAAACAGGATACAATTATATTCAGCTCATTATAAATACAGACAGCCATGCTGTCTGCCTCCTGTACTTCCTCCTGCCCCACTGCTGGTCTCAGTATAGCAGAGGTTAACATGAGGACAGGTATGCAATTCCTCCATAGAGACAAGCATTTGCATTATATTTAACTCCAAGCTACAGCAAAGCATACTCCCACTATTAGTTAGCTTCTATTGCATTACATACTCATGAGGTAAATTTAAGGCACTTTTTTTCCAGTCTAGAAGAACAGTCTTATCCTTCTTAGGGAAGCAGGGAATAGCTTGGCACATTAACAGACATTTTCTAACCCACTTCAAAGTATAAGGGTATCCAGCTGGAGCAAGAAGTACCAACAATCTTGTCCCCTTCTTGTAAGCAGGATTTATCTAGTTGCTGGACTGCTACCATGTAGTTTGCATCACGACCGTCAACACTAGCAAAGCTCTTACTCTCCTCCTTTTCTTTAAGCAGCAGCCCCCCCTCCACAAGCTCAAAGGATAAAGCCTCATGTACCAACGACTACTTCATACTGCTGTTGGAATTACAGGAAGAAAAAGAAGTAAGTATTTTTTACTAACCAGGTAGATACCTAGAATGTCTCAAGTAGTGTTGCTTTGCTGCAGAAACTCGCAACGTGGGAGTGTCCTGCTGTGGAAAGGTTGCATGGGAAGGTGCACTGATGCCAGAGCCTACAGCATCCGAAGGCTTCAGGTCCAAAATGCTTTCAAATCTATAACCCAAAAATTGCTACACTTAGTCCAATTCTTACAGCATATGTTTATCCACAGTTGGCCTTCTCATCTCCATCCCATCTCCAGGAATCATTTCCTCATACTGTGTTTGCTACAGCATAAACACACAGACAACAGGGAATATTTTCAGCCTGAAGCCATACAAGTGCCCCTGAAAAACAGATTTGCACTTCTAGTTCCCTTATATATTGCTCTTAAAGCTTTTATAAATCACTCTAAGTTTTTCTCTACTTGTGTATGATCCACGGAAACTGCAGCTCATCCCAAACAGTTTGTATGTGTGGAATATGTAAAAATAGTTCATATGTGAAATAGAAAGTATATATTCAAAGATTAACTTGGGAAGACTTAAGCCAGGCATCATTTTCAGTGTGGAAAAATGAACAAGGAATTGTACAGAAGGGTGCACTATCCATCAAAAAAGGTGTTGCAATTCAAAGTTCAGCATTCAACAACCAGACAAGGCAAAGCAGGAATGAGACAAGCTGCATGGAGACAAGCTTTACCAGCCTGGACATATGTTTCTAGATCCACAGAAAGTGTAAAGAACAACATTATGAAAAAAGAGGCAAAGCCTAAGGAAATAAGACCAAATATCACACAAACATAAAAGAAACCAACTTACCTACAGAGAGTTTCATCGTTTTGCCTCTTCTTGTTTTTCAAGTCCATCTTTGTGATGGAAGAGCTGAAATCAAGATCTTCCAAGTCATCCCAGTCTTCCAAACCCTTCACTGTTCTAGCAAGATGTCCCCATCTTTGCCTAGTTTTCGGCTTAAGCTCACCATTTATGTTCTCAGTCCCAGAAGATGTTTTCTGTTATAAAGATTGAAAAGAAACAAACCCACACACTTACACCAGGTGACAGAAACAAAGAGGACTTTTTTTTTTCCCCTCTCTCAAAGGTAATAGTGGTAGAAGAGCTGTAATAACAGAATCCTAATCTTTCTTTAAACATGCTAAGAATACAATCTGTAGCCTGTAGACATTATTACATATCTTCTGCATTTCATCCCATAATAAAGTGTCTTGTACTGACAGAAGAATAAATTTCTTAGGTCTCAATTGCAATTCTGTTTATATTTCATTATACATCTCCCAGACAACTAGCTCATGCTCAATTTTTATTTCCTGACCTACCTTAAGAGTACAAAACTTCATGCACATTCATGTTTCCACAAGCCCGTGCCTAGACTTTTATAAAATGTATTTTTCTTGCAGGACAGCATAGGTAGACGTTTGTGTCTCTTCAGCCATTTAAACTCATCAGTACATTTTAACCTTTTGCAACGCTGTATATGGCCAGTGTGGACCCTACTTAAGATGGATCTCTTAGCAGCATTCACACTGTCTGCTCTCATAATCTATCTTATGAATGCAGCCTCCATGTATAATCAACAGAAATGGTAGGTTCCAATGCTGAAAGAAGAACCTGTTGTTTTCCATGGCCAGTATAGAAACCCAAAGGGACTATTATTCTCAGTCACTTCAACTGGATGAAGGCAATTCAGTTTGAATTGCCCTTCCCCCTCATTTCAATACTACTTAGCTTAATACTTTTCTCTCCGGCATTGGTACCTTTAATATTCTGACCACTGTACGTCCTTTTTACTCCTATGAAATCACAGTGTCATCCTTTAACTGGTGCTTTACAACAAAGGGAGGCATAAAATGGCTTTGAAATGAGAAATCAACTGTCTTGCTTTATAGCAATTTGACTTAGATTTCAACAGATTTCCAGTTTCTAGCAGAAAGTTGTAGCTATTCTTTATTCCCATTTCCTGTCCTTTGAGTAAAGTATAAGAACTTTATGAAAGAGAACAAGAAAAGGAAACACAATTAAGGAAAAATCAGGTAGTATATCAGGAGATCGATCTTATGCTAGATGGACCTTTACCTGCTGAGGAACCTTATTGTGAATTGCAGGCAGAAGAACCTGGTTAGACTTGTCCTCCTCTAAGTAGTTACTGTGCTCAGCGCCAGAGTTGTCTGTCTTATATGGGTACACCAAGTGCTGAGAAGACTGGTTTTGTTGAAAAGGCCTTGACGAAATGTGGGCGTGAGGTTTCGGAGGGGGTTGTGCTGGAGGGACAGGCTTAATATGCAGAGATGATTTATTAAGCAGTTCCTTTTGTTTCCCCAGTTCCTGAGCGCCCAGGGCATGCCCAACCTGGAAGTATGGATATCGAAGTGCCTAAAACATAATGAAGATGTTAGGATCCAACTTAGGAAACCAAAGTTTTTAACTTACATCTTGCTGTTTCAGGTTTACTTCTCTTCTCTTCCCAAAGATCTCTCACTGCAAAAAGCTTCTAAAAGCTCACATTCCTCACCATATTTGTACCTCACTGTAAAACATTTGTTAATGGCTCTTAATACCATGTTACAATCAGTATTTTTTGCTTTTCATGACCTTTGAGAGTTCTTAATCGATTTTATTTTTTAACTGCTTTAATTAGCTTTAAAGCTTTTTATTACAATTTGTACTGAAGGTCTGATATAATCGCAAAGGTATAGTTTTCAAAATGTGCCCTGCTCATTTCACTAGTTGGGTACTACTACTACAGTACCGATATCTGAAACCAGTGGCTACCATCAACATGAACTGGACCATTACTGGTGCAATACTGATGACTTGGGCTATGCTTATGTACGGAACGTTGGGACATATATAACGTGCAGGTGAGCTGAGACTGCCCTGCAAACTGCTTACATAGGCCAGCTTTATCCAGGCAACACTGGGACGGCTGAGCAGACAGTGAGGTGCACTGAAAGCTGTCTGAACGGCCAGGCCCAGAGGGTGGTGATCAGCGGAACAAAATCTGGTTTGAGGCCAGTAGGTATTGGTGTATCCCAGAAGTCAATATTGGGGAAAATAATGTTCAATGTCTCCATTACTGATGACAATGGCAGAGCGGAATGCATTTTCGGCAACTTTGATGATGACACAAAACCAGAAGGAGTGGCTGACACACCAGAGGGTTTGTGCTGCCATCCAGAGGGACCTCAACAGTCTGGAGAAACGGGTTGACAGGAATCTGATCAAGTTCAACAAGGGGGAATACCAAGTCCCGCACCTGGGGAGGAACAGCCCCATGCACCAGTACATGCTGGGGTCAATCACCTGGAAAGCAGCTTTGCAGAACAGGACCTGGCAGACACCAAGTTGAACATGAGCTACCAATATGCCCTTGCTGCAAATAAGGCTAGCAGTATCCTGGGCTGCATGAGCAGGGGCGTTGCCAGCAGGTCGAGGGTGGTGATCCTTCCCCTCTGCTCAGCGCTGCTGAGGCACACCTGGAGTGCTGTGTCCAGTTTTGGGCTCCCCAGCATTAGAGAGAGATGGACATAACGGATAGAGTCCAGGAAAGGGCCATGAAGACAAATAAGGGTCCGAAATGTCCCACATGCATGAGGAGAGACTAAGAGAGCTGGGACTGTTCAGCCTGGAGAAGAGAAGGTTCAGGGAGATCTTATCAAAGCATGTAAATACCTGAAGGGAAGAGATGCAAATTAAATGAAGCTGGGCTGTTTTCAATGGTGCCCAGTGACAGGACCAGAGGCCATGGGCACAAACTGAAACACAGGAGATTCCCTCAGAACATCAGGAAACACTTTTTTACTGTGAAAGTGACTGAGCACTGACACATGTTGCCTAGGGCAGTGGGGCTGGTCCAGAGGACCTCCAGAGGTCCCTTCAAACCTCAGCCATTCTGTGATTCCGTGGCACATATCAATAGGAATGAAAGAATGGCATCACGGCCTTCAGCCATACATCCTAACTTCACTCTGCTGCTATTCAGAGTGACTGGATTATACTTAATTCAGATGTAGTTATTTACACCGCAGTCACATACTCCAGCACTGAGCACACACCCCATGCAGTTGATGTTGCATACAAGAGACTGATTACTCTCCGTTTATTACTCCCCTTTGTCTTGCAAATTGTTCTTGGCTTCTGCTCTTCTCCCTTCTAAGAACTGCACCCCTGAGCTACTGTCAAATGACTGTCTATAAAAGGTGTCTTGCAGTGAAAGGAAGCAACGTATGCAGACGCGGGAGAAAAAAAAAAAACCAAAACCAAACCTGACTAGCTGTTGGCCGCTTTTTGGGGTCCCACTGAAGCATGTCTCTCATGAGCTGCACCGCTTCACTGCTAGCATTAGGTATGAGGGTTTTTAGGTTGTTAGGTACACAATGAGGCCAGTGAAATTTCATGGAAGCTGAAAGTTGGTAGCCTTCAGGCCAGTCGTTCTGGAAGAATGAGATTTCCAATCACAAAGAAAGTTCAGCTGCGAAACATCCTAGTGCCCAAGTACACTAACATACAATCTCCTATCAGGAACAGACTGCGTCCAGTTTGCCCTAGGCTGTTTTAAAGATTTCACTAGGTATTTCCACCTCAAACCTCTGGTGAGAGGTAAGTCTTGCTTTACATCCGACACAGTCAGAGGCACAAATGGAATCAGGACACAGGAGTCTTGACATGATTCCAGTTTCTAGCCTCTTAAACCGCAGGTTTATATGTAATATACAAGAGAAAATGAAACTTCTGCATAATAAAATCTCAGTCTAATTACTCTGTTTGCTGTTGAGGGGTCTATTTCTCCTCCTCTAAATGTCAGGTTTTATAGCATAATTACATAATGCTTTTTTCACAGGAAATAGGTTTTCATTTAGTTTACTATATCTGAGATCAATGACATACAATAGCAGTAAGCATGAAAATTGATTACATTTATGCTTACTGTTATTGTGCCATTCTGTATTGTAGAACACCTCCAGTATTATTGCGGAATGTCGCTGTAGCTACCTTTTTTGGCGTCCCCAAGACTTGGCAAATTTTGAATATAGTATCAATTTCACTGGCGCCTGGGAAGAGAGGCCTCAGTGTGTAAACTTCTGCCATTATACAACCAACAGCCCAAATATCTATTGGAGAACTATAGCTGGTGGATCTCAGAAGGACTTCAGGAGCCCTGTACCTGTAAGCGAGGAAAAAAAAAAAAAAATGAAAAATCCCATTGATCAACACAAGTCAAACAGACTTACATGAAACCATCCAGCTCTTCATTCTTTGCTGTTACCAGCAAACATCCCTTAAAAAATTCCTATAATAAACATAAGACTTCATTTTTTTTAGAATGAAGAATTAAAACCTACATAAGCTCTCTGATGCCTTCCTGCCATGCAGCAATCCCAGCACATCCCATCTGTCTTATTAGGTCCCCTCTTTGTTCCCGTGCTGCTGCCATCTGTAAACTGTCTTGCACTACCTGAAGCTTTTCAAATTATGCCAAGCTTAAATAAAAGTTTCATAAAGAGGAGGCATCAAAAGCGGTATTACCTTCAGCACAAATTTAATACTTTGTTTCTTTAAAGGCTTGACTGTAAGTTGCAAACAATGTAGGCAAATACTAGCACTTACCATCTTGTGGATACATAGTCAGTGTAAGGAGGTCTAGATCTGATTTCTCGGGCTAAGCCAAAGTCTGCTATTTTCACAAGTTCTGGTCCCATGCAAAGGAGGTTTTCAGGTTTTAAGTCTCTGTGAAAGAACCCTGAAATTCAAATAAAATACCAATGTGCACTGCAATGCCAAAGGCAAATGTAGCCTTTATTTTCCACCTGGTATTTTGCTTTAGTTCTTATTGCCGAAGCTTGAACAGCACAACATAAAGTTCAAAGCCTCTTCAAAACAGAGCTAGTCAGTGAAACCGTTGTTCAGTCGGACTGTGAAGAACAGTATATACAAGCTGACTATCTTCTAACAACTCAAGAGCATTCAGTCAGAGAGCTCCCGTTCACTTTTCTTTAACATAAAAAAAATGCACACCGTTTTAATGTTAGTTTAATTCTAATTGTGTTGGAAACTGTGCAATAAAGACATCAAAAATTATTTCAAAAGTTATTTTAAACAGAATACAAATTAAAACATGAGGTAATTTTTTTGCACTTTGAAGCTTGCTTTTAAATCTGAGAACATAATAATCTGCAAGCACTCGGTTATTGACCACCCTATCAGGCAGAGAATCTCAGCGTATTTTTTTAATGCGCCTTGCATTCACTAAAACTTGATCACAAAAAAGCATTTGGCAAGAGCTCTCCCAATACAAATGAGAGAAGACGGCTAGAATATTACTGACTGCCGTCTCTGAAATTTCCTTCCATCCATAGTCGGAAAACTTGTCCTTATGCTTCTTTCTTGCAGACATCTGAGAACGCCGTTTCCTAGATACAGCTCCCCCTGTAGTACCTTACTAGAGCTCCATAATCACCTTTTCGGAGACCTTCAAACATGCTTTGCTTTTTCCATGGCCTTGAATATGCTCCCACAGAGAAGAGAATGAACATCCACGAAAGATGTGTCTTCATCGTCCAGTATCACTATATTAACTTATGTTTGTTAGATTAATGCATGACAGCACTGAAGATGCGGTGCTGTAAATTTTTACCAACTAGTAATTACGTCCTTTCTAGGGATATCAAGTAGATATTCTGGTTATGGTAGTTCAAGCCAGCTGGAACTAGCCCCTCTTAATGGAAGGTACCAGACAGAGCAATCAAGGTTTCTTTTAGTATTTTATACAATCACTTCTGTATTTTGCTGCACAGATGTGCAATGCACCAACAGAATACTTTTGAAGCAATTTATTTCATGGCAAACTCTTAAAAAGAGCAATCGATTGTGTATTCAAATATGAAAAGATGCTTAGAATTCGAATGGACAAAGAACATAAAAAGTTTACTTGACAAGCATTTCTATGCCATGCAGGAGTGGAACAGAGAAAAACAGTTCAATTGATTTTTCCAAAACTGTTGCAGAGAGAATCTTGGGACAACCAGCTTTACACTGTGAGCCACAAGACCATAAAGACTATCCCGCCGGACTTGCCATGAATTTCCAGATCTTTGTAACTACAGATTTACAACATCTTGGCAGAAATATCAGTCTAGTGTGTAGCAGGTCAGTGAACAGTTAGTTTTGACACAAAATTGTTCATTCTTTATAGCTTAGTAAGTTAAATAGCAGTAAAAGGTATTCTGAAAGGTTATGATGCATTTGACAATTTACCAAGAAAAAGGTGGCTTAGATTTTTGCCTTTTTTGCAATTTACAGCTAAATTTGCCCTTGCCATTCACAGCTAAAACATAACCTACCATGCTTATGGATAAATGCAAGACCTTGTAGGATCTGATACATAATATTCCTAACTGTAGACTCAGGAAACAGTTTGTTTCTGTGGGATAAAAGAAAAGGGAAGAAATAAATATTAATGATTAAGTTGACATGTTAGCTTATGCTATCTAATGAACGAAGATAAAAGGTAACAATGGCAATAGAAGTGCTAGATGCATTTTAAGCACCCTCATGTAGTTTATTTCTCCAATAACACTTATGCAGTATTTGCAGAACTGCCACATTACATTACATTAAGACTACGTGACATCATGTTAAGACTATGTGTGACAGTGAATTAAAAAAGGAAAAAAAAAGAAAATTGGCCAAACTGAACAAATCTTAACATGTATAGCTCATCAGGCATGCTTCTCAAGACAGCAAGGGTTCATGTTAATTTAGTGCTTTTCATGCATAGTTTCTTCTGGCCTCTCTTCCAAAGCATATACAAGCCATACCTTTGACTTCACCTTGATATTATCTAACAGCTGATGTATACTTCTTTCTAATCTGTTACCTGAAAAAACCAGTCTCATCTGCTAACACTGAAAACAAGAGGCTCTTCTCCTTGTAACATTCAGGCGAGAAGATCAGCCATGGCAGGCAGTTTAATGACAGCCCCTCTCACCAAGAGAGGATTCTGATGAAACAGCTCTGTACCAGCTGCCTCTGCGCATGCCAAAATACAGTAGAGATGGGCTGGGGTAGAAATCAGTGACAATTTTATTCAGAAAGAGGCTAACAGTGAGCGAAGATGACGGCCTGGGCCTTATTCAATTTCCTGAGCTTGATTCATCTCAAGAACACTGACCATCACATATTTCAGAAGTGAGATCAGCTACTAGAGTCAGCTTTTCATATTTGCTTGCTTATTTTTCGAATTACAGCAGAAAGAGTCATATTTCCTCTACAGTCCCTTCCAGCAAGACTGGCAGTTTTAACTAAGACTTAAGCAAGTAAATCACACTCTCAAAGGTTTAATTTATACAACGTCTAACCAGTCCAAGGACTAGCTAAACTGTAGAGAATATGATGCATAGCACACTTTTACAGACATCTGCCCTTTGTGTTTCATAAGGAGGCAGGATATTTAAAGCATTTCTAAGACATTCCAAAAGATAATTGGTTTGTATGTTACACACTTGAATTATTTTCTCAAGGTTCATCATTTCATATAACTAAGAATCAGCATCCACATATATGTGCACAGTTTAGTTGAAGTTGTTCTATACCTGTGCATGCATAAGTATTTTTATGCTTAAAAAGGTATTTTATGTAGTATTCACAGAGATATACTGTAACCATAACCGTACTTAAATCAAGACTACTGTCATCTCCCAAGCTGATTCTATGGTCCATAGAAAGAAAATGGCCTCCACAGAGAACAATTCAAAGCAAGGAGCTATTTTGCTACACACTATTTACTGGAGGATGCTATTAGTTAAGACTTTATTAATGCTCCAGGAAATATAAAAAAAAGCTAGAACTTATTGAGAATACTGACAAATAAAATATACAGTCTCTGGACACATCAGCTCAAATCGCAAGGAAAAAAAATATTCCTAGAATCAATCCAGAATTCAACCCCTCACGATTACCTCCTCAACCACTTTTCATATATTCATTTATTTGAGGAAGCCATAAGAGAGGAGGTGGTGATACCACCCTCTAATAGAAAAAGCATTGCTGGTTGGAGCACTTACCTAGAAGTCAAAAGTTCCTAACTGGAGTTCCTAACTCTCAAAAAGGCTGCTCTACTTGTGTGCCAGGCTCATCCGGAAAGAGGCACTGGAAACTCACTAAACCATTTGGAATGTGCTCAAAGGTGACAGACACAGTTCCTACTGCAGCACGCAGCTTTAAGCCATAGTGATCTAAGCCTAAACAAATGATCCAAAGACCTTTGAAAAGTAACACAGGTGTTAAAAGCACACTGCACAAGTCATTCATTTATATCAGGAATGGCTGATGCTGTCACATACCTTTCTTTCATTAACTGATAAAGATTTTCCTTCATGTATTCAAACACAAAATACAGATGATCATTTTCCCTGATAACTTCTTTCAGCTTTACTACGTTGGCATGGTTTAATTTCTTCAAAGACTAGAAACAGAAAATACAATCAGGATTTTACAAGGGTCTTACTCTAATGAAAAAGAAAAAAACTATTTCAGTAATGCAGAAGACTTAGCTTCAAAAATTCTTCAGTATTTTAAATAATCAGACAGCTCTGAGAACAAAGACCAGATCTCCAAGTATTACTAGATACATATACAGTATACGTATCAATTAATGCATCAGTCATTTCAAAGCCAGCTAATCTGGCATCACAGTAGCCACCAAAACAAAACCCAAAAATCTGGCACAGTAGGCATTACTATAAGTAACTTCCTACTGGCAGAATTCACACTGTTCTTGTACTTGCACTGGCAACAGTCAGGTTAGACTCAGGACTAAATATAACCCTGGAAACTGGTATTGTGGATTAACCCTGGTTGGCAGCTGAGTTTACTCATCCCCCCTCCCCCCCCAGCGGGATGGGGGAGAGATTCAGAAGGGCAGAAAGTGAGGAAACTCTCGGGTTGAGATAGTTTAATAGATAAAGCAAAAGCTGTGCGCACAAGCAAAGCAAAATGAGGAATTCATTCACTGCTTCCCATTGGCAGGCAGGTGTTCAGCCACCTCCAGGAAAGCAGAGCTCCATCACACATAATGGTTACTTTCAAGACAAATACCATCACTCTGAACATCCCCCAGCTTTTACTGCTGAGCACAACGTCATAAGGCATATCCCCTTGGTCAGCTGGGACGAGCTGTCATGGTTGTGTCCCCTCCCTGCCTCTTGCCTGCCCTCAGCCTACTGGCTGGTGGGGAAGTGTGAGAAAGACAGAAGGCTTGAGGTTGTGCAAGCACTGCTCGCCAATAATTAAAACATCCTTGTGTTATCAACTCTGTTTTGGTCACAAATCCAAAAGGTACAAGCTGCTATAAAGAAAATTAACTCTATCCTACCCCAAACCAGCATACTTGGGTCTTCATTCTCCCTTCTTTTCAGATTTTCAGTGTATTCTATATTAATTCTTGCTGTAGCAACACAGTACCAATACATGGTACTGGAAGTCACCTAGGTTTTCTGCATGTTGGCAAGAGTGATAGCAAGGACTAGAAATTAAGGGAGGTCCTTAGAACATACCCCTAAAGCTTTGCTGGTGTCAGAACTTCACGCTATATGTCTGTCCCCAAACCAACTATCCAGAAACAACTGTGTGCACAAAGGTTACTGCTGAGCAAAGGGCATGTGTTGTCAAGCTCTGAAAAACAAATACTAATCAACTCCAGATTTTGTGATAGGAAAGCTCTCTCACTCACCATTCATTGCAAGGAGGAAGCAGCTCTCTACAACTAAATGACTTTTTGTAAGACTAAGACTAAAGAGTTTTAATAAGCATTTTTATAAGACTACAGACACCCCATTCATGCAGAGCCAGGAGAAAGAACTGTAATGCCATATGCCACAGTTCATGTTGTGGGGAGTTTTTAATAAAAGGGTTGGAAAGAATTTGATGTTAACCCAAAATGTGATGGGATCCTTCAATTTAAAGTCAACTATTGAATGAAAGAAGTACCTTAACCTCTCGAAGGTTCATGCATTCCTCCCAGGAATAAAACTTTCTCTTCATTCTACAATAGTAGAGTGAAAAAACGATTAATACACAGTCAACATCAGCTGGTCTTAGATCTGTAAGTCTTCTTACATCTTAACAATTCTATTTTTCCATCAAAATATAAGGTGTTACCTCCTTTGTCAAAAAACTTTACGTCTCTAGACAAGGTATACTCTAATAGAGCTTAAACGCATTACTATTTGTCATGGTTTTGGCCTCAAACCAGGACACTATTACACAGGATTGTCTTTTTTCGCATATATATCTGGCTGCAAAAATTTCAGAGCCTTCATCAAGTCATGGCATGCTATTTTTCTTTCCAGTATATAATGTGGCGGAGCAGTGTCGAACTCTAACAAGAACAAGGGTTTCAACAGTTATGAACAACTCAGACTAAGTTCTGAATCAAATTTAAGGAAGACCAAATCACTTCACTGGATCTCAAAGTTTATCATATTCTTCTTGCTCCTCTTCTCTATATTTTGATTTCTCTGTAATTTCAGCACCTTCCCCCTCTAAGTTGTACTTCTTCATTTTTCAGTGTCCACTGTGCCCCATGTTTCTCTCTCCCCTGCAAGTTGCATCTATCATGCCAACCGCTTTTTGAATTCTGCCTTTCCTTTCAAGCTTATAAGTAACCCTGCTCTAACAGGAACAGACTGTGTGGTAGATCTGTTTTCTCCTAAACCAGACCCTAACTCTGAACATAGTATTTGTGTGTAACATAGGGTTCTATTTGTTCATATGCATTTTGATTATGACTCAGTTCCGTCACACATAATTCTATGCTTTAGGACCAAGAGGATGAAGTGTGCACACACACACAGAAGAGCACAGATTAAACTTACAAAAATACATAGCTGGTTAGAGTCTGTATTTCAGAGGGAATTAGGCACCCTTTGAAGATTTGAGTCTTTGTCAGACTTAAATAATAATTCAGCATTACCACTGTAGTTAAGTTTACAGTTTGAAATCAGCTCTTAGAGTAACTTAAGAACTACAAGCCCGCCGTTCCATGAAGGGGTCTAAATTATTTTTTTGTTTGTCTGTTTAAACAGTGTTTTTGCAGTTACTGTCTTGTGCGTTCAGCCACCAGGCCATTTCTGTTCTTGATAATGGATTGGTGTTAACCTGTAAGCTAAGAGAGTACATCATCTTCTGGTTTGTTCTGAAATTTTTGTGTTTCCACCATGTTGCAAAATGAAAATCAAAGATGTCTCTGGCAAGGTTCGATACAGGAAAAATACCCTCAGCACAGAGGATTTTGAAAGTTGCTAAAGCCAGCTATTGACTGCTCATACAAACCAGCATTATACTGAAAGCTCTTTTGACAAGTACGTCCCTGGGTCATGGTTGTCGGTATTTCAGGAAGGGGCCTGCAATGCTTTACAGCTGTCTCTTACCACCACTAGGACAAATGAGCCATTTACAAACAGAGGTCACTGCTGAAGAGGCAGAGAAAATCATGTGGATTTCTCAAGGAATTTTAAGAAAATCTTAAGCTAAAAAGACCAATAAGTAATAGCACATAAAGACACAGATAATGGACAATAAGATCCATTGTGTTTATTATCACTGCAGCATTAACATTTTACTGGAAATTAGACCATGAAATGTACGTAAGCAGCACAGAACAGGCTGCAGATTCCAAAGCAGCATTGCAGAATACTCTAAATAATACAGGTAATACATGTTCGACTGTACGTAGTAGCAGAGCACTGTTACAATAAGCCTATGTGTTTCACCCTCTTTATCTTCTGCTGGGGCTTTGGACGATACAAGGAACTGGAGCTTTGCATGCTGCCCCAACACAGCTCCAAATACAACTGTTGCATGGAATGTGAAATACTCCAACCAGCATAGCCAAGGGATGGGGACCATACAATGGAAAAACCTGGACCATCCACCACCAGTAACAAATTAAAATACTTACTTTTTAATGGCTATTAGCTCTCCAGATTCAATGCTTCTCCCTAGGAGGACAGAGCCGTAGGTCCCATCACCAAGCTGTCTGATAGTTGTGTACCTATTCATGATGAGGATACTTTAGCTGGAAGCGCATTTCAGTCCTTCGTGTTTCTCCTCCGAGTGTAACCAGTTCTTTCTGTGGCAGCATAAATACAGAGCACTCAGGACAGTGTGAATAGTTGCAGGAATCATGTTTTCAAGACTTAGCCTGTGGTCTGAAAGCACAGAACACAATCCGTTTGATTTATGTACCCTTCTGAGATTGCTTGTTTGCAGACTCTATTCGCCTCCTTGTAAGCTAAACACAAACACTTGTCTTGGTCTCTCACCAGAAAGGGCCAACCTGTATCTGGATTTAACTGGGTATGTTTCCCAAATCCACTCTTATGGTAAAGGACTTTACAGCAAGCTTGCAGGCAGCCCTAACAGGAGAAACTATTACTGAAAGCAGAGAATAAAGTCTCATAGCTTGGAGAAAATAGTCTGCCATCAGAAAAATGAAGAATTACAGTAAGATAGGAGGGAATCTGTTCTAGCCAAATTATCAGACATGCAAGCCACCATCTCACAAATTGTACTGTCATCAGTTAACACAAACCGATTTCCTGACTTTCCATAAGGTCCTATGGTAGAAATACAGTCATACATATTCCCTTAAACAAAGTCTTCAGAGGAAGAATATTATATTCATGTCAGGTAAGACCAAATGTATTTCATTACAGCAGCCCTAAGCATTAATTAGTCTCTAGAAGCACAGATTACTTACCTGACCTTTTGCCCTGACACTGCATGAACAACAGAATGCTAGATAATAAAACAATAAAGTTCTAACTTCCTCATTTAAACTAATCGTTGCTAGTATTTCCTACACTTTTGTTTGGAACAAATGTGATCTATTCCACATAAATTAACCATACGTTTGGAATGAACCAGAATTCCCCTGCAATGAGGTTTCAGTCCCTGTGTTCTGTTTTTCTCCAACCCTAAGAGGACAGCGATATTCACAGCTGGTGACTTTTGTCTTCTGTACCCTGCATTTAAACTACATTTCCACAATTTTTTCGGTAGCAGCCTTAGATGTCTCCCCCATCTTGCCTTATTTCACAAAGCAAAAATATGATTTTAAAAGTAATGGGATTATGTTGCTTGTAGTCTGAACTGACACTGATGCAGAGCCACAATCCTGCAGATGCAAAGTGTGAAGATCCTTTGTTTTCAGTCTCCTAATCCTATTAGTCCCACTAATACTGACACAGGAATGAACAAACACAAATTAGGAAATACAATGTTAATAGACCTTTTGACAATTTTACACATTGTGTATGAAAAAGGAACAGCATGTTTCTAACACCGTCTTAGATACTGCGTAGTGTCTCAGACAGGTAGGAGGAATTGCCTCTCCACACACTACTACAGAGAACTATTACTGGGCACCTTAAATTAGAGACCTAATCCCACATTTTATACTACTTGCCAAAGAACACAGAGCTTGTCTGTAAGAATGGCACTTTGGAGTACCAGTTTCTTTTTGGCTGGTTTTCAGGCTGTGCACCTGCATAGCATAAAGCTATGTTTAGGCAATGTTCCACACCTAGCTTAAAAAGCTTTAGTTTATACCAGCTGGTCAATGACCAGGTGTCAACTCAGAAGCTTTAGCTCCCAGGCCTTTATTCAGATCCTTGGCAGAAATTTCAAATGACAACAAAGCCTTGCATGGTCTCCTAGTCTGAAAATGTAATACTTATTAATATCCAAACACATAATTTTATGTAGTACCTTCAAACCAGAAGAGATGGGACTTGTGGATTTTTCAACGCATACTCCTCTAATGCCAGAGTTCTGAAATTGTAATCGTAACAGATGCGATGGCTTACAGTTCACAGACCATTACGCTGGCCCTGGCTGACCATTCGCACGCCCCTTTCCAGGGGACTGTGACTGCAGAGTGGAGGAGCATCTTTGCCTCATGTTTGATAACCACAGCAAAGCAAAAGAAGCGTAACACTGCTAGCACATGACATTGCTAGTAATAATCACCAATGGATATC
The DNA here is from genome assembly GCA_013400035.1 of Rynchops niger. Classification (NCBI taxonomy): domain Eukaryota; kingdom Metazoa; phylum Chordata; class Aves; order Charadriiformes; family Laridae; genus Rynchops; species Rynchops niger. Next base: position 1,968,425 of record VXBH01002962.1, on the reverse strand, counting down.
ACGGACAGATTGCTTGTCTGAGGTCCCTTGCATAATCACCAATGGATATCACGGACAGATTGCTTGCCTGAGGTCCCTTGCATAGATGAGGTGGTGAACTCAACTGCCTGTTCCTTACTGGGGATACTAATTTGAGCCCCTCTCCTTTCCACAGCCACTGGTTTTCACAAAACTTGTAATCTTTGCAAGTCCAGCTCTGCTGTCAAATGTGACCAAAACAGACAAATTAACTGAAATATTTCTGAGGTATAAAGCAAAAGCAAAGAATCTGGAGAGGAAAAAACCAGTCAGAAAATACACATTTCAGTGAGGAACGCACGTTAAAAAACACGCCTGGATGCACAGAAGTTAACATGGCTCCTAGGGAAGCACAAATCCACCTGTATGAAAATCCACCGAACAAAACCTAAATGAAGTCTTCTTTGGTTAATTACATCAGTACCATTTCTCATTGAGCTTAACAGTGAAGTTGTTTTTAATTAAAATCTATTTCACTTTGCAAGATTTATGTTCTGTCCTTATCACCTTGTGCTATCTCTCACACTTGACTAAGGGAATAAACTAAACCTTAGCCTGCAGACAGTTTCACCTAAGCAGGGTCCCGCCGACATCACTGAAAAGAGCACGAATCTCTCAGAAGCAGTTTGCAGAGCTACAATCTGTATAATCTAGTCGAGATTCTAGTCTGGAATTACAATCTAGGCAAATTCACATCGTTAGAGGATATAAATGCAAACTGCAAAACCGTCTTGGGAGTAAGAGTATCTTGACATTAAACAGAAAAAAGTGAAAGCCGTATTTTCACTGTACGGTAAGACCGTCCTCTGCCTCCACCTCACCTATAAACATTTTTTCCCACATAAATCAACCAGCAAAGCCCCTTTAAAAGCAAGCCTAATTTAACGTATCAATACTACTTTCTGACTCCAGGTATAACTCAAAACTTAACTATTTTGCTTATGTACCCTTTAAAGAACCTTCCTCTCCCGTTTGACGGGCTGCAGCCCCGAGAACTGAAAGCGAAACCGTCGCGCTCCGCCACAGCCGAGAGGGGAGCAGCAAGCCATCAGCCGCCGCCTGTTACAGCCTGTCCGGTGCTGCGGCAGCCGCCTGAAGGTGTTACCGGTGGGATGGATGCACGGAGAAAGACGGGGTTTAAAGCCGCGGGTTTCAACCGACGTTGTCCCAGCAGCCGCCCTTTATGTATGTTTGTCAGTGAAGGCTTCTGGGGTGCCCCATGAGATGAAAACCAAGGCAGGAGCACGGGGAGGCATCAGCCCCTCGGCAGCGGGGGGAGAGAGATGGCGGGGAGGCGACCCAAGGGCCCGTCCTGTCCTTGCAGCCGCCCGGCCCGTTCCCAGCCCGCCCAGTAACCCCGCTCCAGACACCTCCTGCACTCGAGCACCGCTCTCCCCCCGCGGCCACGGCGGTACTCAC
>VXBH01002962.1:1941346-1966953 GCA_013400035.1 Rynchops niger | reverse complement strand
ACCGCTGCCAGAAAGGGGATTTACGGCTGAGCGGTGTTTTAACGTAATTAAAAAACTTAAAATAACATACCCTCAGGTGACCGGCGTCTCTCACACCCCCGAGAGGCGTTCACATAACAGAACAGGAGCACAGAAATACCAAGTTGTGAACAAATGGCAAGAATATCGACAATTTAACCGCTGCTGGAGGGCCTGAGCCTTCCTCACCCTAACACCAAAATCTGCCCTTGGCTCCAGTGGGGTCAAAGGAAGAAAAGGGAAGGGAAGTGGGGCAGAAAGAGGGAAATGAGGAACAAAAAAATTGGCCTCGAGCAATCTATCATCAGATCCGACTGTAATAACTATTAAGTCCTAGCTTCTTTTTACCCTTCTTCATGTAGGTTTTAAAAGGAAAGTACAGAGTTCTTTCCTAGGGTTTGCAAGATGGGGCGAGCAGGTGGTGTAATTTGGCAGCACGTAAAATCCTGGGGGAAGATTTTACGCCAGAGAACCCTATGGTAAAATACACTTACTTGAGGAGACATTAATTCATTTAAAAAAGGTGTGAAGGAACTCCAAACAGCTCTGGATGCTCAGCCCCCCATCCCCATCTAAATAGAGGCTAGTCTTTGCATGTCTTTGAATAAAATGAGTTAAATTCCCTTCTACGGACTTGGTGAAGCCAGCAGGTGTGGTGTGTACTTACTCAAAAGAGACTTCTGCTTTAAGCCATCCCTATTACATCTCACACACACAAACCCCTTTGAGTGCCCAGCCCAGTGACGCCCTGCTTTTCTGTCGCCGGCGGCAGGGCTTCTCCATCCCCAACAGAAGAGACGCGCATCCAGGCTGGAGAAAAGCCCAGCGGCTTCGATTCCAACCCCAAACGAGAGGCAGCGTTAAAGCCAGCCCGTTGTTTTCATGATCCCCTCATCCCTGCTGCGCTGCCGTGACCTCAACCCTTGGCCCCTGTGACTCCAGTGGACAGGGTGGGCCAGTGTGTTGGCACCCAGGGGTGTCCCCAGCCCTCCTGGCACCTCGCAGCCCCCCAGCACCTCCGGCTGCCCACCTTCTCCCCCATCCAGGTCGGAGCTCTCACCTGCCGGGCTCCAGCAGAGACACCCGCCTCCTTCAGCTCCCAAAAACACTCCAGGCGGTCAGGATGGGCAAGGATTCACGGGTCATATGTGAAGAACCGTGTTCTTCTGGAAAAAGTAAGAGAGATTTTAATACAGATTAATAAGAGGCGTTTAGTCCTATTTTAGAAAGCCTGTGGAGGTGTAGGGAGAGCACGTTAATGCCTGTTCACTGAACTGGACGGGCAAAGGACAGGGGACTCTGAGATTCACATGACATCAGCAACATTATTATCTATACAGCCGCAGTACTAACCACTCCTTTATTACCCGGTTCTTAATTAGTCTGTGACAAGGCCACGGCCTGACCGCGGGAATGGCGGCTCTCGCTCCTGCCCCCGCCGGGTTGAGGGGCCACGCCGAAGGGGCGGAAGGCCGCCCGGAGGGCCCGGACATCGCCACCTTCCCTCGGCTCCCGCACCGGAGCGCCGGGCCTGGCCTCAAGAGAGGCTGGGTGAGGTACCGACGCCGCCGCCTGCCGGGATGGCCGCCCGCCGGGACTACACTTCCCGGCAGACCCTGCTCCGCCGCCGGGCGGGACCGGCCCGGGACGGCGCCGCAACACAAAAGGGCGTGTCGCCCCGCGGACTACATTTCCCAGCAGGCGGCGCGGCGCGGCGCTGCCCGCGGGCGAGAAGCTGCGGTGCCGCGGTGGGCGCTGGGATGGGTAGTCCGGGCGGCGGCGACCGCGGCGGAGAGCGGCCCGCGCGTCAGGCGGCGCTCTGACCTTGCGGGTTTGTCTGGTCGCGTCTCTCCGCTGCTCCCAGCCCGCCGGCCCCTCACTTGCCGGGAAGATGGCTGCCGTACGCAGGGCCCGCAGTTACTCCCGCTGCGTGGTGCGCTTCTCCGACCGAGAACTCTGCTAATTCCCCCCCCGCGGGGAGGAGGACACACACGGACCGAGCGAAGCGGGGGGAGGGCAGAGACCCTCCGGGACGGGACGGCGCCGCCCGAGCGTTGGCAGCATGGTGAGCGGCACCGGGCCCCCCTCCCCGCTGCACTGCGGCCTGAGGCGGCGGGGAGGTTGCGGGGCGGGGTGCCCGGCCGCCGCGGCAGGTGCGGGCGGAGGGTGACCCAGCCCCGCCCCGCCGCCCGCGGAGGGAACCGAGGGGGGCGGCGGGAAGGGGTGTGTGGCCGGGGGCGGGAGGGGCGGCCCCCGGGGCCTTGCCCGCCGCCGGGCACCGGGTGAGGCCTGTGGGGAGTGTGCCGGGATGCTGGCCGCCATCCCAGCCCGGGTGACAGGGCCGCCTTCCGCAGGGGGCTTATGAGCGGGGCTGCTTAATTGTGGGCCGATCTGGCCATCGGCAGAAGCGCCTTAGCAAATCCCGCTGTCCTCATAGAGGAGCACGCCCCACCTTCCTCTTCCTTCTCTCAAAAACCAGATGGCATAAAGTCACCGGGTGATTTAAAAGGCTCCATGGGCCAGGCACTCTACTTACTTGAGTTTGTGATTTACCATACCAGAAATATTGTTTTGATCAGTATTGCTTTTCTGTCTGCACCTCAATACGGATCCAAGTATCCATGATGAGAACGCGGTCATTCAAAGTTAAACCATTTATCTCATTCAGGAGCTCTTAAAACTTCTTACCACCGTGATTAAAACTTACTTTTGAACACTGTTGCTTCTACCACACCGACAGAAAAATGGAGCAACTTCCTAATTTTCTTACAAAACGAAGAAGAATGTTAGCTGTCGGTCCCTGTTTTCTATGTTGTGCTTGCTGATCCTTTAGTTCTGTACAGGTCACATGTAGCCCCGTTCAACTGGTGACAGTCACCTTTTAACTGTTCCTGATCTTGGCTTTATTTTGTTGAAAGAAAAGATCTGAACTATTAAAGGACTAGACATTACTGACAGTTTAGTAAGTGACTGTCGTGCTCTGAGGACATCAGCATGCAATCATCGATTGCAAAACAGTTTAAGCTGTGCAGATAAACTAGTTTTGCATTTGGCAAATAATTTCTAAAGCTTTTTAAACAAATCAAAACCAAATCAACTCGGCTGACTTCTTTTTACAGGTCACAGTCTAATTCACGTGTTCACTTGTGGCGTGCTTACCTTCTGGTGGCTTGACTGGCTACTGCTTTTCTCATGGAAAATTGTTTGAGCTGATCAGTACACACTAAGGATGTCTCACTTCGGAGCAGGATAAAGTCACTGTTCCGTATGACAGCTGACTTGGAGCAGGAGGAGGGCCAACAGCATTAAGATGAATAGGCTAGATTTATCCGCTAAGTAGTGGTTACAGTACAAAATTCTGTGAAGTTCAGAAAATATAACTACGATTTAAGTGTTGTCAGAGTTGGGGCAAGGATCCAATGTTTACAAGTTACAACCTGCTTTGGGAGCTGTCTGGTAGTGAAGATCCTTGCTTCACTGATACCTGTGTTTACTCATTTGCTCTAGCAAAACCATAGGATTTCAGCAGATGAAATAAATAGCGGAAGGGTTGTTCAGAGAGATCAGTTTTCCAGTCCAGTTAGACATGCAGTAGCGATGTGAATTAATGGCTTTACTGGTAAATGGTCACTTATGCTGCCACTGCTGCCAGAAGACAAACCTTTGATATGAGAGACTTTAGATCACACACGCTCTGTACAGAGGAGGTAATGATAAAGGTAAAAATTTTGTTTGTAATCAACTTTATGATGTTTTTTGACAGCTTTTAGGCTGTGGGCTAGGTCTTCATAGTATTGTGTATTTTTTTGTTTGGGAGCACATTTAAGTTTTAAAGAGCATTCATTTTGGAAGCTTTGGGTCCAGAACTGTGACCGTGACTCAGAAATGAAGGAGAAGCAGGGCAGTTGAACAGAAACGAGGGAAGGAAAATCAAGACTCTTGAACAGGTTACTGAAACGAAAAGGTTTTGAACATGTGGTAAACTTTAGTCAGCTTCATAACCTCCTAAATAATTTTAACTCTTACTCTTAAATTAGTTTATTTACGGACTTAATGAGTTAAGAGGTTTTAATGGGCGTGCCTTTATGTGCAAGAAGCTAGTGTGTTGATTTAGTTGCTAAATAACTTGACTAGTCTCTGCATTTTGCAGATAAAACCAGGCTTATTTTGCCCAGACTGAGAGCTGACTAGACATAATTCAGCTGCAAACCAGAAGCCTTGCACTCTGCGCAGGCAGAGGTAGGCCTTATTCGTGTCAGCCCAGTGCCGTAAAAGTGCACTTCTAAGACATCCATTTCAGTGCTCGGTCATTCCCAGGCTATCTCTGTTTGGCCACTGTAGACGTAATGCCTGGATGCTAAAATAATGTGGTAGGACTGCTGTAACTTATAGGACATTAAGTGCCTGCAATCAAATTCTGTAATAAAAAACTGTGAAATTTCTAAGTTATTTATTTCTTGCTCAGATTTAACATTGCTAGTGCTTTGGAGCGTTCTGGTTTACCTGTGTTCTCTACCGAGAAATTCAAAATCTGCAGCCTTAAAATCAGAGTGTAGAAACGGACACGATATCTGTTTACTTTAACCAGCCAACACTGTGTGCATTATCAACTGTAAAAAATAAATTGACTGAGATATCAGCGAAAACACGTTTACAGATGACAAGCCAGTGAGTTTGTGGTTGTTTTGGAAACCAGAAACAAGTGCTACAGCTGAACTCCAGGCAGGTGCTTGTCACCAAGACGAAGAGATTAAGCCTTGCCTTCACATCAGGTTTGCCAGTATTCTGTGGTTTGATCATGAACTTCCAGATGCTGTAAAAATTTCATAAATTTTCTGAATACAAAAATACTTTGATTTCTGCACTTTGATTGTGCAGGAGGTAGAAATTTCTTTACGAGAACTCGGAAGAATCTCACTGACAGAATGTCACTTGAAGTCTTTTGAGTGCTGTCTACAATAGGAAGAAGTAAACATTTCTGTAAGGAGTTGTGGTCATCTTAATGCCAGGCTTGCCGCCTTCTCATTTTGCATTAGGTACTTGCCAAACTATAGATGTGAATTTCAGTGCAGATGATAGAAAAACCGGAATGCTTCAGCTGCAGGAAGAGCTTTAAACAAATGTCTTAGCCTTGGGGGTTTTTTCTTTACTGGCATCTTGCAGCTGTTATTGTAGTGGCTTGTCACTGGTGTTCAGAATTAGTTTTCCTTTGTTTTAGTATAGATTCCATAAATCTCAATATATTTCACAATGAGAATTTATTGGCATCTTTCTAAGTTTTGCTCCTAAACAAGCTCTCTAACTCCTATGTAGAGCCCTGTTAAGTTTAGTTAAAGGTCTTATTTAAGGTCTTATTTGTTTAATCTGTCTCATAGCTGTACTGTAAATAAAACCAGCTGTCAAGCTCTCATGCTGACATTTTATTTCCTTTTATAATGCATTTCTTGTCTAGTTTCACATGTAGTTTTTGAGATTGCCTATATTGTCCCATAATTATCATAAAGTATCTATTGTTACTCAAGGCACAAAATTGCTAAATAGATCAAAACTACTGGTTATCTTTATAATGAGAAGATAGTGGTTACATTTTAATTTCTTGTATGAAGCACACTACTATTTAATACTGAAGCTTTGATTCTGTGCTTTGACTTAGACACTGAGTGTATTTATTCAGGTATTATGTCAAGAGTAGTGATGCATGTAAGCCTTCAAGGGATACATAACTAATCTGTGTTGGATTGATGTGACTGCAATGCAAAACCCAACTTCGTTGGGTTAACAGGGAAGGGCAAGCAATACCAGTAACTTTAAGACTAATTTTTATCATCAATTAAGGTTGATCTGTGGGGTAGGTGGGTAGGATGGGGAAAACTGGAATATGCTTAATTTTTTTTTAAATGAGTGTCTGTGACAGTTGTGCATTGTGAATGTGCTGTAGGGACTTATGCAGACTCTATAATCATGTCTGTCTGCTCTCTACTAGGCAGAAGCTGAAGAAGATTGTCACTCTGATTTGGTAAGAACCGATGACAATGAAAGATCTGGTGAAGCAAATCTTCAGGTATGTGTCTTATGCTAGTGTTTTTTTACAAAAATACTACTGCTGTGATTTAAACTGCATTACTTATGCTCATTTAGTTACTGTGCATTTGTTGATCTGACAAATGCTTGATCTGTCTGCCCCTCCAAAAGTAAAATAGATAAATGTTGCAGTGTGTTCCAAGGGTCAAATGTAGTCTTCAGTTATCTGTGTAGATGAAAAGAAAGTTTATGGCAGATTTGGAATTTGTTTGAAGAACTATAGAAATTGGACAGCCATTTCTGTATGGATCAAATTCCAGTTTGTCACCGTTTTCTGGAGCAGGAAGTTGATAAAAGCAGTCTGATAGAAAAGTGTGTTCTCTTACTATACTAGATTTCTGTGTAGTTGCTCTCCAGAAGTTGTGATGATTGCAAGAGACATGTGAAGTGTAACTTCAAAGATGCTGAAAAAAACGCGTGGCAAGAATTACCACTTGCCTTGTTTCATGGAGCATAGTCCTTTCTTTTTAAAAGAGACAGGAGTGTAAGGTCTTATTTGTGTATTATATAAATGACAGCCTTGATTGTCATCAAGCTTAGTATGCTTGTGTACAAAAAATTAGGTTTTCTAAATTTTAATTTCAAGAGCTAATTGACTTCTTGCTTAATATAACTCTGCATTAACAAGAAGAAACACCAGTCTAGAAAGAATACTTTTCTATGGAGTCTTAGGTCATAACCGTAGTACTAACAACTATTTCTTGAAGCATCATTTTTTCTTCTGACCTGAATAGCCCAGATAAAAGCACTTATTGAATGAGATTGAACAAATACTTGTGCATTTGAAAAAAAAAATTACTATAAACCAGTTGCTAACTCTGTGTCTAAACTCACTGAAACTATTTAAGACTTGGAAATGTAATGCATCATTTTGAAATTCTTTTTTGTGCTTGTACTTTATAATTTCTCCTCAGAAGATGTTCTGTCTGAATATGTGCTACTAAATCAGAATTAAATGGATTTTTTTAGGCAGAGCTCCAGATGTTCAGAGCTCAATGGATGTTTGAGCTTGCCCCAGGTATGAGTTCTAGTGGGTTGGAACCTCTGCCGTGCAGACCATCTTCAAGAGGACCGGGACTAAAGTCTGTAGATGCCAGAGTGAAACAGGAGATAGCAAAAGAGGAAAAGGTACAAAAACCCAGATGTATAATTTTGAGGGCTTTTTTGTGTGTTAGTATTGCAGTATAACTATCCTAAAAGGTAATGCTGAATTCAATCCAGAGAAACAACAGAAGTGGTTAACCTGTTGTCTCCATACTAATGTCTTTCCTTAATTCTGCAGTGATTTTTCTAGTTTTTATTCTTGGCTTTATTCTGGCACCTTCTCAGTCTGCTTTCTGAAAGATTGTAGGTAAGGGGTGAGCAGCAGGAACATGGATAGTTTTTTGATTGGGAATTTCAGTTATGGCTTGTAGCACACGAATATGTCTTCTTACTCTATGGAACTATTTTATTTGTCTCCTTCATAGAGCACAGTAGGTAAGATGAAAAATAATTCTAAGTCAAGTGACAATGTAGTTGTATTTGTAAGGAATTTAAAAAGTGTTCTGTGTAATTTATTGTGCAGGCAAAAGAACTTTTCTTGAAGGCAGTGGAAGAAGAACGAAATGGGGCCCTTTATGAAGGTAATATGGAAGTCTACAATGAACACCCTTATTGCAGAGGAATCTAGCACTTTCTGATATATGTGCAAGACTGCATGATGCCAGTGAACTTAAACTGCAGGCTAGTAGTCGTTTGAGAGCTGAATTATTTGCATAAGTGAACAAACTTGCTACAAAATGAACCATCATATCACAATTCTGAGGTTGAGATGAAGTTAAAGTGAGATCAAGGAGACAGAATTGCTAGCTTTCGGACGAAACAACAGTATTTTGAAATCTTGCAATTTAATGAAGCACTGGATTGCTTCTTCGTATAGCATGCTGCTTTATGTGACTTTTGTAACAGTAACAAAGCAAGGCAATATACTGTATTTTCTGTGCTCACAGTTTTCTTCATTCCGCTTTGAACAGAACTTCTTAACCCATGGAATGTTCTGTTGATGGTTTTTTGTTTTGTCGTTGTTGTTTTTGTATGTTTGTTTTTTAATTTACACAGCGTGCTAAGATAGCTTCTTTAAGAATTCCTGAAGTGAATGTTTAAATCTGCTAGTCTTATTTTATGAGGTTTGCCATAAATATTTAAGATGCTGAGCTTGCCTGCCCTCTTGCTGTGCTATCAGCACTAGCAAAAATGGAAATTCAAAGTTTTCTTCTTTGTATTTAGCTTTCAGAATATCTAGTGTAAGAAGCCTGTCCTAATTTACAAGTCCTGTAGGTCACTAGTGGAGATATCAACTAATAACTGATGACGAAGTTTTCTATTTCCTTAATTTAAAAAAAAGGAACATAGAATGTACGTGCCATCCTCCTCATCCACTAGAGGTTTTGGCCACCCTGGTTAAAGCGCAGGTGCAAAATATGTCAAGATATGCAAAACTGAGAGTACGCTGGAAGCTCCTGAACTCAGCAATTTTCTTAAATACAAAATTTCCATTTCCACCGTGAGAGTTTTCCTTCCCTTGCAAGGGATTTCTGGTTGTTGTTCCAGATTTCAAATGAACTGAAAGAAGTATGAATCCCCAGTAGGTAATAAAATTAGTTGATTCAGTTTCTAATTTAGTACATGTTTTTACAGGACAAAATTACTTTAGGCTAAGGTATTTCATGTGTTGGGTACAGAATTAAATGTGCAGTAAAAAAAGACGTCAGAACTAAATGTGATATGTAATCTACCATGTAGGAAATTGTGCAGTAGATTGTGAAGGTTCTTTCATACCAACTGTTTTGAAGTAAATAAAAAAAATGTGAGGAAGGACATCTGTTTAAGCATTGTGTATATAAAACGAAAGCTATAACTTCATCTGCTTGAGTGCACTCCTATGTTAAACACAGCGGCAGAGCAGTAGTAACATCTAAGAGAGTTGCATTCACAAGGGTGATTTAGTCATCTGGATTGCATGAATGTGAATCCATTCTTTCTCAGTTGAATTTGATTTGAGACTTAAAGAAACAAAATGAAACTGTTTCTACACATGCATCTGTATGAAACCTTAGGGACATAGTCCTACACCAGACACACATATATTACTGAGCACATGTTGGGACATCTGTTTTCAGACCACACTTTTATCTGCTGACCCAGCCTAGGTCACCAGAATCCAAGTGACATTTCAGCCTGCTTCTGAAATCTGCTGATACATAACGTTTGTGAGACAGTTATGTGCACTAGCTTGATCATGTTTAAGTACAGTACAGGCCTTGCTGCAAGATTAAATGCCAAAGTTGAGACTGATCTCTGTTTAGCTGGGTGCTGGTATTCCTCATCCTCACCAGCCAAAGGATACTGCTACTTGCCAGTCACTGGCCCTGACATGACCTCAAGGAAATAGGACACTTACTTGCCCCAAACACAGGCTTCTCAGACTCATTATTGTGTCAAATTTTGAGTTTCACACTCACCGATGTTTTATTTTGGGTTTTGTTTCGTTTTTAATGGTTCAAACTGAGGGAGAGTTGCACTCTTGTCTTGGTATCGCCATGTGAGAATAGAGAGAGACATATAAATACATATATTATCTTAATACAGGTTTAATACCTTAACAGGTATGAATCCACGTAAATTAAGAAGGATCCACAGAGTTAGCTCAGAAAAAAGACATTCTGCAGCTTAAATAACTGGGTCAAGCACCCACAGGGTGATTTTCCTGGGCCTGTTTCTCTATTCAGTGTTTGTGGCATCTTTGGAGTCTTAAAGGCAGAAGTACTTTCACTGCATGCTGTAAGAAGCCAACTCTGTCAGGTTTTCCTTCATGCCCTGAAGTCTTGTGCTTGCTACATAGCTTTTTGAAAAGACTGCTTTCCTCCAGTCAGGTTCCTCATCCTCTGTTTTATAGTGGCTTACTTCTATGCCTTCTGTAGTTTCCAGGGTTTTGCCACAGTAAAATTTACTTGTTTGGTGCCTATAGTTAATGTTTTAAAAGTACAACAATATTTTGTTGTCCTTCTTTACCTTTTTAATATGTATGTCTGAATGACTCTATGTACTATACCACATACCTGCCTTATCTTTTAAATTCTCTTTTACGTTCCTCATGGTTACTTGTGAGTATAATGCCTAAACTCTTTGGCTTGTTGAGAAAGCTTTGTAAGTGCTGGGCAGCACATGAGATCAGGATTTTGTAATGTTTTAATGTAAAATTTTGTACTCCATAGCTGAGTTTGTAGTGGTTAAGGTAAACGAGTAAAAGCTGAAACACATCTGCGAGAGCTTTTTACTCTGAAAGAGTACATGAAGTTTTTAGTTTTGAAAAGAAGTGCTTAATGTGCCTCTCTTCTGTATTGAATTTAAACCTAATCAGTTTAGATAAAATAAGATTTACTAGGAAAAAGCATTTTCCACCTATTTAGTGCTTTTAGCTGAAGCCATCTCTGGAAAAAAAAAATCTTTGCTTTGATAAGCTAGTACAGGCATCAGACATATTTAAACATTAAACCTTTCTTTTCAGCCATCAAGTTTTATCGTCTAGCCATGCAGCTTGTACCTGACATAGAGTTTAAGATCACTTATACGCGGTCCCCAGATGGTGATGGAGTTGGAAAGAGGTGGTAAGTATTAACATTTACTAATTAAGTGCATAGTAGTATTGAAACCTGAAATTTTACTTCTAAAGCATGTGAATGCTCTACTGTGATACACAGTTGTAAGTCTCTTTAACATTTGGAAAACTTCTCTACTTTCATTTGAGTAGACTGCTTTGTAGAAAGTTTACAGATGCATTAGTACAAGGAGGACTTTCCTACACTGTAGGTCAAAGAAGGTAACAGGCTTATTTGGAGCTGGTTAAGTTCAAGTGGAGGGATTACAAAGAGTTATGCTTTTACTTAACAAAAGAAAAAAACATTGTTCACTCTTACATTTGACTTCTGATCTTCAGATTTATGAATTATATATTTAGGATCATCTACAAAACTGCAGATGGCAAAAAAGGTCAATTCGTAAAAGCTTTGTACCATGGAATAAGCACCGTAATTAAGGAAGCGAATATACTACTGTTCTTGTGCTAACACAGCCGTATGGGAACATTTCCAATAAGGAGAGCAATACATTTAGAAGCTCATAGATTGTAATCTGAGCAGCCTAGTCTTTCATCATTAGAAGCATCAGAACTCCCCTTGCCTCAGCACACCAAATGTCTAGCGCCTTAAGGTTGACCTTGAGTCTTGAGCCCAAGACTTATGCTTGAGGACAGGGTTCAGGTTAGGGTAAAACTTCCGTTACACCTCAGATAGCATAGTGAAGACAAGCTTCTGAAACAGCTTCCAAATTCACTGCTTACTGGTAGCAGCCATAGACGCTGCTGATAGCAACAAGGAATCAAGGGTTTTAAAACTGAGAATAAAAGAGGAAAATAAAGCCACGTAGGTGTGGTATTGCTAGCTCAGCCTTGTTGCCCCAGGGCAGTACAATTTCAGTGCAGTACTTGACTCAATAGAAAAGAGAGTAAGATGAGCTAAGTACTATATTTACATCTGTTACGAATGCATTGCTAGCATGAAATCTTTGCTATGCATTTGTGCACTAGGAAAATACCAGATAATAAATTATAGTCATATAAAAAATTTGGTTTTCTTAGGATTATTTTCTTATTTTAGCATAATTTTCTCTGTTCCCTTCATTAAGCCTTTCTGTCCATCTGCCACTTCCTGGATGAGTGTTCATTCAGTTTTGTAAATGTTGCTGCACCATCCCCAGCACTACATGACAGTGAGGGAAAAACAGCCAGCTCTCTTAATTGTTGTTTAAAAGTATATCTGTAGGGGTGCGTCTTTTCAAGAGTTTCTAATTGTGGTGGTTTTGCTCTTTGAATTACTGTTGTAGCTGTTTCATACAATCTTGTTGAGAAAAAACAGATTACACAGTTACATTTGAAAAAACAATTTACAGCGTGGCCTTTAGATACTGGGACTGGCTGTCATATTCATCAAAGTAAAGGAAGGTACATTCAGTGCAACATCTTACTATGGTCTTAGTTAGGACAGGCCCAAACATAATTGTCTTTTGTATAATACTTTAAAACCCATTGGTAGTTCTGCTAGTTGCTTGCTTATGTTCTCAGCTCATTCTATTAAGTTTATTTAGAGGAGAATTGAATAATATTTAAAAGTGACTGGAAGGTCTCTTAGCTAGCTTGTATACCAAGTCAGAGGAAAGAAAGTGTTTTGTGATGAGGTCAAGGAGAGTTGTGTTTGTGGTTACTTGGTGCAAGCAAGCATGCACCTGTTAAAGCATCATATTAGGACATACAACTTACATTTAGATATTTTTTTTAATATGGTAATGTTTTTTTATACATTTTTACAGTAACAAGCATATTGCTTCTGTTCTGCAATCTTGTCCTTGCTTCTGAAATTTTTTATGTCTGCTTGTTTACAGAATAGGTAAAAAGTAGTTTTCCTAAAGGAAAGTTTTCCTTCATTATTGATGAAAAAACCCACTGAGGATCACTCTTCAGTCAATAATGCAAGATTAAAAAAAATAATTCCTAAATTGTTTTCAATGTCTTACATTGTGACAAGGATTACAAAAAATTTCCATCAATTACAATAATTTATTCCTTGCACACTGCTTATCTCTGACAAAGTAAAAGACGAGATTTGTCTTTTCATGGGGTCAAGCAATTCTTCAGTGACTTCACTAAAACCAGTGAATGGTGAACTTTCAAATCCAAAAAGAAACTGGAATTGGAATTAAATGAAAAGAAAGTTGTTACTGTCAGATGGGTTCCAGTAAAATCTAAATTAACTTGATAGGATTGCAGTAGTTGTTGTATTGTATGATGAAATGAGATTGCTTACATACAGGAGACGACTGTATTGAATGAATAAGACAGCGGACTGATGCCAAGATAAGGGTGTCTGTTGGTATGTTTTGTCCAGTATCACAGTGTTGGTATTCCCCCTTTTCTAGTGTTGAGGATAACAAAGAGGATGACAAAATGGCTGATCTCCTGTCGGAATTCCAGCAGCAGTTAGCTCTTCAGGAATCTTCAGTCAAACTTTGTCAGCCTGAGGTTGATGTCAGCCAGACCCATATCTCAGGTATGAGATAAGACACTGTAAGAGTTTAGAGGCACAATTTATAGGAATGTGACGCTCTGACTTTATTAAAACATTTCTCTCCTTCGTTCTAAAGCCACCTTTAAAGAAATGCATACGGTATCTTTTTATTTACTTCTATAGTTAGATGTAAAGGAAAAAAGGTCATCAACAAGCTAAACAGATCTTTTTCTCATACATGATTTTACCTTTGTTGCACAAACTTTTCCATGTAGTACTACTCCTAAGTAGAATTTTTCAGGATCAGTCATACTTAAAAGTACCAACTTCTAGAAATGGACTTGCTGAAGTACGTGTATTCCGGTTTTCCTTCCAATTAATGTTTGAAAAAGTGAAATGTGTGTGGTTTTGTTTTGGTTTGCAAATATTTATTACAATTCTTAAGTGTGAATAAGAGACAATTGTTCTGTGAAGAATATGCATCTTTGCATTTCCTGTTTTAATCTGATTCTGTATCGTATTTCTACAATAAATACGTTTTCAGGTTCAGCAAGACTGTATAACATAGCTAGAAAGGCTTTTGAGGGTTAATGATTTTCAGTGCTTCAGTTCTAGGATAGTAATCCAGAGACTTCCTTGAGAGATCTAAATTGTAGAGAGTGTATATAAGCTAAGAGGTCTCTTAAAATCAGATGCCTCTAAAGCGTGTGTGTTTTGCATCCCAAATTATCAGTTGCTCTTGGAAATATTGGCCTGATCTCTGTTTGGCTTAAGGAAGGAAAATAAGGTAAATGTAGCAAGCTGTTCGAGTTAAAACATAAAGAAAACAGGGTTTGTTTTTTATTTAATTTTCACAACTGTGGCATTGTACACTTGGGAAAGCATCTTTTCATTTTTTTCCAGTAAAGTCAAGATGTTGTAGACATTAAAGTGATCTCAGGAGATGCCTCATTTTGAGCAGCAATCTTAAGTCTCTTTCTAGGTTTATTTTCTGCCTTCTTGCCAGTCCTGAGTGACCGTATCTTGCTTACTGACTTTATAGCAGAGGGAAAACTGTTGAAATCATGATGTCTGCTTCAGAAGTAAGTAGGCTGGAAAGGATCCCTCTTGGTCATCACAGTAGTACAATAGTCGCAGACCTCAGCAGCCCAAGGAAAACTGAAACAATGTGAAGCAATGCAGTTGGCTGAATTGATTTCCTCTATTCCATTTTACATTTTATTGACATTCCTTATCTTAGAATATTGCTTAACCCTTAGTACAGGTCAGGATCAGACCTCTGCTATGTAACTGCCATACTGGATATATTTACTTCCCCTCCCTAGTATATGAGCAATTTTTCACAGTAGTTTTTTTTTCCTCTTTTACACAAGTAAGGCTTAGGACCAAGACAGCATTCTTCACCGGAAATACTATGACTGGTGACTATCAGAATGGAAGATGTATGCCTGTTAGTACTTGTAGCAGATTTTTAAGCCTTTGTAGCTCCCATTCTCTGGGACACTAAGAGTTCACATACTGAAGAGCTCCTCAATTGCCAGACGCTGTTTTGTCCCCTCTACCAATAAAGGCATCTGCACAACTTTTGCTTAATATTGGAACATTAATTTAATGGTTGCAAATACAAGCAATATAAAAAAGTTAGGAATTCTCAATAATAAGACATAAAATCAAATCAGATTCATGAAACAAGATGTGTGTTAAATGAATACAGAAATTGGTGCTCAATGATGTATATACTTTTTATCATGTTAGTACTCTGAAATGTGAAACTTAAGTTTAATCAAATTTTATAACAAAAACAATCTTATTGGAATTGTGGGAGTGCAGCAATGCAGTTTTTTTAAGTATGGTCTTTTACTAAAAATCAGAATTCTGATAAATTGTGGTCTCTACCATGGCATTTACAGCTAGTTACTGTTTAATGTACCTTTGTGCCACTCAGCTATTTTTTCCATTTGATGTCAAAGCAATTACACTAAGTAAAACAGAGAAATCTTATGTGCATGTGGTGATACAGTTCAAGCCGTAGGCTCTGGCAAGCATCGGTAGTTGAAAATAAATAAAGCCTAATTCCTGATGCTATAAAATTAGTAAACAAGATTATACACAACTGAAACAACAGAGGAAACTTAGGGAGGCTGAAAGTTATTAGAAAGAATTTTGGCTTAATTTCCCAGGGCTTTCTCACTGAACTTTTAATGCTATGAAACTCATTACATGATCCTGTAGAGCTTTGATGAGGATTCTGTCACTATCTTGTATTACATTAGAAAAAGTCGTTCAACACAACAGTGATGTGTGATACCATTTTCAATCACTGCACCTGTACCACAAAATACAGAGTAATACCGTATGAATTTCATAGTGGATAGGTTGTTCTTAGGACCTCCTATCCAATACTGAACCTGACCTGAGTGTTATTTAGCTTGCCGTGCAAAAGCACTATGCTTTGAGGTAATGTTACACTCTAGGTCAGTTTGAAGAAAATACTGCTTTGCAGGCACTGTGGATGTGCAATGTATACGTGTAATTTTTAGTATAACACCTTACAGTTAAACTGTGGTTTATCCTATCATCTTACCATAATGCACTTTAAACCCATGATTTTCGTTCTTTCGTTATGTGACTTTTTTCTAATACATAGTGACTTTTTAAATTAAAGATTTTTTGTTTGTTTGTTTGTTTCCTGGCATCTGGCTACAATGTGAAAAAGTAGGATTTTTTTATGGAAAGTCAGAACTTCAGTAATGGTCAAATCTGGAATTGTAGATAAGTTATTGATTTACAGGTTATCATCTAACAAGGATTTATTTTCTCTTGGCAGTGTTGCCTATGGAAGTACTAATGTACATTTTCCGATGGGTGGTTTCGAGTGACTTGGACCTAAGATCATTAGAGCAATTATCTCTTGTTTGTCGAGGATTTTACATTTGCGCCAGGTATTGTAGATAAGTTATCTGGAGTGAAGCTTCTCTCTGGTCTAAGGAAGAAATAAGAGCTTTTCTATGCTTGAGCATATGTTAACAGTGTGTAGAGGTCGATAATAAATCCATAAAGCAAAATTGCCTGTGTTGGAAAGGTGGTTTGTTTTGGTTTTTTTTTTTTGCTTTTGCTTTAGGCTGCTAAACTGTACATGTAGGACTATGTTGTGCTTTTCCTTTCCATGGGAATTTTCATGTTATGCTCCTACAGTGCTTAATCGCCTTTTGAATACACCACTAAATGGTATGTTAGATAGATGACTTCACTGTACTAAGAAATGTTGCTAAAAGTCTTACTTGCTCTCCCTTGTTTGAAAGTCAGAGTGGCAAGGTCTCCATAATAGTGTCTCTTGTGTTGTCATCGTCGTATGGCCACATAGAGAAGTGCCAGGCTGCTGCAATGTTCTTGTTCTGTACTTGGCTGAAAATGGCATTGTGTTCTTGAATTTTACTGGGAGGAGAAAGTAACTTTCAAATGTTCCAGGAATAAGTAAATTAGTGAAAGATTTTAAATTATGAGCTGCTGTTGTTCAAGAAAGTTTCTTTCGGTTGCATCCAAGCTCAATAATGGAGTGTGTTACTTCGATATACAAGCGCTAAACAAGGTTTGTGGCAAAGTTATGGGGTTTGCTTTTTTCTCATTTTCACTAGAGATCCTGAAATCTGGCATCAAGTCTGTTTGAAAATATGGGGCAGGAGCTGCAATAAACTTGTTCCGTATGCCTCTTGGAGGGAGATGTTTTTGGAAAGGCCCCGTGTTCGATTTGATGGTAAGGTATACTTTTGGAAATCGGTATTTTTATTTTTACTGCATGTAACCATGACGGAAGCAGTCCTGTGGGTTTGATGTTTATAACATTGTTAGACCTAGTCTGAATTTGTTTAGGCTTCTGAATCTGTAGAACATTGGTGAAGAGAAGGGAAGGGTGAAAGGGACGAAAATAAAAACTTTCATCTATTTAAGTAACAAAAGTAAACTCAAAAGTTTTACATTATTGGTTTTTTCATCTTAAATATTTTATGTACTCAATTTTTGTTTGTATACTCATATCTTCCTTTCCTGTAGGTGTATATATCAGCAAGACAAAATACATACGTCAAGGAGAACAATCTCTTGATGGTTTCTATAGAGCATGGCACCAAGTGGAATATTACAGGTAGAACTGTAGTACAATGAGTGAGTGAAATGTTTCTCTCTTAAGTTCTTTAAATCCAGCCCTTGATATCACAAACATTAAGTATTCTGTAAAACTCAGTGGAACTACTACAGTGCGTAAAGTTATGTATATTTTTTGAGAATAGGTCTTAAGAAGTAGAATTTATTATGATAATTAGCGATGGGCTTAGAAGCACGTTTCATCCTCTGTTATACCATTCCATGTGGATAAAACTTAAACAGTAACGACAGTAATTTACATTTCTGATATACTAATCGTTTTCAGCAAAGGGAAAACGAGTGATTATACAAGAATTGTCTTTTAACTTATTTGTAACCAATTGTAAATAATCAAGAGGCTGCGCTTTCTCAACTTGCTGTAAATACCTTGCCATTTATTTCCTCGGCCTGTGTTTCTGCTGTTCTTCATCTTGCTGTTCCCAGCATTTATTGTTCCATTCTGCAGTCCCTCCTGAGGCTGGAAATCATTAATAGAAATCATTGAATCTCTTGGCTATTTCTGTAGTCTCACAAACATCAGCATAGTATCTGAGTACTGTACAAGTTGTAGTATCTGAGTACTGTACAAGTTGATCAGGTCCCAGAACCTGGAAAAGTCCATATGACATTGTCCATTCTGTACTGATACTGTAATTAAGATTTTGTTGCCTTTGTCTCAATGCTAGGAATGGAGAAGATTACTTGAGTTCAGTTTTGATTCCAGGGTAGCCTTCTTGCTTTGATTAGAGGTGATGAAACTGAACTTCTGCCCTTTTTCATAACTCTTCATAACTTGATTTTTTAATCCTCAAAACTCTCTTTTGATTTCTGATCTCTTTTTTTCTGTTATATCATGTGGGAAGAAATACGTTTTCAAATCCTATTACCTATTAAGTTCTCTGGCCTTCTGAGAAACATCCTGTGATTTGAAAAAAACCCCAAAACAACAGAAAAAGAACATGCTTTTTAGGTTTGCATTCTGTAATTATATTTTTGCAGGTATTTGAGATTCTTTCCAGATGGTCAAGTTATGATGCTAACAGCTCCTGAAGATCCTCAATCTATAGTTCCTCGCTTACGGACTAAAAATACAAGGTTATTGAACTAAAACATTTGGCTCTACTGTTTTCATCTTGCTTTTATTTGGCAATTTGTATTTACTTTTATCTTGGATTCTATATCCTGGCTTAGTAAAACAAGAGTAAAAATACAACGTTATTTATCTTGTGTTATATGTGTTTATAGTTCTCTTTTGAGAACTACAAAAAAATTTGGTCTTTGTGCAAAGATACTTTTAAGGTTCTGATACTGTAATTAGATTTCCTTTGTGGGTTGTGTGTTTTTAAACTTTTAAAGGAAGTAGATGGAAGAATACATGCTACTAGCTTGGTGGGTTTAGAATACTTTTAAAGGTACTATTTTGTTACTGACTGCTTTCTCACACTTCCTTGACTGTTTGAGGTAAAGTGAAGATTTTGGTGGGATATGACTAAATTATTGCCTGATTCATTTTGATGTTTGCACGAACTTGTTAAAAACATAGAAAATCATTTGTGACTTCAGAACAGGTTTGAGCTGTTCACCAGAAGTCTGAAAATATTTAGCAGTTAGCTAGGTAGAACTGACTAACTTACCTTTACTGTCCTACCTGGGAAAATTAAAAGCAACCTTCCAAAATGTTTTAATCATGTTGTATCATCAGTGAGCCTGGTACTTTACTAAAGGCAAATAAAGAAGTTTCCTTGATTATGATATGCAGTCAGTCTTCTTATCACTGCTGATAGTTGTATTATAAGTACATGGCTCTTTTGAGACAGAGAATATTTTTATATCCTTGACACTATCCTACTCTGAACTTTCCAGAACGGATGCAATCTTGCTTGGCCATTATCGCCTTTCCCAGGAAACGGACAATCAAACCAAAGTATTTGCTGTAATAATGAAGAAAAAGGAAGAGGTAGGTAGCAAAATGGATTACAGGAAAAATAGTTTAAGGAGAGGTCTTTTTAATAAGTTTTTCTAAGACTATTTGCAGAATATTTTTAGGCACATGAAGATTTGCATTACACCAGAGAATTAAAAAAGTAATTTCATTTTTTAAAATGGTTTAAAAACAAAATATAGTTTAGCCTGGTGATTTATCTTACCTTTTTTCCCCAAATCTGTAATAATCTTTTTATTAAGACAGGTGAATATCTGCTTCGTGTTTGAGCAACGGTTCTCCCCCTTAGGCTTAATTGCCATGCGTGGTGCTATTAAGTCACATTAACAAACAGAAGGGAAGAGCGCAGAGCTCATTTTCTGAGATCAGTTTTGACTGTGTGCAGTTGTGTTCCACAGCATTAAATGAAACTACGTAAGCAGTATTCGTTAATTGAACTCTGAATGATTTGGTCAATTTATGTACATCACAAAAATTTCAGATTAACAAAGTGTCTGTCAAGAGAAACTTGTGAAGAGTTAGAAGCGTTACACTACTTCACAGTGAGTTTGCGTAGTTTGGCTTATTTTACTTTCTGTGAAAACCTCTTCCATAATTAACCTCTAAATTGATGTGTTTTCAAGGAATACCAGTACTGACTTTTAAGTATCAGAGTTTAACAATCTGTCCTCACAGTTGTTTAGGCCTCAGGATAAATAGTTGCACGGTGTTTTCTTTGTAGTTCATGAAACTTCTTTCCTCTTTGTGCAGAAACCGATTGACTACCACAAATACAGGTATTTCCGCCGTGTTCCTGTGCAAGAAACAGATCACAGTTTTCATGTAGGACTGCAGTTGTGCTCCAGTGGGCGCCAGAGGTTCAACAAACTTGTCTGGATACATCATTCTTGTCACATAACTTACAAGTAAGTAAATGGGGAGTAAGATCAAAGAAGGATACTTAACTGTAGAAACACAGGTGACATTAATTTGTCCAGTACTAACTATGGAAGATATAAAGGCTGTGAGGCTTACAAGGCTTTAACAAAATGTCCTGAAAACAGTAGCTGGTCCTGATTTGATATATCACAATGAATTTTTACTTTTAAGAAATCCCAAGATTTTAGTAACTTTTTCAAATGGTATGGGAAGTTTCCTGAGTAGTAGAACTGCAGTATTTTAGCCATTTAAAGGATTTATGCCCAGTGTTTGAATGACTTCAGAACTGGATCAGGGTTGAATGACTTAGTGCGGTGCTAGTAAAGGGGGGTGGAAAACGTATATTAATTAAGGTGGATTTCTTTTCCTCTGTGGATGTGCAAACTATAAATATCTGTACCCATCATGTGAGAACTGTAGTGTTGACAAACCATATAATCCAGCAGTGTGAAATATGGGTGTGTGACCAGCTGTTCTGATCACTGACCAAGCAAGAGCCATGGCCACTGTTCTTGCACCTGACACTAAATTACTGGCAAGCTGGCTGTCCAGATGTTTGATGTTGGTATTTAGTGGATTTAGGCCTTGTCTTGCAGTTGTCTTAATCTCTATATCCAGTGTTTTTACAGGGATATAGCTCAGCTTTGAGCTGTAAGTATATAAAATCTACAAAGTAAACTGCTGGTGGTTGGGAGTATAGGTAACTTCCATAAACAGAAAAATTGCTTTTATAAAAACTAATATTTTCGTACCTAATTTATAGAGAAGTGGCAATATCATGGACATTTTTTTCAGCATGAAACCTTTACTGCTCAGTTTCTGCTGTATCTCTCAGTATGGTGGTATCCTTTTGAAATTAGAATGAAGACGTGTATGAAACACAGCTAGGAGGATGTCTGGGTTTTGTCACTGATGTTCAGAAATACTCTGGTTTCTTCTTTTTAAAGTTTTGTAAACGTACCGGTTTTTGCTGTCACTCTGTGTTCTGAATTCAGGGTTCTAAGTGAAACAAATAAAAGGGGATTTTTTTGATTCAATATCAACATGGTGACTTCAGTGACATTCTGTGCTGTTTCAAGTCTTGGAGCTAATAATAAGAATGAAAGGGGAAAGTGGTTTCTTTGATGTTAAAATAGAAGTGTATTAGATACAGCGGGATTCGAGCATCATTCAAATGCTCTCAGAACAAGGCAGTATGAAAGACGCTTACATTCCAGCTGTAGTTTGGTGCACACACCGTGCCGTGGAACATGATTGATTTATTGAGGGACCTAAGCAGCAATTTGTGTCTAATTTCACTTTTACAATACTCTTTGCAGATCTACCGGTGAGACAGCTGTTACTACTTTCGACATTGACAAAATGTACACCCCTTTGTTCTTTGCACGAGTGAAGAGTTTTACTGCATTTTCAGAAAAGCCGCTCTAAGAAACACCTTTTCCCCTCACAGCTTGCATGAATAAAAGGTTGTAGCTAATGAGCACTTAAGTTATAAATGTGTATATATTTGGAACATTTTAAAATTCTGGGGAATCTTTAGAAGGCAGTATCTTCTATTTGATTATGAATGGCTGGGGTTTTATTTTGAAATCAAGCTTATGAGTATTAAACACCTTTTCTTTGTGATAATATCATGGACACAAAGTTTTGTTAATTGTTTTGTTGGGTTTTTTTTAAAATGGATTTTATAAATCAGTCTGCTTAAAATGTGAGTCTTCATCTGCCTGGACACTGGTTTGTCCAAAAGGAATTGTTATAGAGGAATCTCACTGTCCGTGGGACAGTGTGTGTGGTCTCTGGTGAAAGCTTGAGATGTGAAGGGGAGAAAGTTGTCTTATATCTGTTAAACTGTGTGACTTAAAAGAACCTCAAATAAATGTTTTCTTTGAATTAAACTTATTTTGTTTGCCTTTAAGATCCGGCATTTTGTCAACATCAACATTAAGAAAAAACAATCAAGGGCAAGCAAGCATGAAGTATAAAATCTAACCGCAGCGGTACATCCCCGCCAGTGCAGTGATGTCAGTGGGTCGTAAATGTAATTAGAACTTGATAGAAGTTCAGTGGAGCCTGCCTGCTTGACAGGGTGGGTGTGAAGGGGAGAGGGATGTGGGCAGGGAGTTGTTCTCTTGCACTGCAGGACGGGTTTGCGGGGTACGTGGCTCTGCTTGGGAAGTGTCACAGTGCAATGGTGAAACGCTGGTGTGTACTGCTTGTGCATTGTCCAGGTGTGAATGCGCAGGTAAGCAGGTGCTCACTGGGACGTGATTGTAATGTGTTATAACCCTTCATCTCACCTTGCTACAGATGCTGTAAACCCTTTGAGCATTTGTTGTACTAAGATAAATTTTGAGGCTGCTGTAGATGTTCAGGTGCTGTGTACTGCTAATCATGAAGTGTACCTTGAGGTTTGGTGCAGGTACTGTACGCTGCTTCTCCTGCATATATCGCTTGGGGGTGTAGTGCAGACACTGTAATGCTGCTTATTATATATGTATCTTGGATTCTGAAAGAACTGAAGCTTTTTAGTGTAGTTTTTAAAAGCCATTTTGCATAATTTACCTTTGAACATCTCATTTCAAAATACTGACCTGGACTCGAGGACTAAAATGTGAAAGCTGTGGAAAGAACTATACTTGTTCCATAATTTACAAAGTGTATCTTTGCAAGGAGCTACGTGATTAAAAATACATCAATAAATCATGATTTTGAACATGCAATCCCTTGCAATTTCTTATTTTGCCAAGAAATGATTATTTTCATACAGTTAAAGATGATTAGTTAGGAGTTACCGTGTGTAAACTACATGCTAGGCAAGACTGACAGGCAGAATTAACCTCTTAATTACTTTTTATTATACTACTTATAGGTTAGCTGAGAAAAATAGAGAAGCTTTCAGGTACATGAGTTCTGAATAAGGATGTGTATATCTGAGGCCTCGGGCTTTTTCTAGGTAGTCTTAGAATCTTATTACTCTGCCTACAGCCCTTCTTTGGGCTATGTCCTCAGGCTGCAGTTCCACTATTAACTTCATACAACAGAACTCTTAATAAGGAGTGGGTTTTGTTCTCATTGCTGAAGGGAAAAATGATTGCTTCATGTTTTGAAATATTGCCAAGTTTGTAAACAGGGAAAGATGTTAGTTATCTACGCTTCTTGTTGAGGGTGAAAGATAAGGAGCTGATTCTGCCTGCTGAGAAACATCAAAAGTTTTTGTCACAAGAATCAGAAGATGATACTGATTATTTGTTGAGGTACAGTTTTGTCCAGTAACCAAGTTGGATGTAATGGAAGAGCCTTTCAATTTAAAGCTCTTTTCATACCAAGATTTACCTGCTGCTTCTGAGCTTTTGTTTTTTCTTGCCTTGGCCGTGCGTTTGAAATGTACTCTGGGTGTAAAGGAAAAGCTAGCTTATGTCCTGTTACAAATTGAGATGTTGATTCAACAGAAGTCTCTGGCAATGATTATTTTAAGATTATATGAAATATTCCTTCACCAAGAAAATTACGTGAGCCTTCTATCTATGAGACTGAGCTGTGGTTAATATAATTTAGCATTATGCATTTAACAATATAAGAAAGTTGAGCTAGTTTTGTCTTTTGAAGTGGTTTATCAGCGGATACTGTCTGTTCACATGCAGCTATTAAAACAGTACTTGTTTCAGTGAAGAAATGGGTGAGTAGTTGCTCTTCCTTCATTCTATCTAGTGATTTTCAGTAGGCCAAGGCTTTAATTGCCAGAGGCTTTGTGTTGTAATTTAGTTTTATTGTCCTTTCAGTTACCATACAAAGACATTAGTCGGTATAACTGGTTTACTGTCAGAAATGGTCCTTTACTAATTATATTAATAACTTGAATAAATTAATAAGGTATACACCTGTGCGGTCCTTTTCCCCAGGAGTTTATTGTGTCAGCTGAGACAAGTTCACTTATAAAAATGGAGGGAGGACTACTAGAGGTGACAGAAACATGGTTCTCGGAGCTGTAGATCTCTTATGCGTTGGATTAAAGATAGCAGAGTAGACAGTTTTGTGGAGAGAAGATGCTCAGATGATCAAATGCTATGCTAATTTTACTGAGTCTAATTGGAGATTAGCACCAGTTAGACCTCTGTGTGTAATGCTAGCTGTAGCTGGCGGGAGGAATGCAGCATTCTTAGCAAAGGACCAGCAGTAGACACTTTCCAACTGCCGAGTTCAGCTCCTGATTCACTCAGGAACCGTACGCCAATCTGGGGAGAGTTTCAAAAACACATGGTGTTTACACGAGGATTTTTTTTTTTAAAGTAAGGAAACAATAGAGTCCATTTTGGTTTTTTTAATCCAAGAAAATTCCCCTTAGAATGTGTGCCAGTGTGTTTGGAGACTTTTTTCAACGTTAAAGTGGCTGAGCTATTGAGGTGCTTTTCCATTTTGTCTTTTCTACTGTCCAAGATGATAAAAATATAAAAAAGCTTATATACATTTGCAAAACAGTTTGGATTTCAGAAATTAATGTTGTATATGTTATTTAGTATTAATAGCACCTGTAAATAAATCAAGGACTTCCACTTGATACTCACTCGGTCTGGATTCAAGCTTTGTCCTTTACGGTAAGACTAGCAGCTTTCTTAGTAAAATGACTTGCATAATTGTTTGCTTTAAAGGAACAGTTTTGGCTTTGGCTTACCTCTGTCTTGTCCAGAGTATAGTTCCTCAGTCCTAAATTAATTCTTAAAACCACAAGTCCTGGATAATGTTGGCTGAATCAAAGGATTTGGAAGAGAAACTAGTGTCTGTTACTGCATGGTACTTTTTGGGATGTTCTTAGCTAAAACTGCATTCAGCTCTGGTAGCTTAGCCCATTTTAAAGGGTCCGGATGCACCATGCGGACGTGTACCTGCCATTCAAGGCAGTAAGAGACAGGTGTTAAAATGACAGTATAGTGGGATTTTATGGAACACATATTCAGAGTATGAACAGAAAAAAAACAAATCATGACTGATTCTGAAGACATTATTCCTGCATCCTTCAGGGTTGACAGCCTTCCTGCCTTGGCCCCTGCAGGTATTCTGACATCTTCTGAAGGTGTCTGTAGCACATTTATTAATTTAGTCTCAGAGCGCTCTATGAGAAATAGCTGGATATGATGCAGAGCTAAGAAAAGTAAGACTAGTAAATCCTGCCAAATTAAATTATTCTTTAATGTGGAAAGCCAAGATGAGTAGACAGTTTTTCCACACGTTTTATTTCTGAATGAATGAATTTTCCCTTGAGAAGTTATGTAGGAGCACTGTGACCCCTATGTGTTTCCATGCTAAATTTACACCCAGAGTAAATTTCATTTAATTTGCTTCCATAATGGTAAGAGATTGCTAGTTGCTAAAACAGGAGTTCTGCCTGGTTTAATTTGCAGATTTTTTTTTTT
>VXBH01002962.1:1918063-1941339 GCA_013400035.1 Rynchops niger | reverse complement strand
TTTTTTTTTTTTTGAAAGGAATGTGGCTGGTTGGTGTTTTTTTTTTTTATTCCCCCCCCCCCCCTCCCCCCGAGTAGTGCTACCAGTGCAGGTTGTTGCAGCTTAGTAAACGAGAGGTTTGGGATGCGGCTTCCTGATGCGCAGTTACTGGTACCAATGCACAATGATGCTGTTCTGCCATTAGGTGGCATGCCACAGGCTGAAGTATTCTTTTGTACTTAATAAACTGCTGATGTTTATTTTTCCCTCCAGCTTATTTAAAATTCGAGAACATTTCAGGAAAAATAGAGGAAATGCAACAAGCCATAGTCTAGCATTACATTTAGGCTGCCAAACCTTCAACTTACTAGGTTTCTGCACTAGTAAGATGTCCACAATAATACAACTGAATGGGAATTCAAAGGGATTTTAAGTATCTGAATCTGAGAGTGGAGCGTTCAGTCCTGAGTTTGCTTCCCAGACTCCGGGAGGATGGCCTCCAAATGGGATCTGAAGCAGCCGATATGTGAAGTGGGGACATCCTTATATGCTCTGGAAAGCAGCGCGTCTTACCCGCTGCCGCTTGGAGAGCAAGCGTTCCCAAAGCGGTGGGTGTCGTTTCAGCCCCTGCCAAGCTCTAAACCTTTTCTGTTCAGGGTCCAAGTTTGCTGGGGCAAGGTTGTGGGCCCCAGCCAGGGGCAGGCAGACATGCTTTTGGGGGGTTTGGTCATTCATCATAACCTGAAAGAGGGGCAATTTAGATTAGATATTGGGAAGAAATTCTTTACTGTGAGGGTGGTGAGGCACTGGAAGAAGGTTGCCCAGGGAGGTTGTGGATGCCCCATCCCTGGAGGTGTTCAAGGCCAGGCTGGATGGGGCTTTGAGCAGCCTGGTGTAGTGGGAGGTGTCCCTGCCCAGGGCCGGGGGTTGGAACTAGGTGGTCTTTAAGGTCCCTTCCAACCCAAACTGTCCTATGATCCTGTCCTGCAGTATGTATAGTGAATTTATTTGTTGTAGAACAGCTTTAACCAGGAAGGGTGAATGTCTCCCCAGAAACCCTACAAAACTGGTAAACATGGATGTGAACGGAGAGGTGAACCTGTGAGCTGAAAGTGTGTTTGCCTTCTATGTGGATCTCCTCCAGACTTCGATGTTGCATCACCTGCTGTCTTTGGGAAGCAAAAAGGAGCAATCCTTTCTCATATTTTTAAGAAACTGCTGGGGTGTCTCACTGCAGAGGGGAGTTCAGGAAGCTCCTTCCTACACTGCTAAGAAATTAGGTTTAGGTTTAGTACTCCACATGCCAGTGTTTATTAACCCAGGTTGGCCAATTAAGATATGCTTATAGGGATGTTAATTTTTATCAGCTCTCAGTTACACATTTGAAGAAAAAAAAAAAAAAGTACAAAATACTGGTCCTTTTTCTCCTCTTTTCCCTAAAGCCCCGTGTCCTTACTTCCTGACCTGAACTGTGGTCACACAAATGGCTAACATTGCTTTAAAGACAACTGGGGGAGCGACACCTCAGGGCTGGTGCGGAGTGGGATTCAGTGGCTTAACGTGGAGGAAAAGGCACAAATCTCTTCATACTATAAAGGAAGCTTGATAAACATGTTTGAAAGTAATAATCAGTTACAATCAGTTTTCATTAAGTGTACACATCTCAGGGGTTTTAGTTTTTTTTTTTTTTTTCCCTAGCTGATCTATCCCGAGGGCTGTGGCTTCTTCTCCAAGAGCAGCAATGCTGCGTATCAAAACGTAGACAGAGCTTAATCTTTTTGCCGCCGTGTCTGACATGACGTGCGGAATGAAAATGCTGGCTCCTGGGCTGCCTGACATCAACAACGCCTGCACCTGCTGGGGACCGCTGACCTGCTCTCCGTCACCCCCATCTAGGCAAAGGGACAGCTGCGCTAGAAGCTACTCATCAGGAACTGTACTTAAGCTAAATGTAATTGCTCTTTTTCCAGCACAGCCAAATCGTTCCCTCTACAGATTAATATAGGGGTGGGTATCATCAATCTGATAGCTGGTAAAGCTAGTCATCAAGGAGATGAAATACTATTTTGATGAAAAAAAATCTCTTTATAGTAAGCAACGTTAACTCACAACTCGTTTCAGCTGAATCCTTCCCATGCTTCACTGATTTTTTGGGGGGAGTAGTGGGGGCTTACCCAAGGAAAAGATATACAATCTTTAAGAAGACCTTTGAAATTCAGGGTACTTTCCACAACTTCTGTACTTCGGTTTCAGTAAAAATCAGTGAAAAGGTCTTTAATTTGTTTTGGATAATGTGACATCTGCCTTAAATGACAAACGCGAATATACGGGGTTGGTTCAGCGCTGCCTGGAAATTTAATCGCATGGAGAAGAAAATATTGAGTACCCTTCAACTCACCTTGAGTACACATATCAGTGATTGACAGCGTCTAGACAGATGGTGATCTGGAAAGTAAAGTCTGGGAAAAATAAACTTACAGATATTAAAGTCAGATGTGTTTCCCAGTGGTAATAAAGTGGGAAGACTGGCGGGGGGAGGGGGGGAGTTAACTTTCATAGCAGCCGACAAAACAGTTGCCAGCAGTTTTGTTTGGAACCTGCTCCCCCTTTAAGAAGTGTGCCTTTTTAAACGTTTCACATAAAGGTCTGTAGAACCTGAAAAACTACCACAAAAAGCAGTCTGATGATAAGATGAATATTTGTCTGCGTGTGTGCAATGCAGTGAATCAAGTTTTTCTTCTTTCCTCTTGAAGGACTCTCATTTAGAGTCTTTTATGAGACCGAAATCATACAGTGTATTGTCAGCGTTGTTACTGCTGGTCACAGGAATACAAAAAATAACGATGGAGCACACTGTTGATTAGCCGATGATCTCTGAGCTTCAGCACAGCAGCATTCCTGATCATCTTGTGCTAAAATTGCCTTTCTGCTTCTCATCAGGCCTGGAAAATGGTTTGCCACAGAATAATTGTAACCTGAACAAAGTTTAAACTTACGGTATATGAACGGAGCAAAGATTACTGTTGCCCCAGTTTTACAGTCAAGCCTGAGTTAAGGTTTTTCCAAAAGATCTAAGAGAACTAGTCGCGGCACTCTCCCTCGATGTAACGCTCTTTGCTCTGCTGTAGTGCCTCAGGACTACTAAAATACAGAGGTATTAGAGTGATGCAAGTTTGAAAATGTGGATAAAAGCAGGAGTCTGCAAGTTTTTCAGAAGCCCTCGTGTTTCAGGAATGTGCAGAGCCTGCCTGCTGGTTTGGGCAGCGTCTGCATAGCTAAACGCAGGGCGGGCTGAAGCACGGTGACACAAGCGACGTCTTTCTACCCTGCTCGCCCTGGGCACGGAGCAGCCGTGCAGTTGTGGGGTCAGTCCAAAAAATGGGGCTCGGTGTCTTGCTGTGCAAGAGCCAGGGCCATTCTCGGGGGGACACTGGCTGATCTGTCTCCCTGGCACGGGCTGTGTGCCTTCCTCAAGAGGCTTTCGGGGTTAATGAAGCAGAACCTGGCCAGGCAATCCTAACTGTGGCTCTGCCCAAACCACCCACGTGTCACACAAGAGTCATCTCGGCCTGCACGAGGATGTGTGTGAGCTCCAGCTTTCCCTCATTTTGCTCTGAAGCTTTCCTGAAGCCCAGGCCTGGGAGCAGGCTTGATTCCTTGAACGGGCAAAGAGCCAGACAGAGAGAAAGGCGCTTGTTTCCCAGTCGGAGGAGGAGTTATCTTGTGGTCACACAGATAGAGCCGATCACGTGTAGGAGTTGAGCTCCGCGGAGGTGGTCCCAAGTTTCCACAAGTCTGTGCTCCTAAATACACGCAGCCAGCCTGCAGGGTTAGGATAAGGTAAAACAGGACTTTTACACCCTTGCTCTAAATCTGCATTTATCACCAGGATTAGGATGGGATAACAGCTGGTAAAGCTAGTCATCACGGAGACGAAAAGACTATTTTGATGAAAAAAAAGACCGCATTATATGGCTTACCTGGATAATAACAACTACCTGCAGCAGCAAACACGCCTGTGCTGCCCTTACCCTCCAGTGGACCAGCATTAACGCCTGCCTGGATTCCCAGCCCTATGGCTGCTGCAGGATGATTTTTAGCCAGTTCCCTAACGAAATGAAGTATTAAGTCGTCATCTTGTCGCCCTGACAGTTCCCACCCATAGCTTTTGAACTCGCCGACTGATTTCCAAATAAATTTGGCAGAGGGGCCAAAGATTCGATTACACCAAGTTCCAACAGGTTTGATGACAGTAGGCGATGAGTGGAAAGAGACACTGCTAGTATCTCCATGGAGAGAAAGCCTGCCATGTGATGTCTGTTTTCTGTTTTTATGTAATCACAAATGATCTTTGTAGTACTTTAATAGTTTTTTATGTTCTTCCATTATTAGACCCCAAAGAATTCACAAGGGACAGTGGCAGACGAAGCTAAGCCCGAGCTTCACAATTTCTGCCGTGTAAGATCATGGTTTTAATCAAGTAGGTAAGAAGTTTTGAATGAGTTTCTTTTAGGTGAAATTAACCTCCAAGAGTAAGTGGGGAAAACCGTAAACGCACTGTGTGCAATGACAGGAGGGAGGAGGCTGGCTGGAGTTTGGGACACCATATTCCCAGGATGAAGGAGTAATCAGGCTTGGAGGAGAGCAGCCATACGCTGCCTGCGGGGGTGTGGGTGGCTAAGAAAAACCCACTGATGATGTTAAAAGGATCTACTTAGAAAAACTTTAAGCTTCTTACTGCATAATGAAGTTTTCTTCTCTTACTGGAATAGGGCTTCTGAGAGACCAGCCATTTAAAACTACTGAATCACTCTCTTGGCACCTGGGAGGGACCTTTTGAGAAAGCATTAGTTTTACGGGAAAGAGCAGATCACAGGCTTTATCACGAGGCTGGGTGAGAGCAGGGAACGCAGAAGGACAACCCGGCGGGGAGGCTGAGGGCTACCTATGGACAGCAGGATGCCTCATTGCTGCTATATGGAGAGTCTGCAGCTCTCCAAGCAGCCAAAGCCACTGCAGCCCAGCTGGGGAGAATAGTTTCATCAGGCTGAAGAGAAACCTTTCTTCGTTACATTCGGCTGTACTGCTGTGTGTAAAGGAGTTAACAGTGGTAATGTAACAGTCAGGCAAAGCTCCTCTCCTCCCAAAAGGAAGGCGCCACAAGGTACTGGGAGGGAGCAGGGTTAAGCTGTACATGAGATAGTATCTTTAAAGGTGCATTTATTAATTTTCTGAAAGCTCGAGAGAGGAGGCTTGTACATGGCAAGTGTTTCAGTGTCATTGCAATGAAGTACTTCGTGCGTGCTTTGTTTGAGTGTTAGAGCTTGTCAAGTTGCACCAGAACCCCCCGTTAAATCATCTGTACAACTATTACTAATGAGCTATAAAATGGAAATAAAACCAGAACATACTGGTTTTATTGTATCTCACTTGTACTGTAGGGAAAAACCTCCCTCTGCCCATTCGTAGCGGTGAGTTGTCCTGTTGGCCAAGAGGAGCAGAGGACAGCAGGTTACCGGCAGCCTGATAGCCTGCTGGGTGATGCTCTTCAGGTGAGCTTTGTGTGCTTCACTGCACCGATCTACGGCTCCCTGTAATTCCGGTGGCACGATGGTGGTCTGCACAGGGGATCCTGCACTCTGCCACAAATCGTGGAGCAGCCATCCCTGGCTGAGGCTTTCCCCTGGGTCACTCCCTGCCTCCGAGCACCAAGCGCCTCATGGCAGAGGGACCCTCAGCCCACCCCAAGGCTGCAGAGTGGGACCGGGAAAGCAGGAAGGTTTTCACTTCTCCAGAGGTGTCTCTTGGCAGATATGTGGGGCCTCTGTGAAGTTCAGTCCCTCTTGGTGGGGTGATTTAGTGCATCAAAGTGGGGTGAGGTAGGGGCAGGATTACAGCCTGGCCTGAAGTTTTCTCCTTGGTGCATACGAAGACCAATAAGGATCAACAACCCCAGTGGAATAAACTGGCAAGACAACATCAATATCTTTTTTGTTTTAACTCACTTTGGCCAGAATCTGTTTGTCATCCTATATTTCACGCACCCCAAGGCTGGACACTCATTCTTTTTTCTCCTACCCTCCTCCTGCCCCCAGACTTTCCTCCAAGTGCAGGAGGCAGTGGGTCTCCAGTCACGCCATTTATACATGTATCACCTTGTCCTGCCATTCCTGGCCTCTCAGACAGGGAATCCCATTCTAGGAAGGATCCTATTCCCATTTAGGAAGAAATTCTTTACTGTGAGGGTGGTGAGGCACTGGAACAGGTTGCCCAGGGAAGCTGTGGATGCCCCATCCCTGGAAGTGTTCAAGGCCAGGCTGGATGGGGCTTTGAGCAGCCTGGTCTAGTGGGAGGTGTCCCTGCCCAGGGCAGGGGGGTGGGAACTAGATGATCTTTAAGGTCCCTTCCAACCCGAACCATTCTGTGATTCTATCATTCCTCTTTGAGTGGAATCAAGGAAGTCCAGAGGCAATGAACGCAAACCACCCCTTCTTCCCCCTGAAATGTGTTGCTGCTTTTGCTGTGAGCTTGGAGGGCCCTGCCTTGGGGGATTCTGCTCTGCCCAGGGCCACTGCTGGCTGGGCTGAAGGTCATGGTTTCCTCCTGTCTTTGCTGTGACTTGAGCAGAGGAAATCTGGATGTTTGGCAAACACCTTTTCACAACACCCGATGTTTACATTATCCACAGATGTTAGTTTGGTCACAGCTGTTCACGTGGCAGCCATTACTCATTGCTGTAGGTGCCCGAGTGCAGTGTAAGGTTGGGATGCCACCAGCTCAGCTTGCCGCCCACAGGTGCCAGGGGAGAGGCTGCAGGCATGGGGAGAGCAGTGTGTCCTTGCCCCTCCACTCCTCACCTAGTGTTTGGGGCAGGAGAAGGCCCCACCAGGTGGTCCCCGCTGTGTCCTGGCAGGGACATTCTGCTGGGGACAAAGGGGTGAGGGACCTGATCCTGCCACAGGCATTTGCTGTCTCCTCTAGAGGAAAAAAGGAGCTGGGTGTCCAGGTGCTGTGTGGCTTTGGCCTTTGCTTTACAGTTTTCACCAGGCACAAGAAAGCAACGAGCAAAGAGGACACACTCTCGTGCTGTGGTTTGTCTTATTTATGACTATCTCTCTTTCGAAGAGCAAATAGATTGGGCAACCTTTGGTAACAGAAGACTTAAACCATGTCACTGATTATACAATTGCCAAATGATGCGAAGTTTGAATCTTGACATAACTGGTTTTGAGAGAAGAAAAACATTCATCTGAGACAAGCCCTCCAAGGCAGTTTTGCTTCCTCAGTTACCAACTGGAAACAGAAGGCATGAGCTGAGAGTGAAAAGCTGGCCAAAGACCTTCCTGGCTTGCCCTGTCCCCCGAAGAGACTATCTGTGCCTCAGGAAGTACTTGCCATACAGGAGGTCATCTCGCGTTGCTCGCAGAAGTCAAATAACTCAACAAGGAGAGCAAAGGATGCTTGTGGCTTTCAGATTGCTGATGCTGCTCTCTGCAGGGCCACAAAGGCGGTGTTCTGCTGCTCCTGGGTGTTCCTAGTGTGTCAGGCCTTTGGACGGCTTCCCAGATGTGCCACACGGTACACAGCTAATTCAGGCAGAGGCATCTGGAGGCTGCAACTGTCTGCTATGAGAACAGCTATGCCTGATCCTAACTGTTGCCAGAATCACAGAATAGCTGAGGTTTCAGTCCGCCTCACCATGCACTTAGCAAGCTCATACTTCATCGGCTTGTTTGTGAGGATGTTATGGAAGACAGTGCCGAAAGCCTGGCTAAAGTCAAGGTAAAAAACATCCAGTGCTCTCCTCTCACCCACCAAGCCAGTCATCTCATTGTAGAAGGTTATCAGGTTGGCTAAGCACAATTTCCCCTTCATAAATCCATGCCGACTGCTCCTGATCACTTTTTAGTCTTCAGGTGTTTGCAAACAGTTTCCAGGAGGGTTTTCTCCACCACCATCGCAGATTTTGAGGTGGGGCTCGCCGGCCTGTAGTTCCCCAGATCTTTCTTCTTGTTCTCCTTGAAGACAGGAGCGACATTGCTTTCTTCCAGTCTTCAGGAAACTCTCCCAATCACCATGACCTTTCAAAGATTATTGAGAGTGGCCTCACAATGACATCTGCCAGCTCACTCAGCACTAATGGGTGCATCCCATCCGGGCCCATGGACTTAGGTATGTCCAGTTTGTGTAAGTGCTCCCGAACCTGGTTCTCCTGCATCGATGGTGAGTCCTCCTTGCTCCAGGAGGCGAGCGATGTTGGTGAAGTTTACCTTGTGAAAGACAAAAAACCCCGTGGAGCCTGAGGACTGCAGCAGCTCAGGGAGAACGCGGGCCAGCCTGCATAGCTAGCAGAAGAGCTGGGGCCAAACTGCTTAGCGTGTTCAGATGTGCAATGTTAATATCCTGCTCACGCTCTGCTTTGATTACTGATTGCATCTATTTTCACTCTGGCACCTGCAAACTTCCTTCATTTTTAATTCTTAAATAAACCGCGCCACCTTCCCATCCTCCTCTGCCTCCCCTGGGTCCCCACACCAGTCGCTACCCTGCCACGTAAAGCCTGTTCCTGGCACAGAAAGGCCATATCCCTGCTGAGATACATCACAGGGGACACTTCTACGTTCTGCTTGCAGTTAAGTAGAATACATTAGATGATGGCATTCTAACTTCTTGACAGTAATTACTTAAAAAGCCCCAAATCACTACATTGAGGGCAAGCAGAGCAAAATTTCCAGGAGTACCGGACACATGGATTAGTAAACCTTCCCAAAGGCCATGAAGGAAGAAAAGCTTTGTACAATTACTCAGAGAGTATCCCCTAAAGCTTCCTCAGCTGGAGTCCTTTCTACCACCAGCAGTTTGACACACTTGTTTCGTTTAAAAATGCAGAGAATGCATTTAGGACCATATTTTATAAAACAGTCCATAACCTTGCAGTTTATATAAAAGAGTTTATAGCCCCAGTCTGCCAAAGGGCAGGGCCTTTGTACAAGGGGTTGAAAATGAAAATATCCATCTGTGCTCAGTCAGACCTGCAATTCTTTTCACGTGCAAAGGTAGAGATCCCAGGGAGCGGAAGGCCAGAAGAAACGCAGGGTATGTGCCCAGGGCCGGAGAGATGTGGGTCAAACCCCTGTTCTGTCTTCTCGTCTGCCCATCGATATGACTGATACAGAAGCGCTTCCTTTCCTCACAATGATATTCTGAGGATAAGTACACTAAAATCTTGAGGTGTCCGGCTGCTGTCTTGCTCCTTCTGATAATATGTCTAGGTTTCATCTTTAGATGCTGCATGAGTCAAAAAAACCCCAACCACCCCACCATAAAAGCTGTGTTTCTGTAAGATACAGTCTGGCTAACGTATCATTATGAGCAACATTGCTGTGGTTCCCTCGTGGCCTCAGAAGAGCCCTTATATATAAAAATAATTGCTTCAGAGCAAGCACAGGGATGACTCCCAAAGAATTACCCCTTAAATACTGAGGCCAGTGCTTTCAGAGCTAAGACCTTGGGAAAGCAGTGAGTGTAAAATATCCATGCCACGCGGGGATATTTGCATAAGCTTTGGCAGTAGCTACAGCCATCCGACACACCGATAAGCCAGAACAAAACATTTTGCCTGTGTAATCATCCACACCCTGACCTCCTTGCATCTCTGCTGCCTTCCTAATATCTTACTGCAGCTGTGCCTTGCAGAAAACCGTTTTCTGCAGCAGAGAATGAGGTTACAGAGTTACCTATGGGTGGACCATCAAATGTCAATCGGTGTTTTCTTCACGAAGCTACCCTGAACCACCTCAG
This sequence comes from Rynchops niger, assembly GCA_013400035.1. Taxonomy (NCBI): domain Eukaryota; kingdom Metazoa; phylum Chordata; class Aves; order Charadriiformes; family Laridae; genus Rynchops; species Rynchops niger. The sequence continues at coordinate 1,931,559 of VXBH01002962.1, read as the reverse complement.
TGTTCAGTGTATTCACGGAAAATTGCAGAGGATAACGCATTGAGTGGCGTCTTTCACCTCTGATTCTTATCACTGCCCAACTGGGCACAATACCTTAGAGCGGGTTCAAAGGGGCTTAAAGGAGTGACATACACACGTTTCTTTTCAAATATCCCAAATATATTGGAAAAAAGTCACTTTTGCGAAGGTCAGAGCTGGGATTGGTATCTTCATATTTTAAGCCAAACGGATATAAATTTGGCGCTATGTTGACCCACCGTGCTGATTGTACCGAAACTGGGGGGAGCTGCTACCAGCACAGAAGTCAGTGCAAGAACATGGAAAGGTCGAACTGACCCTGACAGGTTGTAAATCTGGAAAGCCTTTCTGTGTTTAGCCTTAGAAAAAAACCATGAAGTCTTAGTTTCCTGCTTTTTAAAAAGGAATAACCTCTCCTCCTCGAGTCAGAAATGTCTTCCTCTCAAAAACATACCGGGTGCAATGAACACGGCATGAATGGGGGCTGGAGGTCCCCCCAAACTGGGAGACAGTCCTGGGGCCTGGGTACACGGGATTATGAGCACAGAAGCTGGAAGAAGACACGGCCCTGTTATGGCAGGTGGCTGTGCTCGCAGGAATAAGTTTTGTTTTGGAAACCTTTTGGTTCAGACTTAAAGGCAAACCAACAAAAAGCTTCCCACTTCTCAGGCAGGAAGGCAGGTTTGGTAGTAATTATGTTTTAGGGAGGTTTGGTAGTTATAGCCCTTTAGGAAGGCTGTGAAACTCGGTAACTGGACGCTACTCATCTTCAAAGACCTGAAGAAATGGTTGACCTGCAGGAAAGAAAATCAGACATGAGGAAAAAAGTGCTAATAGTTGGGTTTGGAACAGTGAAGCTGTGGAACAGGTTATGGGATCAGTTATCAAATGCTCTTTGCTGGAATTTTTTAAAAACAGAGGAAGGGGTTGGTGGGTGTAAAGGGAACTGATGGTACTTCTGTGCAGGAACAATGTCTGAGGAGCCTCCCAGCCACACACCTGTATGGTATGGAACTGAGGGGAGAGGCAGATGAGAAACAGCAGGACGGCAGCAGGCAGGGTCCATGCTCTGTTCCATCCCTCGCTGGTGTGACCGGCTTGGCAGCCACAGAGGAATCCCAGCTATGGGACACAAAGCTCCGGGGAATCTGCCTGTCCCTCCTCCTGCAGCTCACCTCCCCAAGCACAAGTGCTTATGGCTCCTATTGATTTCCCTTTTTCTGTCTTAGAGACGGAGGTTGTTCAAAGTTTTCTTCTCCAAGTTACTGATCTGAAGAATCATCATGAAACACACAAAGTTTGGTATTAGGATGGGACTAACTCACAGGCTAAATAGAAGTTTGGTGAACTAACCTTCACATACAACAGCGGACTGTCATTTTGTGATCTACATTTAGATTCTTTCCATAGAAAACAAATCATTACACACCCCCTGTTTCAAAAATTGCAATAAACATTTTGAAACACTCTATAAATATAATTTGTTCCTGTCTCGTAAATGTCTCTGAACTCCACCCTTCGCAATGAAAGTGGTTTCCCTAGTAATTAATATATTCCAAAGTCTTTTTTTAAAAGGGGGAAACTAAAAAGACAAAAACAAGAAAAGAAAAGACAGACAAATGATAAGACTGAACTTGTTTGATTGACGCAAGATACACCACAATCTGAGGTACTGTGAAATTTTTATTGCCACTTGTTTCGCAATACTGTCCTCCCAGACACATCCCAATAAAAGGTTTATTTCGCCTCAGACCGCCAGGGCACGGCTTGCTCCGCAGGGAAGGCAGGGCATGGTTAAGACCACCATCTAGGCAGCCCATGGAGCTGAGGCTCTCTACCATCGTGGTGGTTAAAGGAACCAGCCATGAAATGTGGGTTTAGCCCTGCAGGGAAGGACTTAGGGATATTGGTGGATGACAAATTGGACATGAACCGGCAGCGTGCATTTCGTTCCAGAAAGTCCATTGAATCCTGGGCTGCATCAAAAGAAGCATGCCCAGCAGGTCGAGGGAGGTGATTCTGCCCCTCTACTCCGCTCTGGTGGGACCCCACCTCAAGTACTGCGTCCAGCTCTGGAGCCCTCAGCACAGGAAGGACATAGACCTGTTGGAGCGGGTCCAGAGGAGGTCCAAAAACGATCAGAGGTCTGGAGCACCTCCTCCATGAGGACAGGCTGAGAGAGCTGGAGTTGTTCAGCCTGGAGAAGAGCAGGTTTTGGGGACACCTTATTGCAGCCTTTCAATGTATGAAGGGGGCTTACTAGAAAGTCGGAGAAAGACTTTTTCCGAGGCCTGTAGTCATAGAATGAGGGGCAGTATTTTTAAACTGAAAAAGAGTAGTTTTAAATGGGACTTAAGGAGGAAATTTTTTTACGAGGGTGGTGAGACACAGGAACAGGTTGCCCAGGGAAGCTGTGGATGCCCCATCCCTGGAAGTGTTCAAGGCCAGGTTGGATGGGGCTTTGAGCAACCCGATCTAGTGAAGAATGTGCCTGCCCACGGCAGACAGGTTGGACTAGATGATTTTTGAAGCTCCCCTCCAACCTCTAACCTAAACCATTCTGTGATGATTCTATACAATAAGTTTGCAGGGCTGGTCCAATGGAGGGACTTAGATCACTGCCCAAAGAAGCTGGAAGAGTGCAGAGGGTTGCACATGACAGCTGTGGTCCTTAAGGTCATCCATTTGCACCTTCTGCAGTCCCACAGACTTGTACAAACTGAGTATCGAGGGGGATTGAAATGCTACCAAACCAGAATGGCAGTGAGGTAGTCTGTAAGAAGAGCTGATACCTTTTATTAGATCAATGAAATAGTGGGGGGGGAAATGTGACAGGTAAAAAAAAACCACAAAGACAAGTCTTCAGGTGTGAAAGCCCCTCCTGAGGCCTGCAAGAGGAGCTGAACAGGTACTTGGTGTGGTAGCGCTTTCACATCTGCATTGCAACAGGGATGGAGAATTAGACCCATTGCCAGAGGAGGAGAGAGAGAGGACATTTAAACCCGGTCACCGTAATGGGTACAGGTTAAAAAACATGTCGTCCCGGCAGTAGCTGAGACCCGTATGTCGCCCTCCCTCGCCCCCGTCTCCTTGCCTTCCCCTCGGAGGCGCCGAGACCTGTCGGTGGTGGTGTGCCCCACTCGCCATGGGGCAGGCCCCCCCCTGAGGCGCAGGGTAGGGCGGCGGAGGGAAGCAGCTGCCGCTGTATGCTGGGGGGGATCCACCCCCTGAAGGGCCAGCGTTAGGCCTAAAGGGGCCATGGCCACCTTTCGTCATGGGCAGGACGTGCTGGCTGCTGGGGTGGGCACAGTGCCGGGGGGAAAGGGCTGTGCAGGGCGGGATGGCAGGGCTCCGGCAAGGCCTCCCGGCGGTGGGGGTCCTCCCCAGGGACGGGATCCTGCTCCAGGTTGGCGGCTCTCCGGAGCCCTCGTCCTCCCCAGCTGCCCTTGGGAACGGCGTCCTCCCAGAGCAGCTGCCCAGCGTCGGCTCCCGGGAGCTTTTGCTTATATGTCCCCCAAAATTAACAGGTTGTGGGTAAATGTCTGCCTTGGAAATGAGCAAAGGAGCCTCCCGCGTTGGTGTTGCACCTGGCAGAGACTTGGGAAAGCAAGGCATGGTTTAGTAAAACAAGCTGTAGCCCAGCAGCATGAAATAAAACCCGTCCTGTATGAGACCCTCACGAACACATTCAATTAATGCAGGTAACGAAGCAGACGCCACAGCAGAGCCTCCTTGTAGGGGAGTGCCAGTGGGCTTCAGGGGCAAACCAAACAGGGCTCCCAGATCACAGGTCTGAGTTTGTTTCACCAGTTTTTGCCCAAAGCCTGTTTTACACTGAAAGAATTGTTATACCTCCCATTCACAGCCCTGCCAGCATATACTGAATAAGCACCGGAAAAATAAAGTTATGCTAGTATGTCTGACACCACAGAATTTATTTTTTTCCTATGGAGTTTGGAAAAGCTAAGTATGATGTTTTTGAACTGATTGAAGTGATCTTTTCACTACAGTAACGTTATGCTTCAGTGTTTCAAGACTCTACGTCTATTTCTAACTGATAAATTTTCCTATCTTTACATTTTTTAACCCCATAAACAGAAATTTCGTTCAGGGAGGGAGCAGCACACGAGAACTATTCTTTTGGGTCTTTTGTTCTGGATACTTCACAATTCTTTAATTGCCCTAATTATTGGATTATAATTTTGCAAACTTTGCAAAAAAAAAAAAAAGAGGGTGCCCTCCTTTCAGAACACTCATTCCGTGCTATCGTTTTGAATGAGTATTTACAGGTCTCTCTTCTTTGTAATTCTGCTTTTGTGTCCATTTAATTATAGTGATTTTGCTGACTGTCAGAGTAGCAAAGCTCCTTTCAGCTGTTCTCCACTCACCATGAGAAGAAATTCCAACAACCTAATGTAGGACCCAGCCTACCTTCAGCTAAAAACCCACTGACGCCGTAGGAAAAATATCCTGTGTATCACTTACCCTATTTTGGGCTCGTACATTTTTCTAAAGTTCTCCTCCCTGGTCTCTTGTGAGCACATTAAAATCGAATCTTTTCAGAAGACTTTTTGCTGATTCAGTAACACAGGTTCTGCATGTCAAAGCAGACTCCTGAGTTAGTTGTATCGCAGCCAGTCTTGGCAAAACACAAATACGATGGGTTATTCCCAAGAAAAAGCTGCCGGAGAGCCATGAGCTGGGAAGCCTGGTAGAGGGGTACCAGGGTAGGTGGTATCACTCCAACTGCACATAGGCCGGCTGAAGAGCAGGCTCTAGAATTAGATATTTATGCCATCTTTTCTCCGTTCCTAGTCCCACAAAATTTGAAGTGAAAACACCAGGAAAATGTAGGAAGGGAAAGATGAAGGCGTGTCATGTCTAGAGGGAACTTGACCTCAGTAAGACCAGTAGGCTCAGGTGTAAAAGAAAAAAAGCCACATGTCCCAGTAACATTTTCTAGGTGAGGACAATTTAGTATTCATGGGGACAGAATGAAACCAATGATATGAAAATCATTTTTTCTGTATTTGTTAGAGATTTTCACAGTGGCTCAACTGCTTTTTCTTATGCTCATGTTCCCAGGGGCTCGTGTCAAGAGGCCATCACCAGCCCGTCCTGTGCTCTCTCACTGTCCTGTCCCAAGTCAGTGTGTCTCCATGAGAGTCACTCATGAGGTCTGGTTTTTAGTGTCCTCCTGAGTATTTCCAGTAGAAAAAGCTGCAGCTCCCAAACTCATATTCCATTCAAATGGGTTTAACTTCCTCTGTTCACTCTTTTAATCTTCTTGGGCTCCTAGATCCCCCTGCTTTCCCCATGGCACCCATTTAAGAAGTCTGTCCCCACACAGCCTAATTATCCCTTCCGTCTGTAGCTAACGGGGCACTAATTACTATCCCAAACACCAGGCTGGGGAGGATGCACCACCTCTAGCACATTGAAAGACAAACTGCGTGTGAAGACCGGTGGTGTACAGTTGTGTGTAACACAGCCTTTGCAAGGCAGGTCACTGGAGACAGCCTTGCTGCTCTACCCAGTTCCCTCCATCAGGCACGCAGCGGTCCATGGGATCTCTGTAGGTGCTTTCACAAGTGTTTCCACACCCAGCAGAGACAATGTTTTAACGTCAGTGCTTCTGTAAGTCCTTTAAAGCGCTCTCTGCCTTCAAAGCCATCCTGGAGACCCAGAGAACAAGTGGGGCACGCTACGCGGAGGTGATGCACCTTCCCCTTACCTACCCTGGCAAAACCCAGGGAGGATAAGCATAATTGGAGGGTGCTTTTGCTTTTCTGCAGCACCTTCTCTGTGCCTGTGGAGGACCTCGGGACACACGTCAACGTGGAGAAAACACGACCTCCTGGTGTCTCTTCAAGGGTGGGGCAGCGCCTCCTCCACTTGAGGGTGCCCTCACAGCTCTTGAGGGTCTGCAGGTGGCCAAATCCTGCTCAGGGGCAGTTGCCCTGCAGGAGACCATCTCTCCCTCTGACAGGCATTAATTAAGTCTGTGAGTAAAATGATCCAGGCCCGCTACTGAAGGAACCAGGTAAGGGTTTGTGGATTTGCCTTGTTAATGACAAGTTTGTTTTGCCAAGATACCATACACAGTATATAATAGGCATATCATATAGGTAGTTATATATTGTATTCTATAGTAAAATAGTATACACTGTTTGTGTGTGTGTGTATGTGTAGACATATACACGAATCTTCCTCCTGAGTTCAGTTATTGCCAAAAGTATTTTGCAGTTTTCAAGTGTTCATTCGTTACATTTTTCTCATGGGGCGGTGCAATCAATACTATAAGTTAAATCCAATTAAAACCTTCTAACATTATCCTTCAATGCCAATACTGATTAGACTAAATATCTAATTACTTTATTCCCAGATTTCTGGGAATAATTTAATTTCTGGAGCAGCACTAACAAACAACTTGCAGGATTTTTTTTTAAAGGCAACGCTTGCATTTGAGAAAGGAAAGAGCTGGGGCTCTAAAGCTATGCCTATGCTGCTAAATAAAATGAGGCCAAGGACTGTCATTGGTAACAGGGACGAAAAGGCATGGCATGGCAGTGACCACACTACATCCTGGGCTTGGAAAATTCTGGACCTGAAGTGAAATGATGCAAGAGCTGTATTGCAGCCAAGGGCTACTTTCCACAGCATCAACTTGAGATCCTTATTGCCTGCGGCTTGTAGCATGACAGCACGTAGGGGCACACATAGGTTCAAAGCCAGCTGTGTACAGTGAAGGAACCAAAACCTCATGCAACCTTGTCCAAAATCCTGCCAGGGAATGGTGCCTGGCGCATGCTGTCCTCCTGGCTTGTGCCAGGCCATTTTGTCTGCGAGCACAAGTTAGCACTGGCCAAATCCGTGGCAGGGGCCATGTGAATAGTGATGTGAATGAGCCTGCCCCCCCTGGCCCTGCTTTGTTTACCAGTATAGAGGTAATTCCCTGCTGCTGCCAGGCACCAGACAGCAGTGGATGACAAGTGCTGAGCAGAGCAAGATGCTCAGGACAGCCCTGCTCCTTCTTGGCCTGATCATGGGGAGGCAGAATGAGGAGATGTAAAGCCTGCTCCCACCCATACCCAAAGCCCAGATAGCCTCCACCATGTCTTGAACCATGGATCGCTGACCCTACAATTTCATTGATTGATAGTAAGAGTTACCTCAACCTCCTGGATTCTTTTTAATCTTGGAGAAGATGGAGAAAAAGCTGTCTGTGCTTTTTGGATTGACCTTCGTGCTTCTGCTTCTAGTTTTGTTTCTGGACGTGGATGGTCATGAGCTCCTTTGGACTTTAGAAAGATATGTTGAAGTTAGAAACAACCTTGTTGTTATTAATCTTAAGGGAGCTGAATTTGTAGCACGGGCCAAAACAACACAGATGGCTTGATTTAGTGCTTTGTATTTAATAAGACTTATTTAATGTGATCTCACATAACAAAAATATCTCAGATGAAGTGTGATGGGGTATAAATTCTCTGAAATCATAAAAAACAGTGCACCACATTTATGTGCAGAAGAGACTCCCCACACTAGAGCCCCAGCTGAAGCCACAAGGTCTTCTGCAGCCTAGCTGCAGTGTCCCTGCAGTCATTTCCACTCTTCTCATGTTAGACATGTTTATCAGAAGATTCATTTCCATTAGCTTCCATGGATAATGAATATTACTTAACCGGCACTTAAATGAAAGACTGCAAAGCAGGAGACAGTTCAGTGGTTGTTGTACTCAACTAGGACTACAGCTTACAGGAATAGTGCCCATTATTTAAACACTTGCATATGCTGTTTTCCAGATGTAAGTTACACATAATGCACAGGTGGCATTTTCCACAGACAGTCCCTTGGGTACAACCATTTCCTGCTCTAAGATAGTATTGTGCTTATGCGTGGTGTTGAGATAACACAACATTTCTGACTTTTTGGGGATTCATTGGTCCCTGTGTACCTGAGGCAAACTGTTTCAAAATCAACAGGTTTTCATCGGATCCTAAATGAAAAAGATAATATGCTGTAAAATCACAGTAGCATTGGCTAATTTAGGTTGGAAGGGACCTCTGGAGGTCTAGCTCAACCTCCTGCTCAGGCAGGACTAACTTCAGGGTTAGATCAGGTTGCTTACAACCTTGCCTACTCATTGTGAAAATTTTTCTCCTTACAGTCATTTGTCCTTGTCATATTCAATGACCCTTATTTGTTGGAACAGAAAATGTATTTAATCAATCTTAAAAAACAATCTTTAAAATGAACTTGCATAATGTAAGGTAATTTTATACCGACCTGAAAAAAAATGAATTGGCCTTCATGCCTCCAGAAGTTGGTAACGGGGTAACCGCCATGGCCTCGGCAGGAAAGGAGCCGCAGGGGTCCATTGCAGTTTGGACAGCATTTCCCTGGAGCAAAGATGGTGGGAAATATTTTCTGTACAACAGCGATCAGATGAATCCCATGTGATACAATGGTTCATTGGTGGTGGATTGCCACTTCTGGTTTGGGGCTCCGAAACTACACTGAGAAAAACTACACAAAAAACTTTCAAATGTAAGCAAAAATCAATATAAGCAAACTAATCATTGCCTTTATTCTGTTCCATTATTAAATAAAACTGGCAAAATTTATTTATGTTATAGCTTTATTATAATTTTATCTTTTATTATCATGGTCAGTTTTAGTTGTTTTCAACTTGGCAGTATCTGGAATGTCATGTGTTTTTGATTTTTCTAGAGGACATCACTCTGACCTCTGTGAGTGCTTAAGTAATACCTTTCTTTAGCCAAAATGTTCATCAGATACAGAAATTAGTATGTGCTAGCTCTACTGAGCAACCAACAATTGTTTGGAATGGTCTCGTTAAAAGTATGCGTGCAGCTCATGTTCTCTATTTGCATTGTCTTGCTCCGATGACATGACTACGAGGCCTATTTTCCAGTCATCACAGTTTCTAAGTAACTTCTTTCCTGCAAGGCTTTCCGGAGTTACTCTTGGTCCACCGCAATAATGAAGCCCACCCTCAGGTCAGCAGGAGCAGCACAGCAGGAAGCTGCCTGCACTGCACAGCTTTCTCAGTAGTCTCACTCATGGGCCTGAGAAAGCTGGGAATCAATCTCTGACCATCAGAAATAGAGATTAAAAAAAGAAAACAAAAAGAAAACAAAGAAGCAAACAACGCAATGGTAAGAAACGTAAAATGCACTGTTCCAAAATCAAGAGTTGCATTTGAATATAGGGAATGGCAGCAGGAAAGTTTTATAATCCAAAAGGTGTCCTCCACTTGGAGGACTCTTTTATTGTGTTCACTTATGAACTGCCATATAATGAACAGACATCTTCATACTCACGTTGTTGTTTTTGCCTAGCTTTATCACAGATAGCTGGTCTTAGGTAGATCTTCCTCCCATCCAAGGTTGAGCAGTCGTTGCTGCAGACCACCACCCCGAGGCAGGACTTTTTTAAGATGCGAGAGTTGTGGTTGTTGGTGTTTCTCATTGCCCAGCTGCTGTGGTGCCTCTGAGCATTTTTATCCTCTGAGCTATAGATATGTTTTACGTAGGAATCTGGCCATTCTTGAAACCAGTCTATCTGTCTTACATCCTGTGGAGAGACCAAAGCAAGCCACATTTTAGGTTGGAGAAGAGAAGAGCTTGTGCGAGAAGCCAGCAGACCTGGTCCTCTGCTGGGTGTCCTCTAGCCTGGGTGACCCCTGCACCCTGGCAGGTGATGCTGGTTGGCAGGAGGGAGCAGCAAAGAGAAGGCAGAAAAACCATGGCTCCCTGTGGCTCCCCTCAAGACCCAAAGCATCAGGAAAGCCTGGCCAGGAGGTTGTTCTCACTCACTCGCGGGTCCAGCTCAGTGCAGGACCTCCCCAGGAGAGGAAGCTGGGGGCCCTGATGTAAAATGGCAGATACTTTCCTTGCAGGCAGCAGTCACCGCCTAACTAACTTCTCTTAGCTTTCATGGCAAAGATCCTGCTTTGCCTTTCAGGCCATTCACAGAAGCATTGCCCTGAATCATTTGGCCTGATTTGGCTCGACTCGCTGGAAAAAGGGCAAATACTGACTCAGACTGAGACTTTGCTCACATTTGTAGGTCTTTAGTTCTGGACTTTGGTTCGTTTTGGCCGAACTGTTGTGGAAGAATTCCATGGTGATTTTTCTGAAGTCGAAAACAAAGAAACCTGACATACTGGTCAGGTTTTATTTTTACTGCTATGGACTAAGCAAAAAAAAATGCAACGACGACACTGTAAGGAGCAATAAAAATAAAACTCCATGGGAAAAAAAACCCAACAACAAAGGACCAAGCACACATCATGTCAGTGGGTACAGTCGACACAGCAAAATGCAGTAAGCTGTAAAATACCTAGCATATCCACTGATGGTTTTGAGGGAGAAGGTCTTGTAGGGGTACAAAAACTTAGTAGGAACTTCCTTGAAATTGCTGATCCCAGACACTGAGAGTCATTACAGCAACAAGAACACCAACGGAGAAGAGAAAAACTCCTGTGCCCCCCCAGGAGGCATGGGGCAGCGCAGGGAAGGGTGTGGAGGAAGCCTACAGGCTGAAATGCAGATGAAGGTGACCTTGAGGTGTTGGGCAGGTAAGGAGGCAGCCTGGGCCTTGGAGGCTTTAGACGAACAGCAGTGGCATGGCAGGGAAGAGACTGGGATCCGGTAAGACAGGGTTGGGAGGTGAAAGGCAGCGCTGGATGCTGAAGGACCACAGTGGGAGAGATCTGACACAAATATGCTGAGGTGAGGGACAGGGCAATCACGTTGGGATGCAGGGTGCTGTGGGCTTTCAGTGGTTGAAATTTTTGGGTAAGCAAGCGGACTAGAAAAAGACTGAAGGAGGAAAAGTTCGCTATTCTGCCTCTCAGCAAATCTCTGCAAACATGAAGAAAGCTCGTGAAAGGAGTGTTGCCTCCACGTGGAAAGCCAGCCCGCTTGCCCGGAGCCTGACCTGCAGTCAGGCTGCCCACCCAGAGTCGCAAGGCAGTCGTGGGTGCTGCGCTCACTTCTCATAAAGCACTACCCAGCGCGAAAAGCAAGTCCTGGACATCTTGAATTGAGCACCCACAGAAGGAGATAATTGGTTTCCCCTCCTTTCTCTGCACCTCATCCACCAGTGGACTAGAAAGGCAACACATCTGCAGCATCGGTTATTTTCATGCATCAGCAGCTCTTTCAAGAATACATTTAAGGAAAAGTGCACAGAAACATCAATATTTGCTCAATATTTTCTAGCTTTTCAGTAAAACACTGTCCCATACCTCGAGGTGGCAAAGAGAATAAAGGCAATGAGGCATAGATAACTGAGAAAGCATTTAAGACCAGCGGTGAAGTGGAGGATGCTGGTCAGAACTGGATACATTTCTAAGACACAGACACATACCTGGGGAAGTTTGATGTCATTGATATCCCAACTTGTCATTTCTCCACGTCGGGAAGCAGAGTCCTCCTGCTCCATAACAACATCATCTGCACCTTTCAGCATTTTTCAATTCCTTCTCAAAGTTAGCGAGAAAGTTTCTCCTGGCTGCTTTTGAAGTTGACTGGCTCTCAGTACCCTCAAGCAGTTTACAACCAGGAAGCTGTTTCCTGAAGCTAAATGATAGAGAGGCTGCTCATTAAAGATAAAAATCAATGTTCTTCTGCCAGAAAAACTTGTTCCATTAAAAGTTTTGCAAGCCGGCAATGCAGTGGAAAATATAGCTTAAAGATAGCCTGTGATGTTACAGAGGCATCGTTAACTGCAAGCAAATCGTGCCCTTGTCATCTGTTTTGTTTTGCTCGGTCTCCTCTCATACCAAGTTTATAGTCATGTAACTGTGCTCGCAGGTTCTTTGCACGTCTGATCTGACGCTGGCTCAATATTTCCAGAGCCAAACTGATTGAACATCTCAGCGGCTGCTAAGGGCTCTTTGAGTCCCTCCTTGCCCATTAGGTATTTCACACGCTGCACATGACGAAGGTGAGCGACAAGAGGGGACTGCTACCTCATTTCAGATGAAATGGCGCTCAAACATTTCAAATATTGTTGGCATCTCTGAGACTTAACCAATTGCATGAGCGAAGTGTAGAAAAGAAGGTTGGGCTGCCTGCATTTTCCTACCTCAACGGCAGACTGAAGTTAAAAACACCCACCGAGGTATGTGTGTTAAAACCAATAATTTTTGCCTGAAATCTTGTAAAGCAGGTGGTTGCCCTACTCCAAATTTCAGTACCGGCCAAGCTTAATACCATATCCTCAGAGATCTCATGAATGAAAATTTTGGGCTTTGTTTCCTTTGTCAAGGGGAGAAAAGGTAAATCAGAAAATGAACAGGCCAGTTTTTTCTGTCTCGAAACTGGGAAAGCTTCAATAGTTTCAGGAATGTCACTGTAATTTATGCCAATTAAGGATTTGTTAAAGACTACTGAGTAGTGGAGCAAGTAAAATCTACTTGATGCGATTCTATTTCATAGACTTTATTAAACATAATTTATTTTATTGTTATTTCTGGCTCTGCATAGGCATGGCCCTTGGAAAGTGACTTAGCCTTCATGGCCTTAGTCTGCCCATTTATGAAATACCTGTGATCGTAATTTCTCATGCTATATTATCACTTCTAAAGCATGAGTTTGCGGATATTTGCAGAGCACTTGAGACATTTGGCCATACGGTGCTCTGGTAGCGTAGTTTGGCCACTTGGTGGCTCAGGCTGTGCCGGTGCGGGAGGCAGAAGGCTATGGCAGAGCATCCCCCATGGAAAAACACCCCACAGAGGGATGCCTGGTAGTCAGCACCAGTGCGCTCAGGAATTTGAACTGAGGCTGGTTCTTGGAGGGCAACTAACCCTTCACAGGTTCAAATAAGGTGTTAAACCAGAGGGGAAGGGACCATCACTGCTCAGAACTACAAAGGGCTGTAAGAAACACCAGGTCTTCATACGTTTTCCTATTGCGCCACAACGAAGATGGAGATAGTAAAGTCAGGACAGACAAAATATGAGCTGTATTGGAAAACTAAGTTGAATATACTAAACAAATGACCCTTGACCATTGTGTGCTCTAAAACATGAAATGATTTGTTACATAATTCTAAATGATATTATCATTGCTTTTAAAATTACTTTTCAAAAGAAGATGGCCTAGTAATTGATTTTTAATTTCATTCTTATTAGAGAAAACAGAATACTTCTTCTTTTATATTATATTGATAGAGATAAAACAATTATTAAATATTACCTTAAAGATTAATGAAAGACACAAATAATTTCATAATAATACGCACCAAAAATGAAGTTACAGAGAATCATACATATTTAGCTGCTTGCAGGCAAAGGCTGAAATAGTAGCAAAAGCTTTGAGCAATAATTACAGGATGATGTGGCATATTAAATTTCTGACTGTTACTTGTGTAGCTTTAATTATTACTAAAGTGTAGCAGCTTTATAAATTGTAAGGTCTGAAATACTCTTTCTTTTTCCTCCT